>VDFB02193867.1:467498855-467520980 GCA_007258455.2 Sequoia sempervirens
TCAACCCTTAATTTACCCTTAAATGCTCAACCGTAAACCGTAAACCCTCAACCCTTAAACCTTAAACCCTCAAACCCTCTACCTTCTACCCTCAACCCAAAACACACTACCATCAAACTTAATCCCTCAAACCTATACCATCAACCCTTAAACACTCAACACTAAACACTCAACCCTAAGCTCTCAACCCTCTTTGTCTCTCTCACTCCCTTTCACTCTCTCTCAAGTCTCTCCCTCTAACCTGATAGAGGGAGAGAGAGGGAGAGAGAGGGAGGGAGTGGGAGAGAGAGGGTGTGGGAGATAGAGGGATGTGATATAGATAGAGGGAGTGAGAGACAGAGGGAGATATAGAGGGAGTGAGAGAGAGAGAGGGAGTGGGAGAGAGATATAGGATGTTAGTGAGAGAGAGCAAGCGAGAGACATGAGAGAGGGAGATACTTGAGAGAGAGAGGGATGGAGAGGGGGTGGCAGGGAGATACCTCAAAGAGAGGGAGAGGGAGAGAGGGTGGCAAGGAGATACCTAAGAGATAGGGGAGAGAGAGAGGGAGAGAGAGAGAGAGATACCTAAGAGAGAGGGATAGATATAGAGAGATAGGGGAGTGAGAGAGATAGAGGGAGTGGGAGAGAGAGAAAGACAAAGAGATAGAGAGAGAGACAAAGAGAAAGATAGATAGAGAGACAAAAAGACAAAGAGAGAGATGGAGGGAGAGGGGGTGGGAGGGAGAAACCTAAGAGAGAGGGAGAGGGAGAGACTTGAGAGAGAGGGAGAGGGAGACAAAGTGGGAGAGAGGGGGTGGGAGGGAGACTGAGAGAGTAGAGAGAGAGAGAGTGGGAGAGATACACGAGTGAGAGAGAGACTGAGAGAGGGAGAGGCTGTGGGAGGGAGAGGGAGCGCCTAAGATAGAGGATGGGAGAGATCAGGAGCAGAAAGAGAGACAGAGAGGAGGTGAGGAGATACTCTGAGAGAGAGGGAGGGAGTGGGAGGGAGATACCTAAGAGAGAGGAAGATAGAGGGAGAGAGATAGAGGCAGTGAGAGAGTGTGTGGGAGAGAGATAGAGGGAGTGAGTGAGAGAGACAAAGACAGAGAGGGACCTAAGAGAGGGAGAGGGGGTAGGAGGGAGAGACTTGAGGGAGAGGGAGGGAGATACTTGAGAGAGAGGGAGAGAAAGAGAGATAAAGGGTGTGAGAGAGGGAGAGGGACCTAAGAAAGAGAGGGAGAGGTGGTGGGAGGGAGATACTTGAGAGAGAGGGAGAGGGAGTGAGAGATGGAGGGATTAGGAGAGAGATAGTGAGAGTGACTTTGAGAGGGAGAGGGGATAGGAGGGGGAGACTTGACAAAATAGAGAAAGTGAGAGGGGGTAGGAGGGAGATACTTGAGAGAGAGAGAGAGGAGGGTGGGAGGGAGAGAGAGAGAGGGAGTGGGAGAGAGAGGGAGAGGGGCTAAGAGAGAGAGAGAGAGGGGGTAGGAGGGAGAGACTTGAGAGAGAGAGGGAGAGAGAAAGATAATGACCTAAGAGAGGAAGATGGAGTGAGAGAGATACAAAAAGACCAAAGAGGGAGAGAGAGGGAGATGGAGTGAGAGAGACAAAAAGACTAGAGGGGGAGAGAGAGAGGGAGAGTGAGAAAGGGGGTTGGAGTGAGATAGATTTATCTAGGTAGGATGGGAGGGAATGGGACTCGAGAGAGGGGATTGGAGTGAGAGAGAGTAGTCTAGGTAGCATGGGAGGGAGTGAGACCACTGAGAGAGAGAGACTTTAGAGGGATATAGAGTTATCTAGTTAGGGTAATGAGGTAGAGAGCGTATGAAAGGTAAAGCCTCAACTATCCATCTATGATCATAAACTACACACTTGAAACATTATCAAAGTGGTCGACCAAAGAGAGGGGAAAGTAATATTTTGTTCAAGGTCATTTGGTGAGTGCCAAATTTGGCACTTGCCAAATGACACATCACATTTGGTGCATGCCAAATTTGGCACTCGCCAAATGACCTACTTTGGATGTGTTAATTGACCTATTTTGTGCTCCTTGTCACGTTTGCACATCTTTCAATGCAAGTTTATAAAAAACCATGATGGTGTTAACCTCTCTCTTAGCTATCTAAATACATAATTATTTTTTCATTTTGATTCAGTTCAGGTTTTGATCCATAGCTTCTATTGTAAATGCCTCTGGTTTTGGTCAAAAACCAACATGTGCTAGTTTTAGGATAGATTTTTACTCATTCATCAAAACATGAAACAAAGTACATTATTTGAAACTAGATTACATTCTACACATGATGAAAAATAAATTTTCATTTTTTGATTAGTTTTCAAAAAATTTAGGGAGGAGCACACTCAAATTTTAGCTTTTCAGGATGTGTCCACTTTCAAAATTCATAAAATATTATATATTCATTAAAAAATTTATCTGAATGAACAAGGATAAACTACACAGTGTTAGCTAATTTCTCACTATTCGGATTTTTGAAATTCTAAAAAAAGTTAATCAGAAAGGGGGGAGCCCTTAGGCATTATGCTATTTTTTATTGATAAAAACAAGACCTATTCCCCCCCCCTTTTTGAGACCCTTAATCTTCATTAATTTCAAAAAGAATTAGTAGCTTAGAAACTAGACTCAGAGCACTTCAACTTTTTTCTTGCTGCATCTTGAAATTTTGAGTGTAACTATCTTCATTTTCTCATGCAAATCAAATTTTTCTGATTTAAAAAAAAGTGGCATCTTAAGAGCCAAAATTGTGTCACAAATCCATGCACTTACCCTGTAGCATTTTCATTTTTTCTTAGAGGTATTGCTTGACCCATGAGGATCTTGTATTCACCCATTTTTTTGCCATGGATTCTATTCTTTTTTCCTTATGTGATTTAGGGCATTACATTTGGTATCCAAAAACCTTGGGTTGCAATGTTGATATCTATAAGGATGTTGTAAGATTGATAATAAAATATGATAATATCTTTTAAGTTTGTTCTTGTATTCCTTAATTTTCATTTACATAATTAGTATAGCAGTATGAAAATGTTTGCATTTTGAAAATTTCTTATAGTCTCCTTAAGGGTCCATCTACCACAACAATTGGTACAAATGCATGATGGATGGCTACACACATATTTTTTAGGGCCAATAGTTACTTCCATAATCATGTATATATTCTCATAATATAAACATAAAAGGATATACCATCTCTATATACATCTTCATTCATGATAAATGCATCTATTATAAGTCATTTAATAATATGAATATTAACTAACAATTGCACCTTGGTGTGAAATGGGTACGTCGAATAGGTGTGGATGATTGATTAGGGAAACACTTGATATACTCTTTACATATATTTGTGTAGTACAATTGGTAGGCCATTTAGAAAATGATGTTATTTTTGCAACAAAGGTCTCAATGGAGAAGTGATAACATCAAATCAACTATGCATCCACTTACAAAGATCCAAACATAATTGAAACAAAACCTCTTAATTAGGAAGATAATCAATCTCAATTATCAATAGGCTAATGTTATGTTTGTAATAGAGAGAGAGGGGGAGAGGGAAAGATAGGGATAGAAAGAGGTGGGAAGAGTGTGTGAGAGAGAGAAGGGAAAGGAGATAAAGATATAGAGGAAGATAGAGATGGAGATGGAGAGAAGGAGGGTGAGAGATAAAGTGAGAGAGGAGAGAGGAATAAATAGCTATGGAAGAGATACATATATAGAAAGGGAAATAGAGGGAGATACTGAGAGAGGGATAGATAGAAAGGTAAAGATAGAGATAAGAAGTGATATATAGAGAGAGAGATATGGGATAATCAATTTATGCAGAGATATATATAGAAGGGTAAAGAGGTACAAATATAGAGGTATAGGAAGATAAAGAAGGAGAGAGAGGGAGAGAGATGGATGGATGGATCAAGAGAGAGAGAGAAACATGTCTAGTGATAGAGGGGGATAGAGAAAGATGGAGGTGGAGATGAAGATAGAGTGAGAGAGGAAGATAGATACATATAGATAGAGAGACAAAGAGGGAGAGGGAAAGATAAAGAGAAAGAAAGATTAGAAGATATAGATGGAGTGATAGAGATGAAGAGATAAAGGTCTATATAAAATGAAATATAAAAATAAAGAATAATATTAAAAAATATATTTATCAACTTCTATACAAAACAAATTATTTTACATGCTAATTAATATATTAAAAACTACCTAATCATCTACAAAATATAAAGATTTTTTTTAGCATTACGATAATTTAAAATTTATTTCACACGACTACGTAGGTTTTTCTATTATAACCATACTTAGAAAGCAATTTCCTTTTAGGAAAAATAGCTATAAACTCTTTTAATTGGAAGATTATATTTTTTATGCTTATACTTAGGTTCTAGTAAATTTTAGAGTAGTGAAGTATTCAAAATATTTGCTCGGCCAAGTAATCATATACATGATAAACAACCTCATAGCTTTTATATTTTTGGGGGAATTTAAAAAAAAAAAAAAAATTCATATCAAATGAACACTCATCTATAGTTAATTTTGTGACATATTATATCATATTGTAGCTTTGGCATTGAAACAATTGAAGAAAGCATCTTAAGAGAATATTTACAATTAGCTGTAATTTTTAAGCAAATATCAAATATAAAAATTACTACAAAACTTCCTGCATGTTGCTTCTATGCACCTCCATTATGGACATTATGGATACAAGGATAAGACTAGGTAGCAAGTCAAGTTCACTAAAAATTAAAAACATAGGTATGGATGATAGGAGTTAATAACTTGATAAAAAAATCGTCCCATCCTAAGTAGACATACAATATAGATATACATTCAGAGAATTGAGAAAGCGAAGGAATCTTAGTAGTGAGTTTGAGCCTTGCAAGGCAACATGCTTGTGCTTGCATTGTGGGGACCCACCAAAGAAGAGGCCTCACTCCTATACTAGATTCCTTTAACTATCTTGTATGTAACGTGGATGATTTCATCAATAATTTTATTGATAAACTGTTGAGGTTGTCGATGGAGCCAAGTTTGTGTTGGTCGAAAACTTATCCCCCTTTTCATACGTACAAATTTTGGCAACCAAAAAGATTGACATCCCTTCTCGAATAAGTTGAGTTGTTGATCACAAAAGTAAACCAATTGAATTCATATGTATTTATTTTTAATTTTTTGATATAAGATAATTAAATATACTTTTAAAAAAATTGTTTACTTAAAAATAAAAAAAATGAAATGGATTTAAATTAAGATAGAATACAAGTTGTTTAATTAAATATTATTATTATTTTATGTCAAATGGTATAATTTACATTTCATTTTTATAAAAGCAAGATAGATATACAATTTGTTTAATTATAATATTATAAGATTCCTTGAAAAAAATCAGATTTTAGAATCAAGGTTATTAATCTATTCTTAGTAGTTGTAATCATTCACATGTTGAGAAATTAAGAAGAAAAGATTTGAATTTAATTTTCTTAATAGAATTATATTTTACAATTAAATTTATACAAATTGAGTACAAGTACTACTAGTCAATTTATATCATAAACCCCAAATTTATCATGTAATAAAACTAAAAATCAATCTCAATTTCTTCATTTTAAATTTTGATATTCCATTTCAAATACTGGATGATAGAATACACAATTGATGACAAAATAAGTTCAATCAATTTTACATGGGAAACATCTTCGACGTAAAAACACTCCTAATCAATTTTAATATAAATATTATGTTGTGGATGTAGATTTATCAAACTACACCCACTATTCTATCTAAGTCTTTTTTCCGTGAAGACTATTCGGTGTATGGGATCTAGGTAATTATTGCTGGGGGACAATGAAAGAAGAATTCCATTACTTTAAATGCTTTATGTACTTTTTCTGCGGCTTATCTTTTCACACACTCAGGTCCCTAAGCCCATTTTCTATCCTCCTCTTCTTGTAAGACACGTTAAAGAGAATCGTACGATACCTTTTACGTGCTTTAGTTCGCAAAGTCGGCGAAAGAGACAAAAGGACGCTTCTGCACTCCTTACCACTCACAAATATTAACCACTCCTCCTCTGCTTCGCACTTCACTCTATACTTTCCACGCGCCTTCGTTGAGAACTGAAAGCTTAAGAACTCGAGAGAAGCGTGTACGGCCTGACATATGCTTTAGTGGGCAAATTCCGCGAAGGATGCTTCTTCACTCCTTACCTGCCCTTTTTAAAAAACGAAGATCTAATGAAATTCCATATAACTATTGCTCGCAGGATTAACCCACACAATTAGCCCTTAAAGAGAAATTTCCCCACTTTTAATGAGGCCTTCCGCATAGAGTCAAGATGCTTATGGACTCTTTCCACGCGTTTTCGTACGTCAACCTTTTCAAAAAGAAATTCCGCGGTTTTTAATTAAAGTTAACCTTATTTTTCTGCACGCTTACGCCTGTAAACCCATTTTATATTTTTATTTTCTTTTAAGACAAGTTAAACGAACCTGTACAAAGGCCTTTCACATGCTTTAGTGGACAAAGTCGGTGAAAGAAAAAAAGTTGTTCCCCACTTCCTTATCTGTGCGCTTTTCCCGGACAAAAAATATTCCCTAATTCTCTGCTGCTGCAGTTTGCTCCATTATATCAATACCATTAGCCTTTTTGTCTTTCAAGCATTTCTGCGTTAACCCAGCTTAGATTTGTTTTCCTTGTTGCAAAGCCTCAGCCTTAGCCTGTGAAGGATTCAAACAGTAAGCTGCCTTCATCGGCCGCCTTTTTTGTTTCAATCTGTATCCATGGCTGAATCTTCTGCTTTTAGTGAGATTACACCATCTGCTTCTACTTCTGGTGCATCTTCATCTGGAACCAAACACATACCCTACGATGTATTCGTAAATCATTGTGGCCAAGATACCAAACACACGTTGGCCAGCAGGATCTATGATTCCCTAGATGCCACGGGACTGCGAGTGTTCTTGGACAAAGATTAGCTGAAGCCTGGGGATTACTTTCCTGAAGCTTTACAAGCAGCAATTCTTAGTGCTTCAATTCATATAGCCATTTTTTCTCAACACTATGCACTATCCCCTGGTGCTTGGCTGAGTTGGAGTTAATGCTACAAAGCGGAGCCATATTTATCCCCATTTTCTATCATGTCGAGCCTTCTGATTTAAGATGGGCGAAGGAAGGAAAAGGAAAATATGCAGATGCCTTTTCTAAGTATGAAAGGAAGAAGAGGTACAACTCAAATACTTTTCGTCGGACATTAACCTTATCAAATATTCTCAAATATATATATATATATATATATATATATATATATATATATATATATATATATATATATATTTTTAACTTTTTTGTTTGATACATAGGTATATCAGAGTTAAGTTTGTTGTATTGTGTTTGTATGATTTTCCACCTGAGCAGACACACATCAAAACTTCAAGGTTGGAAAGAGGCACTCCATCGAGCTTCCTTCTATACTGGCCACATAATTAATGATCAGAATCAGGGGTAAGTACGAAATAATCTTTCTCCTGCATTTAGCTGATCAAAACTTCCTTAATGCTTATTATATGGGTATTTTTTCCTTTGTATGGTATATGTATCAGCGTTTAGTTAGCTTGTAATACCTTAAAGCTACTAGATGTCGCCATGGCATAGATGTATATATCGCAGACTTATGAGAAAGTTTCTATCCACAGTCAATGGTAATTTATTTGCCTCCTTTACTTGACATCGGGTTAATATAATATTATAATATTCGATAGGTGTTCAAATTTCTGCTGATACTTGATTGTTTCGTGCACAGTGGGACCGGTACACATAAAAGTATTCCTCTCCTTTTGAAATCTATTTTTGTGGCAGTCATACGTTTACTCCATCAAGCTTCCTTCTGTTCTGGCCACATAATTGATAATGAGATTCAGGGGTAAGTACCAAACAATCGTCGTTCTTTATTTAGCTTATCGAACCTTCTTTTTTTATTTGGATATCTTTTCCTCTGTTTGCTATACGTACCAGCGGATTAGTTGAGTTTCTTCTTTGGTTGGCTAGATAAAAAGATTTGTCACAAAATGTTGTTAATAGATAAAAAGATTTTGATTTGTCACAAAATGTTCTTGGTTAATTCTACTTACTACGCTGTGTAGAATTCTTTTCAATGATTTTGATATATACATTTTGAATGAAATTATAAAATTTAAATTATAAAAGGCAGATAGATAAATAAAATATAAATAATTAATGAAAAAAATTCTTCACTCCAATTTAATTACTTTATTTACCATGTTCAAAGTGAGTTATAGCGAGGATTCTATACATACATATTTAGGAACGGAAAGTGTAAACAAAAATAACGCTCAGTGGTCAAATTGATTCCAAATTATAGGATCACAAGTTACAAAATACATGGTAGGATTAAAGCTGGTCTTAATCTCCAAATTGAGTGTTCTTAAATTAAAATTAAAATAACATTTTAAAAGTTTAGAATAAATATTTTGAGCTTTTCATATGTTTAATATTAATTTTGTTTAGGTTTAAATTTTATGGGGTGTAATTGCATTTAGAAATTATTCTAAAATATAATTTTATTTATTTTTGAATATTATATGGAATGAAAAAGAAAATTTTAGATAGATTTATAAAAAAATGTTATAATTTTTTTTATAGATTTAAAAAATTATAGATTTAATTTATATATTTTAAAACATAAAATATGTTTAATATTTAAAACAAAATAAATAATAATAATTATAAATTTATTTAACAAATAAATTGGACATTAAATTTAAAATATTTATCAATAATATATATTTTTAATATAGAAGTACAATTATTTTAATAAATAATCCTAAAGAAAATTAAAAAAATAATTAAATTTTTTTGAAAGGATGAATAACATAGTATTAAGTAGGTCATTAAATTTTTGTAAAATATATACTAGTAATCGTCTCTTGGTGTGTAATGGGTATGTGGAAGAGGTGCAATGGGTATGTGGAAGAGGTGTGGAAGGTCAATTACTAAAATTTATGGTGGATAAGTTGCATACATTTGTGTAGAACATGAGATCAATTGGTAGGCCATTTAGCAAATGATGTTGTTTGTGCAACACAGGTCTCAATGAAGAAGTGATAATTTCAAATCAACTATGAATCCACTTAGAAGGATCTAAACAAATTGAAACAAAACCTTTGAATTGGGGAGATAATTAAGCCCCATGACACATAGGTTCATGTTATGTTTGCAATAGGGAGAGGGGGAAATAGGGATAGAAATAAGGAGATTGGGGGGGAAAGTGTAAGAGAGAGATGGGGAAGGAGATAGAGATAGAGAGGAAGATAAAAATAGAGATGGAGATGGAGAGAAGGATAGGGAGAGATAATGATAGAGATGAGAGAGGGATAGATAGAGATAAAAGATATATATGTATATAGAGGTAGTGATAGAAAGATAAAGATAGAGATAATAATAAAGATAGATAAAAACATAGACAAGTAATACATAAATATAAAGAGAGGGAAAGAGAGAGATGGAGGGGAAAGATAGAGAGATGGAGATAAGGAGGGTAAAACAAGGAGTGTACTTGTATATGAGAGATATACATAGAGATAGAGAGGGAAATAAATATATATAAATAGATAGAGTGGTAGAGGGAGGTAGAGAAATAGAGAGGAGAGAGGAGATGTAGACTCAATATCTCTTCCTCTTTGCCCTATTTCGCTTTATATTTGTCTTCTCTCTTCCTTTATCTCTCTCTATCACTTTTCTCTCTTATCTCTTTGCATTTCTTTGTTCATCTCTTTAGGTCATTTATTCCCTCTCTTAGTCTTGAATAAAGTTATTAGATTGTTTATATATATATATATTATAATTTTTTATTATTGGTAACTATATTATAAATTAATATTATGTAGATAATATACATATTATAAAGTTTTTGAAAGAGAAAAAATAGGTTTTATAGGGATCTGAAACCACGGAGTTTAAACATACAAAGATGGAGCAAAAGAAGTCCAATAGACCAGTCAGCTATCAAAAGACAAAGCGACAACAACCAAAAGACAGCAAGATCCTGGAGAGGACCACCAAAAAACTAGAATAGACCCCACCAACAACTACCCCTGGATTTTCAAAAACTCTGCCGCTTCCGTTTCCACATTCTTCATTTCCTTTATCCCCTGCCTTAAAATATGGACCATTTGGGGAGAAGCAAGGGATTTCCTTTTCATATTGGCCTAGGTTCTTTTTGAAATTCTTTCATCAACAAACCTGCTACTAGCTCTATCCGCATCCAAATCCACCACCAACGACCCCTTCTGAGATTTCTCCATCTTTTCCGCCATCACATTGATTATCACGGAGTTATGCCTCGCCATCTTATGATTATGTTCCATGACAATCCTAAGGTTGTTGCCAATTTTTGACATGTTTTCCTCCAAGGCTTTCATCCTTTCCTCAGACTCCTTATGTCCTAGATTTGCAGAAAAGGTTTTTTGTCCATTCGCCCCATTGTGCCTAATGTTCATCTTTTGTTCAAGCTCTTGAACCATGCTGCTCAAATCTCTGCTACGGAGGTTCAACTCATTAACCTCTTGATGGGCCCACTTAAAAGCATTGAAAAGACCAACCACACTGTTTTTAGCAACACCCAAAATGTCATTAGACCGAAAACTATCCAGGAAGGAATTGAGGTTGCCCAAACTTGGGGATCTTCTAGGTATAGTCTCCTCATTTCTGCAAGAAGTAGGACCACTAGGGGCAGAATCATTACTAGCCATCGGGTTATCAGATTGGATCTCCGCCAAATTCCCATAGTACGAAACCAATATTTTAACAAGGGACCCTTTCAGCCCAGAAACCAAAACAGGGGTAAGGCAACCATGAGAGGGTTGCGGATTAACAAGCAAGGCCTGGGGGTTACCAGTAAAGACATTCCGATAAGAAAGGGCCGGTGGATCCTGGGTTTTTATGTAGTCATGAGCTAAAGGAAAAGTAGGATCCTTTTCCCCGCTGTTGTCTGTATCCTCATCTTCTGGGTCCTCGGAGGCAACAGATTTGGATAAAGCCAACATATTTTGAAAGTGCTCAAAAATGAGCCTAACTAAACTAGGGTGAAGAATGGAATTCCTCCTAGGGTTTCTCTCATGTTCATCAAGACTATTTTTCAGCGAGAAAAATAGGTAAAAAGGTAGCGATATACGTACCTTGTGTTTAAAATGATTCAGGAGAGCAAAGTGGTACCCATACACTCTAATATACCTGTCGTCAACTGTGATATATTCCATGATCACCCTTAGCACTTTCCTCCACATCGCTTTTATGGAATCCATCTCGAAGTAGCTGTTGGAAACCTTTATCAGCTTCACCTTCTCCTTTTCTTTCTTCAAAAATTTAATAATAGTTTTTTCAGAGAAACAACGGTAATGGTAAAATTTAACGCCCTCAGTCGATAAACCAGTGACCTCCCTAATGATTTGCTCGTTCAACTTTACATTCCTCCTGAATAGGACAATCTCGCCATTTTTCCAATTTTTAGCGAAATAGTCCAGCACTTTAGCATTTGTCCCATGGAGTTTCTCCAAGAACAGGGCCCAAGCCCCCCTTCTCAATCTTTCTCCATGCTTTAGCATTCTTAGTATGCACTTCAAAGCTGTTGGGCTCAACCCTTCTTCTGTCACTCCCATATTCGAAGCTTTGCAAAACCAGACAGTATAGGGAAACTGGGACCCATTGAAGCATACTTTCCAAAACACCCATAAAGCATGTTGATGACGCTTCTCAATTAAGGAAATGGAGCCGGTCCCATCAAATCTAATGAGATCGACGTACTTGGTATATATCCTCTTCATCATAGCAAAAACACGCTTCTCTCCCATGTGTCGATTCATAATGAATTAAATCCTTTGCCTCGAACTCAAGCTCATTGATATTCTTCCACGTGTTTTTACCACCCCTCTTAACACCTTCATTGGCAAAGTAATCTGCCACCTTATTGGCTTCTCTGTAGGCGTGGGAAACTTTCACCTTGTCAAATTTACCACTTGGATGGAAATGGTTTCATCAATCCAATTTTTGATAGTCCACGAGGGGGGAGTCTTTTCGAGAATACAATCAATTATATTTTTGGAGCCCCCTTCCAACCAAAGAAATTTAACTTTCATTTTATAAGCAAGATTGACCGCATGATAAGCCTCGATAGCTTCCACAACATGATTGGTCTGAGAGCCAATAGCCACAACAAAAGCCACTAAAAAATCCCCCACATTATCCCTTATCACACATCCACTGCTTGCATTTTCAGGGTTACCTTTAGAGGCTCCGTCAAAATTGACTTTAACCCAACCTATAGGAGGCAAGGTCCAGCAAGCATTTTCCCTTCCATTAAAGGCCGGAATTGAAGCTTTAGAGACATCCAGTCTCGGATTCCAGATCTTAGCTATAACATAATCAAAAGGAGATCAAGTGGCTTTTTCAAACATCTTCTGAGGGATGATTGAATATTTTCTTTTATAGCTTTGAATATTTTTTCATACACATCCCCCTCCGATGATTCCTTATCCCTAAACAATCTATTGTTCCTTTCTTTCCATATTCCCCATGAAACCATAGGGAAAACAAAAGACCGGAGCTTGCGGATAAAGGGGGTTTTTGATGGGGCTTTCCATTGCAAGAAGAATTCTTCAACCGAAAAAGGAAAAACCCACACAAGATTTAGCAAGGCTAAAAGTTTTTCCCAAATAGGTGTCACGAAAGAACAATGAAGAAAAAGATGACTGGAAGACTCCGCTTCATTCTTACATAAATAACATTTGTTAGGTATCTGGAATCCCCTCTTGCAGAGATTATCCACAGTGAGAATCTTGGTTTGAAGCAGGATCCAAAAGAAAATATTAATTTTTGGAATCAAAAATTTAATTCAAGCTTTAGCCCAGAAGGGAGGAGGTGCATGTGTGCAGACCATAAAAGAGGTAGCCGAAGAAACATAAAAGATTCCAGAAGGGTTTTCCATCCAAACAACAAGATCATCCAACTAGTTCTGCCCCAATCTTATAGCTCTAATAGATGATTGAATTGGGCTAAGGTCAAGACTAATAATACTTAAATCCACCCAAGCCCCTTCTCTCCAATAGTCTTTAACAAATTCCTCGAACTCCAATTTACAAGCATTCATCCATTTATTGAATCTCTCCATTCTAATTAGGGGCTCTTTGAAGAGCCACCTATCCTCCCAGAATCTAACACAATTTCCTTTCCTAACAAGCCATCCCAATCCCAAATCCAGGATCTTTCTGCCAACAATCATATCATTCTAGCATGAAGAACCACGAGGTAAGTTAGGAAAAGCCAACAAATAAAAAATGGACACAGTTACTGAAGTATTTGGTCTTTAAGATCTCTTTCCACTCCCCCGTAGCAAAGAAGATCTCCAAAGTTGTTTGGCTAACAGAGACAGATTCAACACTCTAATTTTTCTAATACCCAAACCTCCCCCAATTTTAGGTCTACAAACCAAATCCCACCCAACAAGAGGCATTCTCTTCTTTTCCTCCATGCCATACCATAGAAACCTTTTTTGAATTTTTTCAATTGCCTCGGCATATTTTTCTGGGATTTTGAAGAGATTGAGTGCATACACATGTAAATTCTGTAGAGAAGCTTTGAGGAGTTGGATTTTTCCAGCTTGACTGAGAAGCACCCCTTTCCACCCTGCTAGCTTCTTATTGAATCTTTCAACCAGTGAGTTCCAAAAGGAGTCCGGGGGTTTTAGGCAGAGAGGCAAACCAAGATACGTGGACAGTAGAGGCCCAATCCTACATCCAAGGATTTTAGCAAGTTTAAGTTGTCTATGCTCAGGGGTGTTGAAGAAGAAGAGAGAACTCTTAAGCCTATTAACCACCTGTCCAAACGCTAATTCATACTCTTGAAGAATTATTTTAGAAGTCTTAGCCTCAACAACTGTCGATCTTCCCATAAGCATGGTGTCATCAACAAATTGTTGGTGAGAGTAGATTAAGTTGGACAACAAAGGTTTAAGACCAACAAGGGATCTTTGATCAAACAAACATTTGATATTTCTTCCCAAGCTCTTAGCCAAAATAGTAAACAAAGTAGGAGAAATATGACCTCCCCTGTCTCAGGCCTCTAGATGTCTAAAAAAAATCTAGTAGGGGAACCATTCACAATGATAGATGTTGACACCGTTGTCACAAGCTGATTCACAAGTTGAATGACTACAGTTGAAGCCAAAATTCTCTAGAATTTTGAATAAAAACTTCCAATCCACCCGATCGTAAGCCTTGGATATATCCAGCTGAAGAAGGAACCTTTTAGTCTTAGATTCCATGAGGGAATGTAGGTTCTCATGAAAAGTGATGATTGAGTCAAGAAAGTCCCTGCCAGGGACAAAACCATTCTATTGCGAAGAGATTAGCTAGGGAAGAAGGGAAAACAGCCTTATAGTCAAAACCTTCGAGATGATTTTATAGATCGAATTGCAAAGACTGATGGGCCTAAAAGCTTCGAACTCCGAAGCACCTGGTTTCTTCGGAATAAGGACCAAAAAAGTTGCATTTAATTCTTTGAGAAGACATTTAGAACCAAAGAATTCCTTAACAACATTCACAACATCCCTCTCAACAATCTCCTAGAACTCTTGGAAGAAGAACATGGGAAAACCATCAGGTCCAGGGGCTTTGTTGCCATCAAAGGAAAAGACAACCTTCATGACTTCTTCCCTAGAAGGAATAGTTGTGATCATAGTGTTTTCATTATGTCCGACCACCTGGGGAATAGCACCTAGCAGAGAATTTTGAGAATTAGGATCAGTCTCCCCACTAGCAGAAAGAAGATTACTGAAAAAATGGACAGCCTGCCTTTTGATTTCTCCTTCCTCATCAAATCTTGTACCATTGACATCTATATGAGCAATTCTATTAGCTTCCCTATGTTTCGAAGCAGACAGGTGGAAATATCTAGCATTTCTATGCCCCGCAGTCAACCATGAAACCCTTGATCTTTGCTGCCAAAAAACCTCCTCTTTAGCAATGATATCGTGCAATTGTATGAGAAGCTCATTTTCCTTCTCTATAATTTTCAATATATCCCTTTTCTTGGATTTTAGATTGAATCTACATGAGTTTACCTTGGATGTTCGACTTAGTTCCAAAAATTTTCCCAAGGGATTCCTCTTTCCATCTCAAATTGTTTTTGATTTTCCTTAGCTTTTTTGCAATCCTAAAGATGGCAGTGCCAATAATATCAATATTCCACCATTTTTTGATTTCCCCAGAAATTTAAGGATGTGATAACCACATCTTTTCAAATCTAAAAAGAAAATTCTTCTTCACTTTAGTTGAGTCCGCCACAAAACTTATGGGAAAATGGTCAAATCCCACCCTAGATAGAGCCCTCAAGACACACTAATAATCTATGAACCATTGACCTGAGACTAAAGCCCTATCAAGTCTAACTTGAATCAAGTCCTTACCAATCCTTCGATTAGTCCAGGTATACATTGCTCCCTGTAGGTCAAGATCAATCAAAGAATTTATGTTAATGAAGTCCAGAAGGTTAGATTTGCTATCCCAATTAACTTGAGATCCCCCAAACTTTTCTTCATTCAAGAGAGGTGTGTTGAAATCTCCCATAACAACCCAATGATCAGTGCCAACAATCCTTCTCAAAGCAGACAATTCATACTAAAAAGATTTTCTAGCTCCCTTACTTCAGAGCATATATATTGGATTGGATCCAATGAAAATTATCTCTTATATGGGTGAATCTTGTAGCCACATGGTTGCCATTTTCCAACAGTGGTTCCCCTCTGATAAACTGCTGGTTCTAAAAAGTCACAATTCCTCTTGAGGCACCATCAGAGCAGTTCCCATGGACTCCACAGTTCTGAAAAATTCTTATATTTCCCACTTTATCTTTAGACATTTTAGTTTCTTGAATTAGAAGAATATCAGGTTTATGGTCCCTAACAAAATTTTGCAAAACATCCTTTTTGTGATAGCTATTAAGCCCTCTTATATTCCAAGACATGATTTTCATTTCTTACCTGGGGATTGAAGAATCTTCGGGATGGTCATTTGGATCCCATCCGCAATATCCTGAACGCTGCCATGTTCCCTTTGCCATTTACCAGATCTCCTACCCAGATTGTGCTTAGAGGAGCCACAATCCGCATTGGCTTTGGTTCTGGTCACCATCCCACTTGGGGTATCCATACGTTTATTTTTGTCCTTTTTCCTAGATTAGGAAATAACATCTTCCTAGTCAGTATCATCTTGATTTTCCAGCTCTCTTCTTGACTTCGAGTCTTTCTCTATAATCTTCCTCTGCTCCCATGGAAGGGTATCCATCAGGCCATTTTTGGTTTGAAGAACACTGTCAATAGGTAGCTCAATGTTCATACTTTGGATCTCAAAAGTATCCTTCACAACTTCCGAAATATCATTCTCCATTCTAGATCCCTCACTAGGTCGTGAGCTTATTATAGGGTCTTGGGATGGTAAAGGGATCCCAACTTCTAAGGCCAAACCCTGAATGGGGATGTCCTCAAGATCCAGACCATTCATTTCATAATCCAAAATAGTAGGAGAGGTAGAAACATTACTAGTATTTCCGTTGCACAAAGCTTCCTTCTCCAAAGTATCGTGTGCCACCTCCTTGGATTCAATTCTTCTTTCATCTTTGTGTTGTTGAAATTTTTGGGGCTCGGGTTCTTTAGGTGCAGTCATGCTAGTGCTTTCAGGGTCGTGGCTCACAGCATTAGGCTTGCTGCTTAGGACCACCTTGGGTGCGAGGGCAAAATTTTGTCTCTCCTCTTCAGGGTTTTTCCTCTAGACAACCGTAGGAATAGGTAAGGATTTCTCCTTTTCGGTACTAGCATTAAGAGGGCATTTTTTTGCCCAATGTCCTGATTTTCTACATTTGAAGCAAGCAAAGGGGATATTCTCAAATTCAATAACTTGTGTCCAGGTCCCCAACTTAGATTGGATATCAATCGAGGATGGGAGATCAACATTTTGAGAGACACCCACTCAAATTCTACCAAAGACCAATCTCTTTCTAGCCGCAGTCATCGGGTCAATGGACAAAAGCTCACCAAAAGAGTTAGCAATACCATTAAAAATGTCCTCATTCCAATATTCCAGGGGAAGGCCCGGAAGTCTAGCCCAGATTGGAACTGTCTCAAAAATGGAATCAGAAAGATCAAGCCTAAAAGACCATCTCTTCAAGGCCAAGGAGGACTTTCCGATAACCCAAGGACCACCACTCCTGACAGCCTTGGAATTCTCATTGCATGTAAACTCAAAGTTGAAAAAACCCTTAGGAAGCACCGCTACCAACACCATTCCACTGGTTTTCCATTTATTCTTAACATACTCCCTAACTACTTCAATATTAGGTCTTGGGCCCATGAACTTTCCAGCCAAAACATTATCCATCTTTGCAATATTATGGTCAATGATCTCATCTGGCACAGATATAGCGCACTTACCTTTCACAGGGTCGGAGAAATTGCACACTGGGTAAAAGTGGATTTTTCATTTGGCTTAACACGAAACAACGAAGACCAAGACTTGCCTTTAGCACCCTCTTTTTCAATGGTCCCCACCACAGTCTTGGATTGGTCATCGTTAACTTCAGGTGAGGACGCAATCGCATCCTTTCCACCTGGGTCCACTTGAAACTTGCTGCCGATGTCCTTTTCATTTGAGACATCCTTACCTTTCTCAGCGCTTGAGACATTTTCAGCAACCGCCTATGATTCTTCCAATCCTCTGACTGCTCCATTGCTCAAAAATTCAAAAGTAGTATTTTCCCGCTCGCGCTCCACACACTCCATGAAAATTTTAGCTTTATTGTCTACATATTATAAAGTTAATATATTAATAATTATAATTAAATAGTTAATAATACTATTGTATTAATATTGTATATAATAGTTATATATAATTATAATTACGTTTTCACTAATATATATAATATTTATGATTATTAATGATATGACTATATAGAAGATTTTTCGAGAGGACATAAAAATTCAGGCGTGAGACTTTTCCTGTGGGCAGGCCCACAATAGAGAGCCTATCGGCTAATTATAAAATTTAAATTCTAAAAAGAAGATAGATAAATAAAATATAAATAATTAATGAAAAAATCCTTCACTTCAATTTAATTACTTTATTTACCATGTTCAAAGTGAGTTATAGCGAGGATTCTATACATTCATATTTAGGTACGCAAAGTGTAAACAAAAATAACTATGAGTGGTCAAATTGATTCCAAATTATAGGATCACAAGTTACGAAATACATGGTAGCATTAAAGCTGGCCAAAGTCTTAGTCTCCAAATTGTGTGCTCTTAAATTAAAATTAAAATAGCATTTTAAAAGTTTACAATAAATATGTTGAGTTTTTCATATGTTTAATATTAATTTTGTTTAGGTTTGGATTTTATGGGGTATAATTGTATTTAGAAATTATCTTAAAATATTATATATATATGGAATGAAAAAGAAAATTTTAGATAGATTTATAAAAAAATAATATAATTTTTTTATAGATTTAATTTATATATTTTTTAAAAAAAATATGCTTAATATTTTAAAAATTAAAAGAAATAAATAATAATAATTATAAATTTATTTAACAAATAAATTGGACATCAAATTTAACATATTTATTAATAATATATATCTCTAATACAAAAGTACAATTTTTAATCAAGAAAAAAATAATTTTATATTTAAAATTTATAATCATAAAGAAAATTAAAGTAAAAATTAAAAGTTTGAAAGGACGAATAACATAGTATTAAGTAGGTTATTAATTTTTGTAAAAAATATAGTAGCAATTGTATATTGGTGTGCAATGGGTAGGTCGAAGAGGTGTGGAAGCTCAATTAGAAAAAAATATGGTGTATTAGTTGCATACATTTGTGTAGAACATGAGGTCAATTGGTAGGCCATTTAGCAAATGATGTTGCTTGTGAAACAAAGGTCTCAATGGAGAGGTGATAATTTCAAATCAACTATGAATCCACTTAGAAGGATCCAAACACATTGAAACAAAACCTCTGAATTATGGAGATAATTAGGCTTCATTACCCATAGGTTGGGAGAGAGGGAGAAATAGGGATAGAAATAAGGAGAGATTTAGGGGGAAGTGTGAGAGAGAGATGGGCAAGGAGATAGAGATGGAGATGGAGATGAGAGAGGGATAGACAAGATAAAAGATATGTATGTATAGAGAGGGAGTGATAGAAAGATAAAGATAGAGATAATAAGTAATAGAGATAGATAAAGACATAGACAAGTAATAGAGAGAGATATAGAGAGAGGGGAAGAGAGAGAGATGGAGAGTGGAAAGATAGAGAGATGGAGATAAGGAGGGTAAAACAAGGAGTGTGCATGTATATGAGTGAAGAGAGATACATAGAGAGATAGAGAGGGGCATACATATACAAAAATAGATAGAGAGTGGTATAGAGAGGTAGAAAAATAGAGAGCATAGAGAAGAAGTAGAGACTCAATCTCTCTTCTTCTCTTTACCCTATTTTGCTCTGTATTTGTCTTAGATTCTCTCTTCCTCTATCTCTCTATCACTTTTCTCTTTCTCTTACCTCTCTCCATTTCTTTGTTCCTATCTTTAGATCATATTTATTCCCTCTCTTAGTCAATAAAACTATTATATTTTTTATCTTTATTGTATTATCTTATTTGATAATATATAAAATTATATAATACATTATATAAACTCATATATTATAAATAACTATAAATAATATATATACTATTATTAATAACTATTTTATTATAATTATTAATATATTTTATATTATAAGTATATTATATATAATATTAATTTGTAATATAGTTATCAATTATATATATATATATTTATAAATAAAAGTTATCTATTATTGATAACTATATTATGAATTAAATTTATATAGATAATATGCATATCATAAAGTTATATATTATTAATTATAATAAAATAGTTAATATTACTATTGTAATAATATTATATATATTAGTATTAACATAATTATAGTTATATACAGCTATAATTATGTTATTTCTAATATATAATAAATTAGTACTCTAACTATTTAATGCTGAAAAATAGTATTGTTAACTATTGTATTATAATTATTAATATATCAACTTTATAACATTATTTTAGAATATAATTATCAATAATATATAACTTTGAAATATATAAAATTTTATGTTATTTATAACTATAATTGTGTTTTTATTAATATATATATAATATTTATGATTCTTAATGATATAATTTTATAGATTAAATACTATACCTACAACATGATACTTTAATGAAACTTAAGTTGCATTTTTTTAATTGAATAAAATCTTTATTTAGAAAGAAAATCTAAGCGTGCATTATGGTGACAAAATTGTTGTGTTAGAATTATCATGTCTTCAAATTATAAATAATAAAACATATTGTCTGTTTGTATTAAAACATTTTGATTGGTAGGGGCATGTTGTAGATTTGTTGGGGTGTCATCCCATGGCAAGTGGCACTATAATTGTGGGGTGAACTAGGTGTGTTAAGCTTCACATATGAAAGTTGTCACTTTGAGACAAATAATAGGAACTTGTCAACTCGCCCTCGTATTTTGAGAATGTGACTTGTATAAAAGTGAAAATTCAACAAGGGAAAAATGGTGAGGGAGGAAAAACAAAGCGTTTGTTTTATTACCCTACACCTACAAACTTTGACAAAACATATTTTGGTACATTTTGGAAAATAACAAGTTATAAAATCAAGGCACCAAATGTATGGAAAGTGATAAAAGTTGCACCAAATTTGGATGTGGCTCTCTTCGTCTCCAGAGCATGAAGTTGAAGATCAAGTAGTCTGAAAAAATATTCGTCAAATTTTTTGAATTTCCAATTTATCCATTATTGTGTTAAACAAATGAGTCAAATCTATTTAGGAGGTATGGGGTGCTCTCTAACTTTTAATTTAGATTTTAAGTTTGAAATTTATTTTATTATATAAATTAAAATTAAAGTTTAAAGTATAATTGTTGTATAATAATTAAAATTTTAATAAGACAATTAATTATAAATTAAATTAATTGTAATAAAATTTAATTATTATTTGTAATAAAAAGAAAAATAATTAAAATAAATTTCAAATTTAGATTACAGTTAAAAATCAAAATAAATAATCTAAATGCAAAATTAAAATATATACTAAACAAAAATATAAAACTAGTTTTTTAATTTAGAAGAAATTGAAATATTAATAAAATATCTATCTAAGACATCTAATAAATATACTACAAACAATATAAACATTAATTGAAAGATAAGTTCAATATTAATAAATTAAAAAATTATTATAAATTTGCACATGAATATAATTAATTCTTAAATAAATTAAACTTCAAAAATTAAAATACTACTAAACTATATTAAAATTGTGGAAGTTAATATTTACGTCCAAAGTGTGTCCTATATGAACTTTCCAAACTCATTTTACTTGTAAATAGTTCAAAATGAAGGGTAGAACTTGGTTGACATTAAAATGAATCTCAGCGGTCCGCTGTGTTTTTCTGCTTTCCCCCGCTAAGGTTCGCTGAAAATTATGGCCGTATAGAGCGCATTTAAGTTTTGACATTACGACATCCTTTCTTCGCGCTGTCTCTAGCGCTGACATGTTTGTCAGACTTGCAGATTGCTCGGCACGGTTTGATTTCAATATGATGTGATATTAATTAACATCTGCATATTCATTTATCAAATATTTAAAACTAGGCCTACATTCTCGATTGTTGTGCACTGTGCGGTGATAGTACGTAATTGTTTTTTCCCAGATTACCTAGATAGTAAAATAAAATGGTAATAGTTTTATGGAAATATTTTAAGATATTCAAAATAACATGAAAGATTTTAGATTTAATTTTTAATCAGTTTGGAATGAAAAAATAAATTAATTTATCAGTTTTCAATTTATTGTTTTTTAATGTATAATATAATATAATATAATATTGTATACTATAATATATATATATATATAAATAATATTTATATTTATTCTATATTTTTTATATATATATGCATGGTTAGTAATATAATAAAATATTATAT
>VDFB02193867.1:468262587-468286956 GCA_007258455.2 Sequoia sempervirens
CTATTTTTTGAAAAAACCAATTTTCGTGGGAGATGGAAAAAGTGCAATCTAATTCCAAAAAATTGAAAAAATATTTTTGGAATCTACAAACAAAATATGAAAGACTCTAGTTTGCATCATCTTCAAATTCTACGTTTTAATCGCTATAGGTGCCCGAATGTGGAGATTGTGTTTAAAAAAAATATATCAGTGTCCAGTTTGGCCAAAAATTGTAAACCACTATTGTGGGATCACCCATCATACTTGCATAAATTATTCTGGTTTCTTTTGCAAAAACTTTTCCTTAATCTTTTGTACAACATATCCATGTTCCAAGGGCTGACAAGCCAGTCATCAAGGGGGTTCATGTGATTTTCTATTAAAGCTACCCTTAAGACAATGCTAGGTCTAATTCCCTGAGGAATTGTCTATACTAGATGAGGGCACAAACACATCTATTATTTCAGGATCCTCTTTCTTTCTACAAATTTTGTTCATCTCCTACTTCATCTCTTCTTTATCAATTTTCTTTATTGGTTCATTCTGCTTTACCTGATCAGTCTTTTTTCCTTTCTTACTCCAACAAACTCTTGAAACATGTCTTAATTTGTTGCAGTTATAATAGACAACATTTCTTTGACTTGTTTGACTTCCATTGGCTTTTGTCCTGCACCGATTAGATTTATGTCCATATTTGTTCCAAGTATAACAGTAGCCATTAAAGACTAATTCACTCTTCCTCCATTAAACTGATTCATCATTAATGTTCTACATTCACTTTCCCTATGTCCAATTCTTTTGCATGCAAAACATTGACAAGTAAAAGGACCAGGGAACAAATTCATCCTACTCCTACATTTTATTGCCCTATGACCAAATTTATTACAAGAAAAACAAGTGTCATTAAAATAAGGGTAGCTTTGTGCATTAGGCTGTCTGACCGGGGGTTTTTTGGAAAAATTCTTTGATTTTCCTTTCTACTTTCCTTTATCTTGAGTCTTCTGATTATTTCCCAGACCACCTTTGTCTTTAGAAGGCCTCTGTCCTACAATTAGTTCATCAAGCTTATTGGAGCTGGATTTGAAACTATTTTCACAAAGCTTTGCTTGCTTCAGATCAATTTTCAAATTCACCATTTCTTGTTCTAGGTTAGTGCATTCATTAGACATTCTTCTGTTCTTTTCTTTTCTTCCACTTGTGCTTTCAATTTGATAACCTCCTCATTTGCTTTCTTCAATTGCTTAGGTACTTCTCTATGTATTTCCTTGAACTTCTTCAATTTCTCTTTTAGCTTTTGGACACATTCATTCGCTTCTTCAAGATTCTCTTTTAACTCCCTATTTTCACTTTCAACTTTATCAAGATCTTCAAGTGCAGTTTGTAGCTCTCCTTTATCATTCATTTCTTCCATCTTTAGGATCTCCCTCAAGTTGTAAGGATTTTTTAGAGGAACCAAGCTTTGATACCAATTGTTAAATATCCAAGATATTGAGAGGGGGGTGAATCAGTATCTTCTTAAATTTACAAAATAAATACCATCCAATTAATACAATGCATAGAATAGTAAAGACAATTAAGATCATTAATAGAGCATGAAATCATTCAACACAAGAACACTAGGATTTTACGTGGAAAACCCGAAATGGGGAAAACCGCAGTGAGTGTTAGCTCACAATATAGTATAACTAGTTATAGACTATTACAAAATGATGTGGCTCACTGCTAGGACTCACTATCAAAGGTTCATTTCCTATAGAAATTACAAAACAAAATGAAATACAACCTTAAAGTAAACTAATAATATACACCTAACTAGTGTTGATTTAGTTCCAATTATGCTCAATAGACTGAATTGACACACTTCATCATATTCACACTTTTTTACCTTTACATTCACAACTCAATCATTTATCTCTATATATGTATATATGTCTTCAAAACTATCCAATATATATACCTGATCTGTTCACATGCATCAACTAGGTTGAACTAATTAGATGCACTTCTTATTTATCAAAACTACCAACTGTCAACTACAATCATTCACAAAATCTACCAAAAAGGCAATTCAAAACAATACACCATGTTGACATAGACTTCATATATCCACAAACCAAAATTGCTAGACTGAATATCAAAATTGTAATCAAAAAAATAATGTTGATACACCATATGAGCATTTGGATATGTGAAATCTTGATTGTACATGATCCAAGCATCCATAACCATTTCCCAAAACCACTTGTAGCAATAATCACCAACAAACAATTTTGTACCAAAACACAAAGGATTACACCAAAATATTAGTTTAGATACTAGACTAGAGTATTGGAACAACTTCAAACTCGATCTTGCAATTGCAACTCATATATCATGATGACATCAATGGCATCACAAAATAGCAAAATGAGATGTTCTTCATTTTTCAACAATGGCTAGCATGAATGTGGATCTTGACTCTTGATTGAATTCTTAAAGATTTGTCTTGAATGCTTTCTTGAACCATGAAAACCTACATCACAAATGTTAGCTCACAAACACACATGATACATGGAGACTTTGGCATGATGCTTGAATCTTGAATGTTGCTCCAAATGCTTGATGATTTACTCTTGAATTCTCTCGATCTCATAAACTTTCTTTAGGAATTTCTTAGCTAGAATGTTAGATTTCTTAGATAAAATTATGTGAAATAACCTTGTATTTATACTTTTTCATGCCTAATTTCCTAAAATTACATGTTCACTACAAGCCAACATCAACTATAGAATAATAAAATCCCACCAAGAATTTAATTTAAAATAGGTCCATGTTAAAGCGAGACTCATATGCCAAGTTGGGCATATGAGTCCTAGTGGCTTAAACCTCGTACATAGATTCCAAGAAGTGTCTTGTTCAATGTAACATTTAAAATCAACTCTCAAGACCTAGGTGGGACCCATACACCCAAAGGGGTGTATGAGTCCTAGATACCTAGATCTAGAACACATAATTAAAAACATTAAATTATGATTTTTCATTTCTTAAATGTTAGGTTTATCTTGTAAAAATGGATTTAACTAGGCTTGTGGATGCAAAATAGGAAAAATTAGGGCATAAATAAGATGAATTTTAATTGAAAGGGCCCAAAACTTAATCTGAATATATAAAGCATATTACAACACCAAAATTAAGGCATCACTTAGCTCATCTTATCAATTATTCCAAAATTAATTGAGAAAAATAGATACTTTTTTGTAACTACAGTAACCAAGCTTCACACAAAATTGGTCCAATGACAAGATGATGGAGAATGAGACATTCAGTTTTTTTGGTCCAACTGTTAAAGGAAGAGTCATAAAACCTATCATATGGAAAGAAAAGCTTTTATGCATTTTGATCCATGTTTTTGGTTGTTCATAAGAATCTTGATGAAGTTCATGCACAAATAAGAATTTCCTAATGATCACATTCTCTACACACACACACAAGATCAATTAATATCCCATTAGTAGGCTTGTCATTTATTCTTCTAGCAATGTAAAGAGCACCATCGGGTGCACATCTAATTATGTCATTTTGTGAGAAATAAATATTAAGTGGCATTTTGGTTTGGCCCTTATGAGGTTGAACATCAATGAATTTGACCACATGTTCTTAGTCTCCATCATTTTCATTTATATTGTCATTATTTCCATCTTCAAGTTTGTCAACATTCATCACATCATTATTCACATCACTAGCTTTCACAAAAGAGATATTATGATTTGGCATGGGGTTGGTAAAGATTTTCAAATTTTGGTTTTGTGGGGCAATAGACTTATTTCCTTTTTATAGACTTATCAAATTTTGTCAGTGATAATGGAAAAAGGCATTCAAGTTAAAGTTTAGAGGTAAGGGCTTAGTTGTATCAATGGCTCTTACAGGAGGTAAGGTAACTAAGTTCTCACATATAAGTTACAACATGGTGGAGTGAAGGGTATTCAGTAAGGGGTAAATTTTCTACTCTCCCTAAATGGATATGGATTTTTCATTTTTATAGCAGCCACTTGGGAGTTAACATGTTAAATTGTTTGAATTGTATTTTTTTGTAAAAATCTCTTGTTTTGTTTCTTGAAAGGTTGGAAATTGTTTTGGGGCATGACTTTTGATTTCTAAGGATTGCTAGAAGTAGTTTTTATTCATGATGACTAAAAAATTTTTGATAATCATGAAGGGTCATGCACAAGTGTGTAAAGGAGGAAAATTTTAACATCTTAAGTTTATCTTGAATATTGGTATGCAAATTTGCAATGAAAAATCTTTGAAGGCCAATATGAGGAATCTTAATTTTTGTTTGTGATTAAAGTAATTGGTATCATGATATGAAATCAATAACATTTTCATCTTTATTTTGTTTACATTGCATTAAATCAGCTAAGGTCTTATTGGGACCCATTTTCACTTGGAAATGGTTAAGAAAGGTATCAAAAATTTCATTGAATGAACTAATTGAGTTATTCAGTAAGGAACAAAACCACTCCAAGGCAGTGTCTTTCAAGGATCTAGGGGAAAGTTTAGCCAAGATTTTATCCTAAAAAATGAAGTCACTACATAGGGTTGTGTATGCTAAGACATGGTTACTAGGGTCTCCTTTTCCACCATATTTCTCAATCATTGGAATATTTATGCATTTTGGTATTTCTCCTCTCAATATCTCCAAGGATAAAGGGCTTCTTTTGACATATTGTGAAGGTTGGCCATTTTGAGTTTGGTTCAATGTGGCAATTTTTTGTTGGAGGGATAAAACTTTTTGTAAGAGTTGATTAAGAATAGGATCATTTTTTACATTGTGGTATGGAGGTTAATAAGGTGGAGGCATGTATATGTATTAAGAGGACAAGTGCATTATAAGTTTGTGAGGGGAGATGGAATAGGAGATATGAGATTTGAATGCATACAGCTAAAGGGATTCCCAATGGAAATACCTAAGGCGGTATTGACATTGAGCTAGTAGGTTATTTAGTTGTTGTAATAGTTGGATTAGTGTATGTAGGAATAGAGGTCATAGTTATGGAAGGAGGAATTGGATTTCCACCTTTACTTTGAGTTAACCTTAAATTTTGAGAACTAGTCATTGTAGGGACATGTTTATCAATAATATGAGCTAAGCTACAAACAATATCTATTTCTCGTTCATTATCAAGAATTTTCCTCATGTTATCTATGATGAGAATTGCAGTACAATTAATGTATATAGAATTAACAAAGTTTTACAATTTTTCTAATTCTTCATCCATTTTTTTTAGTTCTTCTTGAGGGACATAAGCAACCATTTTTTCAACATTAGTCATATTGGTTGTGGATAGGGTGGTCATGGGAAATGAGGTGTCAAAGCTATGATCCATAGTGGGTTGACTAGTATCAACACGATGAGTGAAAGATTTGGAAAACTCAAGATCCATGGCAAGTGCAGTAGTGTGGGATTGCATGAGCCTTGAATTATGTATCACTACTACATTGGTAATATGACACTAGGTTGTGAATCTCAAAAAAGTTTCACCAAACCTAGGTGCACCCAAAATGGATAATAGGCTCTAGATAAATGCAATCAAACACCCTAGAATATGAAGTACAATGAAAGTATATAAAGAGAGAAATTTTTATATTTTAAAAAAAGATAATTTATTGATTATGCTATGCAAAAACCTAAAAAATCATGTCTTTTAATGCCAATTTTTATTTCGAAACAATGAACTTAATTTAACCAATTGAACCTAATGCAAACAATGATAGATTTTTTTGATTTCTGAAACAAAAACCTAGATTTAACAAAACATCAAAACGAAGAAAATAGAGGAAAATCATTGCCTAAAACTTTGAGAAAACACCTGTACAAGGATAGATTCTACCTAGGGTGAATGGGTCTTAGCACAAGGATTACAAAAAAATAAATTTGAGATTGAAGTTCAATGCTAAGGTTTCTTGATGTAGACTATAAACTATACTTTTAGTGACTGATTTTTCCAAATTTGATGTCTAAATGGGTGATCCCATAATAGTGGTTTACAATTTTTGGCCAAACTGGACACTGAAATTATTATTTTTAACTAAATCTTCACATTCGGGCACCTATAGCGGCTAAACTATGAGGAATTTCAAGATGGTGCAAACTAGAGTCTCATCAAATTTTGTCTATATATTCTAAAAATAATTTTTTCAAAATTTTTGGAATCAAATTGCACTTCTTTTTCCATCTCCCATGAAAATTGATTTTTTTCAGAAAACAACATTTTTAAAAAGTGACGCACACTGTATAACGCATAACTTTTTTTCCATGAAGGATAAAATTCTAATTCTTTCAAATTTAGATTTTAACTCTGATATCTAGTGCTTCCACTTGGTTAGATAGTTTTTTATTGAATATTTTTTCCTTAATCAAGTTTTAAAGTCAAACAAATTACAATTCAGACACGCGACTGTATAACGCGTAACTTTTTTTGTATATGTCAAAATTTTATTTTATTTTTGTTGGATCAAGGACTTCAATAACTGGTGCACTCATATTTTTCCAATTTTTTTTTTGATAATTTCTATTTTTCCACATGTGAAGAACAAAGAAATTCATTTTCGATGAAAAACCTATGTTTAATAAAACTTAAAAAAACAAATACATAACAAAACCAAAACATATTAAAATTATATTCATTGGATAGCTTGTTCTGAGGAATACCATAATCATTTGAAATAAATTTTAAATGAATTCATTTGATCCCAAAAGCTAAATCAAAAGTGATTTTTTATCAGCATTTTGATAGGTGTAAAGGAGACGCATTTATAGGTATGGTTTAAAACTAGCGAGGTTCTATCCAAGGGGGTTTGATCTAAGGTGATTTGATCAAACCCTCTTCAATTGGAATCTTTAAAATAGAACTTTTTAAGGCTTAAATCATTATATTTTCTAAAAATATGTGATTTCAGCTAAAATTCATTCATCTCAGGAATTGTAAACCACTATTATGACAGCACCCAAATGCAAGTGCAATGAATAAAAAATGATGAAAAATATGAAGCTATTTTAAATACAATTTTGACTCAATTTTTTGAATATGAATGATTCAAAACACACTAATATGCAAGTACTATGCAAAATCAATGTAATACTCATGCAAATTTTTGAATTTTTTAGATTTTACAAAATGAAAAATGAAAACATAAAACCCTAAATGAGATGAAAACCAATGCAACTTTAACAACCCTAAATGTGATGAAAAGTAATTCAATGCAATGCAAACTAATGAAAATCCTAGATTTAGGGTTTGAATGGACTCCAAATTTTAGAATTTTTGATATACAATTTTAGGTTCACCAAAATGAAATGGGGGGGAAAGTGTGAATAAATTATGATATAAAATGGAGGTAATCTGCACCTATATTCCTTATTTCATTGGGAAAAAAGATCCCCTAGGGAAATATTGACTTTCAACCCTTAGGTGAGTCAACCTTGGTAGAGATATTGTTGTTTTCCTTATGACATAGGATGGGGTAAATTAGCATGAAATGCACTTTTGGGAGATGAATGAAAAATACTAAATGAATGCAATGATGAAATGTAACACATTAAACCTCTAAATTGAACCTTAATCTAAAAAAATATAGAAAGCAATTATAGATCCGAGAAGGACTTGATTTTATGCACCTATCACAAAAAGGTTGTGTTGAGTGTCCTCTTGGGACTCATTCACCTAAGGGTTAATGAGTCTCACTATAAGGGTTGAAAATTTTCTTTCATAGTCCTTTAGTCCTATGCCTATACTCCCAATTCCTCTGGGTTTCATAGTCAAAAATTTGGAAATAAATTTTAAAAGTGAGTTTCGATGGCTTGATGAGAATGTTGACAACTTTTCCAACTTTTCTCCTTTCATGGATCTTCAATCCTTCTTCAACCTAAGCTCTACAACAAAAACAAGGGGAAAAAATTATTATTTTTTTTTGGATGGGGGTTTTCCTTGGTCAAACCCCATTTTGGTAATTAAACCTTTAATTGAAACAATGAAACATGAAAGGAATGATGAATGAAAATGTGTTAAGTTGAAAACACCAAACCCTTGATTTGAAACCCTTGTAGGACAGAAACTTAGTAAATCTCTCCAAGGTATTGATTTTGTATGAATGGCTTAATTGTTTGTTGCTCTTGATGCTTGAATCTTGACTTGAATGCTTGAAACATACATCACAATGTTAGCTCCAAAAACATGCATGATGCTTGAAAACTTTGACATGATGCTTGAGATCTTGATCTCTACAATAAATTCTTGATCATGAATTTATAGATTGCTTCTAGGATTTGAATTGATAAAAGGCTTTGCTTTTATAGACAATTTTATAATTTCCTAAAAATTAAACATTACAAGAAAACATTTGAAATTGAATTTGGGGTCATAAAAATTCCATCAAAAACATATTTAAAATTTGAAATTAGCAACTAAATGGGACCTATTCTCCCAAGGGTGAATGGGTCCTAATCTAAATTTCTATGACCTATTCATTTTGAGGTGTTAAAAAATATAATTACATTAATTAAATCATGATTCATGTTTCAAATATTGTAATTAATTAGGCTTGTAGATAAAAAATGGAGCCAATTAAAGGATTAATTAAGTCCATTTAAATAAGGGATCCGAATATAGTGTGAAAATATAAAGGAGTACATTTTTCAATACTACATTTAGGCCCCACTTTAGTGAGAGGATGATCCTTGCACTCAAACTCACACTAAAGTAGTCAAACTTGCATCAAGAGAGGTCTAATTGTACAATTTTTTGAAAGATAAGACAACAAAGGTCAAGGAGGATGATCAAGCCCCCAAGATCTGAGATCTCACAAAAAACAAAGGCACAAAGAGACACATGCCTATGTTAAATATGCAATAGGAAGACAAGATACACAAGCATACAATGCCAAAATTAGAGAGGAGAAGAGGGGTTCATGAAATGTTGACTGTTTGTCCAATCTATATGGATCAATCCATAGTTGTTTGTATATAAATGTTTACAATTAGGAAACCATTGTCCATTATGCAAAGAAAATATTCTCACATGGCCTAGTGAAATTTGTTTTCCACTAGGTGGGCCCCAAAAGGTGGCTAATGGGAAGTCATGCTAGGTATAGGCTCCCATTGTACTAACCATAACAAAGTTATACCTCTTGATATCTTTGAAAAGGTGTCACAAAAATGGTCACAAGGCTAGAAAGTTGTATTATGTTGGGCACTTATGAGAAAGGTTCCATTGGCAAGTAAGTTGTGTTATGCTTGGTGGCCTTAATAAACAGAAAGGCTCCACTAGCAAGAAGTTTTGTTATACTTAGTGGCATTGATACATTCAATAGGATATTCAAAGTGATTTTTCTTAGTTCATGAAAGGTCTCACCTTAGGGAAAATCATTCCTAGTGTCTCCAAGAGAGGACTAATTGAGGATAAAAGATTCACAACTTAGGGAATGGAATCTATAGCATTACCATAAGAGGTATGGCATATGCTTAGAAAGGTTGCAATCTTGAAGGAAATATATTTGAATGACACCACCAAGAAGACACATCACATGAAGTAAGAAGAATGTGCTTTGAAGCATACAATGAGCAAGGACACATGTTCCCCCCATTTAAATAAATTAATAAACACCATGTTGTGATAAATTACTTTAAATTAGAATATGATAAATTCCAATATATGAGAGCTTTATTCAAAAATCCCTATAAAAAAAAATAAAAAATTCCAAGATAAAGCTACATCATGAAAGGAGTGTTTCCCCCCATATGTAATCCTAATATAACACATAAGGGATCCATAAATTATGGGTCAACATTTTTCATTGCTATATTGATATAATTAGCTTAGAACTACCATCATTACCCAAATGAATCATGGAAAAATTATCAAAAATGTAGAATGACACATAGAAAAATACCACAAAGGGAATATTTTGTGGAAACATGGAAGAGACATGAATGTCTTAACACCTTGAATCATCACCAAAAGGAAAACACAAGACAAAATATTATGACATATAAAAGAATGTATATACAAATACAATAATGTCACAATGGATTCACTTCTTATATATCCTTTCACCAACAAAATGACAAGGGTCATCCAAAGTAGACTCACAAACATATAAAAAACATTCCAAGTAGCATTGTATAGGGGATCACATTACACACATGTAATTCAACCTATAGCAATTCATCTGCATTCCAATCTTGTTCATCATATATGGAAGTTGTATAACTAGTCAAAGGGAGAAAAAGTGTTGTACTAGAAGCATCACCAGGTTCAATGTGTGATGATTCACTCTTTGTAGAAGGACCATTATGATTGTTAACATTGAAGCTCATGGAAGAGTAAAATAATAAATTCAGCTCATTACGCACTTCCTTGTCAATTTTAGCAATCTCATCATCATCATCCAAGTTAATCATAATAGGAGGCCTAATGACAATGTCCATAGATTTTTGTTGTTGTTTTTGTTGTGGCGAATGTGGAAGATCATCATGCTTTATTTTAATTGTTGTTTGGTCTTGATTTTCTATTTCATTCTCTTCTTTTTTTCTACAAACAATAGTGCGACATCTATGCCTATGCTCTTTAGCATTGTTATTTATTTTTATACAATTTTCAGCTTGGGATTGTGTAGGAGTGGTTTTATCAACTATAGGTTTATTATCTTCCTATAAGGGAGGAACAAAAGCAACCATGGGATGTTGTGCAATAATTTTCTCTTTATCTTTAAAAACTTTTTTATCTTAGTAGGGAAAATAGGACTTATTAATTTATCTCTTTTTCTTTTTTAGGAGATAGGTGTGTAGACATGCAAAATTAACATTCTGCATTTGATCAGGTTCATTCATCAATCGAACTAGATGTCGCATTAGGACCATTTATCAATTAATCAGGTGCACTTTCATCCATTCATTAGGTAATTTCATCTCCTAGGATCATTTATTTAAAATCAAATAAACATTATCATCAACCTTTTAATAAATAAAAAATCCATTTAAATCAAATCCTAAATCATATTCCATCATTTTCTAATTCAAATAAATCAAATATCAAAGTCCTAAAATTCAACTCACCTAATCATCATTAAACTAACATAATCATCAGTTATTTAATCTAACCATGATTAAATACTAATCTCACCCACTTGCATTCTCTAGATATCTCCACTTGCACAAATAAATCAATTTTATTGATTTATTAAAAAACCCTCATTTTCCCTCAACATGACAAGCCCAACATTGCATTTATTGTTGTTTTCCTTGTCCCCCTCTCAAAATTTATTGCAAATTTGAATTCAAATTCTCCCTCTCATGGGCACTCTTCCCAAATCTTGCACAACCATTGGCCTATCCCCACTTGACAAGTGTCCTCTTCTCATTGAAGAATCTTTAGTCCCACATTCACCATCTTGGCCAATCTATCATCAAGAAAATCTATAAAATAAGGCCTTCATTCTCATTCATGGATCCGCAACTTTTATGCAAGGTTACTCTCTTAATTTGAGAACTCATCTTGCTCATCATTTCCATTTGCATTTCATCATTTTAGCTATTGATCAAGGGTTGGGAAAGGGTCACTAGCACATGTGACACCAATCCACTATGGAATAGGTAATTTGTTGAGTGTTTTCATTATGCTTGTGATTTTCTTTTATCCTTTGTTGAATTTTGGAGCATTTGCAAGGTATTTTATAGGGTCATTCTTGAGAAATTTGTAAGCTACTAACCTTGTATGAAGTTTAGTTTTGCAGATTTCAAAAGTATGCACCACAAGGTGAATGATTTGTCATGGGTTGGTCTTGGATAATTGGAAGGGCTTTTTGTTTAATCACGGTTTCAAAAATGATATGTGGCTCAATCATGGGTCGAGGCATGTTTCTAAGGGATAATTATTCTATGCTTTTTTCCTAAACTTTTTATAAGATTTGAAAAGTAAGTCCTCACAAGGATTAATAGGTTCCATAGGTTCAAGTCAAAATAAATCCAATGAGAAATTCCCATGGGAAGACATAGGATTAAAGACACTATGGTGCACAGTAAAGATATCATTCCCAAATGGAAAATTTAATCATTTATGCACTATCGATGTGATGACATCCATAGAGCCTAGCTATTGGTAACCAAGCTTCACATGAAATTGGTTTGATGATGGGATGATGAAGAATGAGAAATTCAATCTTATTGGTCCAACTTGTAAAGGAAGAGTGATTGAACCTATTGTAGGGCAAGCAAAACCATTATGCATTTTGATCAATGCTTTCGTTTGTTCATAATAATCTTGATAAATTTCATACACAAATAATAATTTCTTGGTGATCACATTCTCTACACACATGAGATCAATTAATATCCCATTATTAGGCTTGTCATTGATTCTTCTAGCAATGTAAAGAGGACCATTGGCTACATGTCTAAATATGTTATTTTTTGAGAAAGAAATTTCAAGAGGAATTTTGGTTTGGCCCTTATGAGGTTGAACACCAATGAAGCTGACCACACATTCTAATTCTCCTTCATTTTCATTTAGAGTTTATCCTCAAAAATGAAGTCACTACATAAGGCTATGTATGTTGAGACATGGTTGTACTAAGGTCTCCTTTTCCACCATATTTCTCAAATATAGGAATCTCTATGCCTTGTGGAATTTTCGATCTCAATATCTCCAGGGATAAAAGGTTTCTTCTAACATATTTTCAAGGTTGACCATTTTGACTTTCGTTCAATGTGGAATTTTTTTGCTGGAGGGATGAAATATTTTGTAAGAATTGGTTAAGGACGTGATCATTGTTTGTTTTGTGGGGATGGGGGTGAATAAGGTGGATATGTATATGTATTTAGAGGACAAGTTAATTTTAAGTTTGTGAAAGGAGATGGATTAGGAGGATTTGAATGAACAAAGATAAAGGGATTCCCTATGGAAATCCATCAATCAAGGATTTAGCAAAGGCTCTGTTGATAACAATCTCTACTTCAAAGTGCAAGGTAAAAAAAATGTTGATAGTAGTTGTATATGTTGATGATATCATCTTTGGTGGAAATGAAAGCATGTGTAAGAGATTTGAGGAAGAAATGCAAAAAGAATTTGAAATTTCCATGATTGGTGAGTTGAATTTTTTTCTTGGTCTTCAAGTAAATGAAACTAATAAAGGGATATTCATTTCATAGTCTAAGTATGTAAATTAGTTGTTAAAGAAGTTTGGAATGGATGATTCCAAACCGGTTACTACTCCTATGGTAACCGGATTTAAGTTGAGTAAAGATGATGAATCTGCTAAAATTGATTGGAGCAAATACAGATCTATGATTGGCAGACTGTTGTATCTTACTACTACCAGACTAGTTATTATGCATGTAGTATGTTTAGTTGCCAGATTTCAAGCAAATCTTAAAGAGGCACATGTTACAACTATAAAGAGGATATTTAGATATCTTATAGGTACACAGTATTATGGCTTATGGTATCCTAAAGGTGCTAATTTCACCTTGAGTGCTTATACCAATGCATATTGGGTTGGATGTGTGGATGACTAGAAGAGTACTAGTGGAGGTGCTTTCTTTCTTGGTAAAAGACTGGTTTCTTGGTTGAGTAAGAAACAAGACTCAGTTTCTTTATACACTATAGAAGTAGAATATATTGCTATAGCATCCTACTACATATATGTTTTATGGATGAAGCAAACTCTTAAAGACATTGGAGTGATATGTGATGAGCCTATTCCTATTTTCTGTGACAACACAAGTGCTATAAACATTTCAAAGAATCTAGTTATGCATTCAAGAACAAAACAAATATCTAGCAAACATCATTTCATGAGAGAAAAAGTGTTGGAGAATGAAGTCAACCTAGAGTATGTGACAATAAAGGAACAAATTGTAGATATATTTACTAAGGCTCTTCTAAAGGATACTTTTGAGTATCTTAGGGAGAGGTTGGGGGTCATTTTCCCTCTGAACTATGTGCACATGAAGGTCCATCAATCCAATAAATTCATAGATTCTTCATTTATCTGAACTAATGAATGGGTCTTCTCTACAGGGGGGTAGAAAAAGTTTTCATTGTTGTAGTATGAGTTGAATGAGTGCACTCCTAAGAGGGAGTGAACAATTTTTTTTGATATTTTCAATTTATTTCAAAGGGGTAGAGAAATTCATGTGAAAAACAATAGCATAGGAATAAATAATGTTCTCCTAGACTATTGTTTAGAATGTTTTCTTTGATGGTTTTTCACATCATGTGTTTCCATCAATGAAAAAGGGAGAGATTGTTGCAAGTATGAGCAAGTTTGGTGGTGTTGTCATTGATGTCAACACAATTCAGTATGTTGCACATTGTACATGTATAGTTGAGATGCTATTGAGATGTTGTGAGTACATGGACCTATATTTATGATGTTGTGGATGTGCTAGAATGGTGAGTTTCCAACTTCTTTTGAGAAAATTAATAAAGAGAGAATTCAGAGTCAAGAATGTGCTCCACATTTCTCTTGTGTTGATCCTATGTTTGTGTGGATCTAATTTTTTTCTAATGGTAATATAGTGGTGATATTTCCTGAGTTGTATCTTCTAGTTTGAAGGGATGTGAAAGTTACGTTCACTAGTGTGTGAACTATTCCGACAGAGTTAACTTTCTTTTACTAGGAGAAATGTTTATGCTCCATAGTTCTCTATTGTTTTGATTCTAATCTTGTAGATTTGGAATGCATCTTATAATGATTTTCTCTTAGTTCTGGAAAAGATGCATGTGGTTTGGTGATCTAGAAGTCAAGGTTCAAAGTTGTATCTATTTGCATAGTCTAGATGGACTCATGGAAGGAGTTCAATGTTCAAAGATTGTTGCACTTGCTATGGACCTATTTAAAGGAACTCGAGATGTTTTATTATGCATAATGAAGCTTTTTGTGTCATCCACATGATATCTTCTTGTTGAGAAGCATGTACATTAATGATCATTTGTGTTTTCATTAGGTTTGGCCGACCTGGTGTTTACACTTCATTCAAAGAATAAAATTTAATTAAGGAAGCATGTGGTTGATCTAAGATATTATTTTTGGTCTTGGATAAATGATTTAGTGGTCCACTCTCATTCCTTTCCACCACAGGAATGTTGAGTCACTGAGCTAATTTAAATTTATAAAATGTGGGGTTGTGGCTAACCTTGAAGAAAGTTTCTAAGGTTGAGGATGGTATAAATGCAAGTCAAATTGCAAAGAATTGTGAGTGATGCAAAGTGACAAAGTAAGCCACAAATCATAAAATAAGAAGTCTGTGAAAGTGTTTGTGAGAGTGAGTTGAGGCAGCAATACTTCATTGTGTTAGATTCCTGAAGGTAGTGTACTAAAGGTTTCTGCAATCTTCTAATCAAGGTAGTGATTGTTTGTTAATTTTTGTGGTGGATCTTTTGTTCTCTTTTGTATTAGTAGGTAGTGAGCCTCCCTGCTAGATAGTGAATCCTTTCTGTAGGCAGTAAGCCTTTGTAACTAGACAGTGAGTCCTCTTCTAGGCAATGAGCCATTGGCAGTGAGCCTTTGTAATTAGTTTTTCTATATCTTTATTGTGAGTTAATCCTCACCTTGGTTTTTCCTTCATTGGTTCTTCCACGTAAAAATTTTGTGTTCATTGTGTGTATTTTATTTTCTGTTATTTTTGTTTTCATGTTCATACTTAATAACATAATAGTGTGGTTGTGGAATTGATAAGTGTTGAAGGTAAATAAGTTTTGAATTTTTGTGACAACTGATTCAACCCCCCCTCTTAGTTGTCCTACACCTTTTTAACAACACTTTTTCCTAGGGAATTAGAGGGTTTTTCTTTCCATTTCACATATTCCATATGACTATATGGATCTATACCTAACTGTATTGTACAACAATGTTGTTTGTAGTTTTTAGGTCAGGTAGGATCAACATATTAATTGATATAATTCATATCATTCATCTGTGCTTTGTATGATTTGTTAGCTTGGTTTGTCAACTACTACTCTCTAACGATATTGGTACATTTCTAGTAGGTTTTTATTAATAATTTTTTTTGTTTTAAATCACTATCATTTCCATTTGGTTATTAGCCTTTTCCCTCAATCATGTGGCTTTAATATACATGTGGTATCATGGTTAAGAGATGGGCTAGAGTTTGGGTTTTAATGCCTAGTGGAGTAGGAGTGGCATGGCTCTACCCAACACTAACACCTAGTTGTGATTTTCTTATTTGCAGATAGTGCATGGGTGATCAAATTGGTGATTGGGTGTCATCCCCCAAGGGCCTAATTTTCATCCCTATAGCCCTAATAGGGAATTTCTTTCAAGCTTGCATAATATTTTTCTAGGACATTAGTTTATCAAAAATGAGATATTATCAAAAATTTGGTTCTATCAATTTTAGAGTGGTGTAGATTATTTTTCAGAATTTGATTGTTTAGTGATAGTAATTGTTGATTGAATTTAGATCTTGTTTTTTGGCTCCCGAGATCATATTTTTTTGCTAAAATCTCCAATTTTTGTAATAACTGTTGTGTTAGAAAGGTATTGAAGAGCTATATCCAAGCATCTATTCAATTTTTATATTTTTGTCCCAAGTATATTTTTATTTTCATTATTTTCCAGCAAGTATCCTAAAGGATTCCTTGGACATTTTGGTAGTTGGGAGGGTGTTTTTTTGATAATTATACTTCATTTTAGACACATTTCATATATTTATCTCTAATTTTATCATTTGAGAAGTGTATCATTGTTGTAATCATGGATTATGCAACTCATCCTTCTAGAATCATTCTAAATAAGGACAATTATGAGTCTTAGTAAAAAGGCATCCTAACACATTGCAAGTGGCTCAATATTTTTCATCTTCTTTATGGATTCATACCTAATCCAAAGACAATATGAAAGAAATCAATTTGGGGTAGTAAGAATGATCATATGTATCATATGATTGATTGGTTCTAGTTTTAGTGCAAGAATCTTTAGAAGGGCCTAGAATCAAATTTTAGGAATTAGATTCCCATGCTTAGTTTGGACCAAGATTTGGGAGATTTCTAGAGTTCACATAATCCTCCATTCCTAGATGATCATGCATATGATTGCTTTGTTCCACTTGATGATGTTGAAAATTTACCATTTGATGATGCTACCTTAGAGGAGGTTGAATATGATGTTGAACTTGGGGATCTTGATGATCTAGAGACTTCTCCTATAACTCCTACTTCTCCAATGGAGAACACTCATTCATCTTCTACTAGTGGGTGAGTGCAAGAACATCAGGGTCCAAAAGGTGGTGATAAGACAAAAAAGTGGTCGACAATTTTTTTAATCCATATTTGATGAAATGAAAAGGGTTTATTGAGAAAATTTCTAGCTTTCTAGCAATATAAGATATATTGTATTTGAAATTAAATATATAATTATTATTGATTTTCTACATGCATTTTGACTAAAGTCTTGATTGATAGGTTTATTGAAAAACATTTATAATTCTTAAATGATTTCACATTTTTTGAATCCAAAAGATGTAGCACATTCTATGCTTGCCATACTATAAAAAAAAAAAAAATGAATTTCATAAATATTTGACCAAGTTATGTTTTAAAAATTCTAATAAAAAATTCATATCTAATTATTTAGTTGCAAAAAAAAATATAAAAAAAATGTGGCACATCTGAGCATGTTTCCTCAACTTATATTGAAAGTTTTGAAAAAATATATTACTTTTTGCTTGTACTTAGGTTGGTCAGACATATACCTTTTTTTATTTTTTCCTAAAAATTTAGTACTACGCCATTGAAATTTAAAAATTTCACCAAATAGATTTACTTTTTTCCAAAAAAAGGACTAGTATCTTAGAAACTATATTCAATTTGCTACAAATTTTGTTTCTACATATTTTTCAAATTATGTTAATAACTTATTCAATTTTTTATGTGAAGTCACCTAACTTTGTTTTTCTGAATTTGTATTGCCACTTAAGGGACTAGTTTGGACCCCCATGATCTTGCACTAACACTAGTGATTCATTACACTGTATCTAATTTTCTTCCTGATTGGGCTTCTTATTTATCATATATTGCATCATTGTTTGTGGAATCTCATTTTATATTTGAAGGACCAATTTCAAGGCTTATCTCTCATATTTTATGACAAACATAATATAACTATTGGCACTTCACCTTTTTATTTGGAGTTAGCTCATTATTAGTTACCCTTTTTTGTATTTTGTCACCTTTTGTTGTGATTGGGAATGTATCTAATTGGATTGTGGCATCATCATCTACCAAGAACTTGGAAACCAATGAGTAGATTTTAAAGAAATCATCATACATGTTCATGCTTATTCCTATCAATTCCTATTCAGAATGGGAAGTCTTTTTGCATTTGTACCTAGTTTAGTTTCTTTTGAAAGGGGAACAAGTTGTTTATTAGTATTGGATCATGTTTTTCTTCAAACAATCAACATTTGTGCAAGGAATTACACATAATGGGGGCCCTACATATTCTCTCTTTCCCTCTTATGGACGGATATCAATTGTATTTACATGATGGATGTAGTTCTTAGGGATAATCATCAATTTCTCCATACATCATCCTTGTTTGTATGTTTTCTCTCTTTTAGAGAGGAGTTTTATCCCACTTATTTTTCTCCTTTAATCCATTTGTGAGAGATTTCATTTGTAAATGAGTACTTAACATGAACTCATAGTCGAGACCCATCATTTTTTCTTTTCATCATTTTCATAAGCTACACTTAAGGGGGGTGTTGGTGTGAATAAGGTATTTTACCTAACTAGTTCACTAGTAGGTCTTATTCACTCATTAAGCCTACCTAGGTCCTACAAATATTTCTAGAAGTCTTAAAAGTCATGTGATCTTATCTTATCTTATCATGACATTTAATAGTTGTGTCCTAGGTCAAATAATAATTTTTGAGGTGGTTGTTTGATTGTATAGGATTAAGAAACATGCCATGATCTTGCCCAATCTAATCTCAAAACCTTTCATTTATAATCAAGGCATAATATGTACATTTAAATTTTCAATAAATCAATCTTGAAACCATAATCAAGCAAGATATTCTTTCCATTTCTCTCTTGTGGAAGATATTTTGGTTTTGTAGCTAATTTTCGAGTGTTGGGAGTTCACATTCAACTCGTATAATTATTGGCTCTCTAAGTTATTTACTAAGGTCTTATCCTTTACTATTTTTACTATGACTACAATGTCTTAGGAAGAATGGGTAGTCATAACATTACCCCTTGGTGGGGGTTGGAATGATCCTGGAAACTTAGAGTATTACTAGAAAGAACCTATATCTCAATCTCCTTATCCTTTAACAAAGTTCTCCTCTATTAACTTCACATTCTCCATAATGATTGAAATCATTTTAGATGTTTTCATGTGGATGGGAGAAAAAATCTATAGCTTAGACCTCTCACAAAATTATTGATGCAAATTTTCTCATCAATAATGTAATCCACATATTATTTAAACTCAATGATATGGTTATTTATAATAAGCCACCTTTAATTCATATTATTGGAAATGATGTAATTTATAAGTATAATGCTATTTAAAGTAACTAGTGAATACCTCACTCTAAGTATCCCTATAAATATCTTCCACATTATCGTAATAGAATAGAGGTAGTGTTTCTACTCTTAGTGCCACCAAGTAGAACAAATAGCACACAATATCAAGATAACAAGCCTAACCTTGAGATTTCTCTTATAAGGCTGCATTCCAAAACATTTATCCAATACTAATAACCAAGTGTTTGTTGGATACACAAGGGAAAACAACTAAGAGGGGGGGTGAATCAGTTGTCACAAAAATTATGCATATTAAACTTATTATCAAATTTGATAAATAAACATGAAATCATAAACCATCCCTACATCAAAACATGCACATAAAACCAGTATTTTTATGTGGAAACCATGTTAGGATAAAAAACATGGTGGAGGTTAATCCACAAGATTATACTCTATTAAAAGTCTTACAAATGTGGAATGCACATTCATTTAGGCACATTGCCTAGAGCACATTGCTCAGATACAAAAGGCTTACTGCCCAAAAGAAGACTCACTATCTTATAGTCACATTCAGATTACATCCAAAATATTTTGAACTGAGAAAATAACATCTTCTAATGCATGATTATAGTTATGATTAAGCAAATAAATACTTTCATCTTCTCACTCTTTTTCACACTTTACTTCTTCCTTTGAAATATTAGAACATTATTCGCACTTAGCACATGACATGCATTGTGCACCATACCATAAATAGTAAATCATATATATCTACAACTAAGGATAACATCAACTACATGTCGGCCCAACAAAATATGAAATGTGTACAAACAGTTGGCCCAAATCAATAAACAATTTATCAATGCAGATAAAGCAATGTTATCCAAAACATAGTAAGGACCCAAAACAACTTTCTCAAATACAAAACACCTTCCAAAATAATGCCTTGAAGATCCACAACATGATACAATCACCCTATTGGTCATGATCTTGAAAGCATGAACTCATAGAAGAAAATCACCAATCGTGAGCACAACAATCAATATAGACTGACAACACAGATACAGAATGATCTAGAAGCATCCACAACCATCACAAATCACCACAGAATCATCCAAAACAACTCAAATTACTATAATCACATCATCTTGTTTTAGGAACACCAACTAAAGCAATAAACCTACTGTCAAAACATAGATAATCATAACTCAGTCAAATCTTCATGTGAACCTCTGAAACTTCATGTGGATAAACTAGATATACTTGTCAAAAAACCCTTTAATCTACAACCTCTTATCATCAATATACTAAGCTAGCCACCATACTAAACTTCACTGCATCACTGACAACCTACAACTTATTTTATTACAATTTTCTTAATATCCTCGACATATACAACTTTAAAGACATTAATGGCAATAGTGTTGACATCAATCAAAACCACATATTAGCAATATCCAACAATCTCCCCCTTTGGCATTGATGGAAATATATGATGTGAAAAACACCATCAATGATACTTTCTCTTAGCACTTTCTCCCCCTTTAGATTTTGACTCGTTTTTCCTTAACTCTTTCACAGTTTTTCACATGACTCTTCTCCCCCTTTCACATCAATGAAAAAGGTACACATTATCTTTCTCCACAAAAGTTCTAAACCATATTTTTGAACATCTAACTACTCCTCCTGAGTAGCAGCCACCACAACATCAATTTGAATCACAAGAAATGTTTATGAAATGCACAGACTAATGCAAGTCAATGCATCTTAATTCTGATTAGGAGGGGTAATCATCACTAGCTTCCCTTTGAGATACTCAAAAGTATCCTTAGGCAAGGTCTTGGTAAAGATATCTACAATTTGTTCTTTAGTGGGCACATACTCCAATCTGACTTCCTTTTCACTCACCTTCTCTCTCAAAAAGTAAAACTTGATAGATATATGCTTGGTTTTTGAATGTAGCACTAGATTCTTAGAAATGTTAATTGCACTTGAATTATCAAAGAATATAGCAATAGGTTCATCATACACAACTTTGATATCTTTCAACATCTGCTTCATCCATAATTCTTGAGTACAATTATTAGCAGCAGCAATGTATTCTGCCTCTATAGTAGATAAAGAAATGGCATTTTGTTTCTTACCTAACCATGAAATAAACTTATTTCCCAATAAAAATGCACCACCACTAGTACTCTTTCTATCATTCACATCTCCTGCCCAATCAACATTAGTAAAGGCACTCAAAGTAAGGTCATTTTCTTTAGGATAGCATAGGCCAAAATCTACTGTCCCCTTCAAGTACCCAAAAATCCTCTTCATAGTTGTCACAAGAGATTCCTTAGGATCATCTTGAAATCTTGCAACAATGCATACAACATTCATGATAACAAGTCTAGTTTGAGTCAAATAGATCAATCCAGCAATCATGGATTTGTATCTAGTCTAATTTGTTTTAGGGGAATCATCATATTTTGTCAACTTACTTCTGGTCATCATAGGTGTACCAATTGGCTTTGAATCTTCCATACATAACTTCTTTAGAAATTCTTTCACATACTTGGACTAAGATCTAAAGATCCCTCTATCTAGCTGAGTAATTTGCAATCCTAAAAAGAATTTCATTTCTCCAATCATAGACATCTCAAACTCACTCTGCATCTCATTAGAAAACTTTATACACAAACTATCATCTCCTCCAAAAATGATATCATCAATAAAGAATTCAACAATCAAATCTTTATCATGATCAATCTTGAAATACAAATTAGTATTAGTAGTACCTTTATTAAATCCAAGCATCAACAAATACTTGTCCAATCTGGCATACCATGCTCTTGGGGCTTGCCTAAATCCATACAATGCTTGTTTCAACTGGAAAACCATATCTCCCTTATCAGTCAATTGAAATCCATCAGGTTGTTCAATATACACTTCTTCCAATTCACCATTTAGAGATGCTGACTTGACATCCATCTAATAAACCTTGAAGTTTTTGTAAGAAACATAAGTAGGAAATAGTCTCATAGCTTCAATCCTAGCAATAGGAGCAAAAGTTTCTTCAAAGTCAATTCCTTCCATTTGAGAATATCCTCTATTTTAAGTCTTGCTTTGTTTCTAACAACTTCACCTTGCTCATTTAGTTTGTTCCAAAAGATCCATTTGGTTCCAATTACATTTTTGTCCTCAAGTCTAGGAACAAGAATCCATGTATCATTCTTCTCAATTTGCAATAGTTCTTCTTTCATTGCTTCCATCCAATGTTCATCTTTGCATGCTTCATTCACACTATTAGGCTCAGTCTTTGAGATCAAACAATATTCTTCTGCAATTCTCCTCCTAGTTTGAATACCTTTGTTCTTATTACCTATAATCTAATCTTCTAAATTATTTAGTCTTACATACCTTGGAGTCTTAGGGTATTCTTGAACTTCAGGCTCTTGTGATCTCACTTATGCACTTTCACTAGTTTCTTCCTCTTGATTTTCCAAATTCACCAGAATGATCTGAACTTGATTTAGAGTTTGAACTTTCTTTCCTTTATTTGAACTATCATTTTGATCATCTAAATCATATCCATAGGTTCTAGATGGTCTAATTGTGTCTTCATCAACCTTGACATTAGCACTATCAATTACTTTCCTCAATCTCTTATTGTATCACCAGTAGGCTTTACTTTTAGTAGAATAACCAAGAAATATTCCTTCATCACTTCTAGCATCAAAATTTACAATATCTTCATCTCTTTTGATATAGAATTTACTACCAAATACTTTGAAGTATCTAATAGTAGGATTATGACCAAACCATAGCTCATAAGGAGTCTTACCAGTATCACCTTTGAAATGTACCTGATTGACAATGTAAATGACAATACTCACAACTTCTCTCTAATAGATATGCGGAACATTTCCTTCTAGCATCATGGTCCTATAAGCTTCTTGAATTGTCCTATTCTTCCTTTCCACAACTCCATTTTGTTGATGGGTCTGTGAGGCAGATACTCATCTCTTTATCACATGCTCTTCACAAAAAGAATTAAACTCACCGAAAGTGAATTCACCACCTCAATCTGATCTCAGACATTTAATCTTGATCTATTTAGGATCTAGGACCATTGCTCACAGAATGCTTAACATAAATGACAACTTAATTAAATGCTCAAATGAACAAACCAACATAATATGATTGCCAAGATAGTGAACTAAAAAGAAACAGAGAATAAAGAGAAGAACAAATGCAATTGATAACAGAGTTCGTCTGAAAGTACTACATTTACAGGCCCCTCTCCAATGGAGTAATTGATCCAATTATACTCCAAAAATTAGAAATACAATTGCTCCAAGACAATCTCCTTTAAGCGCAATGGCATGACAATGCTCCTATGTGCAGAAATGTCTTCAACATATCTCGAGCATTCCCTCCTTCGCATTACTTGGACTTGGAAAAAAAAAGGCCTTCTACACCCTTTTATACATAAATTAGGCCTATTATGGTTTCACCACCAAAATAATTGCTTAACCCCCCTTAACAACTTGTACAATGACTATTTTGTCCTTTGGCATCTTCTGGTTCAAATGGTTAGGTGGGATTTTACTCAAAAATGGGCTATTTGTTAAGGCCTCGGGCCTATTCATACAACAAAGTAAACAAACCCCCATTATATTTAAATGGAAAATGGTGGTCTGTCGGTGGCTTAAAATTTTGGTAATCAAGGGGTCGGCGGTTCCAACCCTACCAACCACTCTTTTGTTTCTATTCACTTGTTGTAAACTCAACAAAACAAAATTGAACTCCAAATATAGTAAAGGCATGCACAATAGTGTAACGGTGGAGTCGTCGACTTCCATGTGATGGA
>VDFB02193867.1:468287056-468335215 GCA_007258455.2 Sequoia sempervirens
TGGTGGTATGTATAAAGTTGTGTCAAAAGGATATGGACATAGATCATATGAAATTGGTGGCTTTTTGTTGGATGTTTGCATGTTTTCTATCTATTTTTGGAGGTTTTCCACTTTGGCTATCAAGGCATCTATTATGGGATTATTGGTCACATCACACATGGGAGTGATGGGTATCCCATGAGTCCCCATTGATTGTGATAGCTTGTTCAAGTTTGAATGTGCCATGTGTTGTTGTGAAATGTATGATATGTTTTGGTTTGTTGATTGATGGTATTGCCGGTTTTTATGAGGAATGTGTTGTTGTGTGTGGATCTGTGATGAATATGTGGGGATATGTGATCCAACCATATTTGTTGATATTTGAGAGATCTTGTAACCTTGACTATTTTGGTACCCAAAGGTATTCATTTGTTGTGTCATTTGAGTGCCTTGTCTATATTGGAAGAATTTTCCATGTGGGATGTTGGTATTTTGTCCTTGGAATTGTCCATGTGGGATGTTGGTATTTTTTCCTTGGGAGGAATTGATGTTTAGCTGTGATGATGTGTTAACATTTGATTGGGGACCTCCAATAAGAATACATTGTTTGTTTCCTCCAAAGAGGTTGAATGATGTTGCAACATAAGGATTTGATGATGATTTCCCCATGGTCATAGATGAAGCTCCAAATATGGGGTTTGAGGTACTTACCCCCATTGATGTAGATCTAAGGGTAGTTCCAACTGTTTTTGAAGATGCCATTGACATTCTGAGCATAGATTGTGATATTTCTTCTAGAATAGTGGGTTCTCCTCCAATAGATGCTACATTGATTGAGTTGGAGGTGTTTTGACTTATGGTGCCACTAGATGTAACATTGATGGTGCTTGTAGTAATTTGTGTGGTGACAACATTATTATTGTTGGAGGAATTGTTTGTGTTTTTTTGAGGTGTCGAGTTTTTTGTCTTGTTGTCTAGAGAAGAAGGTATTATGGTATTGATGTCAAAGCCTCTTGGTAGTTTTTCCCCTTGGTCTAAAAGCATAGCAAGGTATCTGTCAACATCATTCAAGACCAAGTCCCCTACAAATGAAGCTACATCAGGATTTTGCGTTGCATCCTATAAATCCTCAGCTAATATTTTCCCATTGTGGTCTCTTTGTATGAATGGTTCAAATGGATTTAGAGAGGATGTTGGTGTGTTCATGGAAGATTGTATGTTCATGTTGGTAAATGGATCATTAAAAGTCATGTTTTGGGTCATGTCATAAGTGTTGGTGTTGAAGTCTTGTCCAAAGTTTTTCATTTGTCTTTTATTTCTTTGAAGCCTCATTTCCACGATAAAAAGGAATTGCTCAAATGAGGATGATGATTATGACAACTAAATGCAAGGATGACACTAGTCTATGTTTTTGGTGTTTTTGTGATAAAGGATGACAATGCAAGGTGATTATGACATTTTCCTAAGGAAATGATTGATGCAAGATGAAAAGATTGCTAAAGAATGATTTCAAATGTCAAGGTGACAATGATGAATAGGATGAAACTATTGACTAAGGAAATGACTAATGCAAGGTGATAAAATTGACTATGTGGAAAATGAGGACTAGGGTGAACAATGTTTTTGGATATTTTTGGATTTGTAGCAACAAAATATACAAAGTATGGACTACGGTGAATGCAATTTGGAGAAAGGTTTCCCTAACCACTGTAAGCTTAATCTATCTTAATTTTTGTTATCAAAGGACTTGTTAAAGGAACTAAGTGACAAGGTCAAAATGACTAGTGAGTTTTCCTAACTAGACTGTTGAGTTGGAAATTCTCACAAAAAGGACAATGACTAAAAAGGAGATTGATGACTAAGTCCCAAGATTACCTACTCTTGAAGGCAATGATTTTGCAATGTATGGTGAGGTAGCCTAATCCAAAGTCTACAAAGATGAAAACCTAATAAAAATTTTATGTAGGAAATGATGATTATGAAGCCTAGGGAATGCAACTAAAATTTGGAAAATTAAGCCTATGGTCAAAATGCAAACTAGTGGATGCAAATGATAAGTGTTTTGAGCAATTTCAGTTCTGGTTTCTAATAGATATTTTTGGAAAAGATGTTTGACATGAAGAAAAAAAATTTGGATGCGAATTTTGATCTATGACAGGGTTTTTATTTTTTCTAGGAAAATGCATCGCTTTATGTGGCAAATGTGTTTCAGTCTAGCAGAAGTGTCATGGTTTCAGTAAATGTAGCTTAGTGTTGCGAATGCAGATTTCTAAAGAGAAAATGTGGTGAAAGACATGCAAATGTGGTGTTCAGAGTAGAAAATGCATTGCAAAGACTAGATCAAATGTGGCACAAAACAATGAATGTGTGTTTAGAAAATGTGGTGTAGAATGCAAAAGATTGATTTTTCTAATGTTTTGGTCAAAAATCTAATTTTTTTGAAGTTGACTATTTGTTTCTAGATTTGTGAGTATTGTTTGTTTTGTTTTAGTATCCAGAAAATACTTAGAAAACATGATATTTTAAATGTGTAATCAATCAAAAAGAAGACAAGCACAATCCTATGGTTAGGCCAAGGAAATATCTACTAGATTCCATGTGGGTTTCCCCATCTGCATATCATTAGCATGTGAATCCAAAAGCTTGGTTGCATGGGCTCCCCCTTATAGTGCACTAGATCTTCTTAGGCCAACCAAACTTCCAACCCCCATAAAAATCCCATGGTAGACTGATCACGTCTACTTAAAATTATGAAGATGTTGATGCCTTTACAATGACCATTGCTATGCTAGCAGATAGAGGGTTTTTTGCTACTACAAAAAGTTATTTAGTTCGGGACCCCCATTTGAGTGGTGACACATGAGGAAAAGATTAATATCTATTTAAGAGGCACTCCATCCTGAAAAGGTTATATTTAATAGGGTTTTGGGGAGTACTACTTTGTCTATGTGACACATCCACACTTGTAATCCTAGGCTTTCCATTAGGACTCACATTTATATACCAGTTGGGGGTAGCTCAGCCAAAGAGCTCTATTGTCAGTCTGAGTCACCTTGGGGTGAGTAATTTTTCCTACCAAGGAAGCCCCAAGTTCTAGAGTCAATAACCATTTCTCCTACACCTAAGATCACACAAGTGCACAAGGGGATAGAATACTTCGATTATTGAATCAAAGGTGTCACAAGTTGAAAGCATTTGTTCATTTTAATAGCCAAATTGAAGTGTGAGGAAAACACATCAAACACATTGTTTATTTTAATCCAAGCTTGTGATGTCAACTCAAGCACACAAGTTGTTTTTAGGCCTACTAATCCTTCTATGAGAAAAAGACACTCAAGATATTTAAGAAAAATTGAAGCGAGAGCCCTGCAAAACACGGTTAGTAGTTTTGAGTCTCCAATCTTTGACAAGCAATAGTTGACGTTGCAAATCATGAATCATGGATATTCAAACCTAGTCTTCAATCCTCCATTGATTCACCTCCATTGGTCTTCTCCATCTTGCTACAACTTCTATAATTTCCCTTGGAATTGAATTGCAACTATCACCTATGCCTTAGAAAAGAAAAATATTGAAGTAATATGTATGCTCAAGTACTCAAAATCTCTCAAGCATGTTCTATATAACTTGTGTAAAATGACTTGAGAGTTGATGGCCTTTTAAAGAATTCCAAATTGAGAATGGATGGCCAAGATTAATAGTTGGTGAAGCCCTAAGATCAAAGTCCAAGAATCAATGTGATAAGGAGCATTAGGGTTAGGGAAACATTATTTCAAAGTTAGGGCAAGATTTGAAATGAAGGGTTGAGATTTAATTGGAGATAATCAAATCAATGGTGAAGAAAAAGAGGTAGTTGGAAAATAGAAATTATTTAATTTACAGAGGAATGTTGACTTATGAATTAAATTCATAAATGGGAATAAGACAAAATGTAGTAAATAATTATTTTAATTATTTACTTGTGAGATGAAAAGTGGGTTAAATGAATAAGTTTATTTAATGAAGGATAAATGGGTTAAATGGATAATTATTGGAGGGAATACAGATTAATTAGTGATGTAATTTATTTATTTAAATATTCATAGAGGAATAATTAATACTTTGATTATGTCAGGAAGAAGTGGGGTCATCATAGAAAAATATAGCTTGTGGGTCTAGACCATTATTATGTGTCTACACAAACAACTTATCAAGGTATGAAAAAAGTCAAAATAGCAAAGCTACAAATATTGAGAAGGGATTTTGAAACTATATATATGAAGGAAAATGAATCAATAGGTTCATTCTTTACCCAGATTAACGGATTGGTAAATCAAATTAGATTACATGGTGAGACACATGAAGATAGAAGAGTGGTTAAAAATATTCTAAGGAGTTTACCCACAAAATTTGAGACAATTGTTGTAACCATAGAAGAAAAAAAGGACCTCACATAGTTTTTAGTTAATAAGCTCCATGCATCTCTTAATTCTCACAAATGGAGGTTGAGTAGGTCTTCAAACATGTCATTGGAGCATGCTTTCAAGTCACAAGCTTCAATCAGCCAAGGAAGAGGCAAAGGAAGATTAAATTTCAGAGGAAGAGGAAGAAATTTTTACAAAGGTGGAAGAAGCAGCCCTTTGAGCTCAAGTGGAAGAGGCAGTAGCCAAAAATCAAGCTTAGGTTCATTTCAAAATCTGTTACAAGGACAAATGTATGACAAGTCTCAAATCCAATGTCACTACTATAAAATTTTTGGCCATTATATGAATGGGTGTAGAAAGAAAGAGTATGATTATGGTAAAAAAAATGAAAATTTTACAGAAGAAAATAAAAACAAAAAGTTAGAACAGAGCGCATTTTTTTTGGCATGTAATGATGCACAAGCAAGTAAAAAAGATGTTTGGTTTTTAGACTCAGGCTATAGCAACCATATGTCAGGAAATTTAGAAATGTTCTCAAGTTTAGATGAAAATGTTAAATCTAATGTTATGTTGGGTAATGACAACAAAGTGTCAGTCAAAGGAAAGGGAAATGTTAACATTCTAACTAAACAGGGGAGAAAAAGTATACCTCAAATGTGTATTTTATGTCTAGTCTAAAACACAATTTGATGAGTATGGGACAACTTGTTCAAAAAGGGTATAGAGTAACTTTAAAAAATGGACTGTGCACAATTTTAGATAAATATCCAAGCAATCAACTCATTGCCAAAATCAAAATGACAAATAATAGAATGCTTCCTTTAAATATTCAACTAGATTTGAATATAGATTATGCACAAGCACAAGAAATCACAACAGTTATTCAAACTATCTTTCAAGCATAAATAAAAGATGAAATTGGTTATGGCACTTGAAATTTGGGCATCTTAACTTTGGAGGTTTAAATTTGCTTCATAGGAAAAGTATGGTCAAGGGATTACCTCTAATAGAAAAACCTAAAAGAATATGTGAAGGATCTATCTGAGGAAAGTAACATAAAGAAGTTTTTCCAATAGGAAAGTTAAGTAGAGCAAAAGCCCCTTTGGAGATTGTACATTTAGATTTGTGTGGACCTATGCAAACACCTTTAATTGGTGGAATTTTTTATTTTCTTACTTTTATTGATGATTATTCAAGGAAAACATGGGTTTATTTTCTAAAGAACAAGAATGAAGTGTTTGATTTCTTTCGTCAATTTAAGTCTCTTGTTGAAAATCAAAGTGGGTATTACATTAAAGCATTGAGGATAGATAGAGAAGGTGAATATATTTCAAAAGAGTTTTTAAACTTTTGCAAAGATCATGGGATTCACAAGTAGTTTACTACTAGATGCACAACTCAACAAAATGGGGTAGCTAAAAGGAAGAATAGGACAATCATGGAGATGGCTAGAAGCATGTTGAAAGCCAAACATTTTCCAAATGAATATTGGGTTGAGACTGTATCATGTGCAACATATATAATGAATAGGTTTCAAACAAAAAGCGTTATGAATATCATTCTTGAAGAAGCATGGTCTGGAAGAAAACATAATGTTGCTCACATGAGAATTTTTGGTTGTGTGGTATATGCACATATGCCTGATGAATTAAGAAGAAAGCTAGATAATAAAGGAGAAAAATGTATATTTGTTGGATATATTGATGAATCCAAAGCTTATAATATATTTGACTACAAAATCTGACAAAACTATCTGATGAAATATGTAAAATTTGATGTGTAATTTTCAATTTTTGAAAGTTTATCCCCAATGTTCATTGAAATTTCAACAAACCTGGGGCTTGTCGAAATGTTGACTATCATTTTCGTTGAATTTTTGACAAACATGAAAAATAGAAAAAAAATTGTGGCCGACATAAAGAAAAGTGAGTTTATGTCTAATTTATTGTGATAGTGTTTTGCTCTACTTGAGACAGTTTGTGGAGAACTAAGGATGATTTTCTTGGGAAAAAAAATTCAAGAAGATATTGCCAGGTTGAGGGTAGTCATTGTCTTTTTGCAGAATTCAGTTGTGAAGTCAGATTTGTAGTTCTAGGTTTGAAAATCATATTTTAAAGCAACATCTCATCAGGTTTCATTTCTAGAGGTTAAGGGTTTTGATAATTTCATGTCCAAATTTTGTTCTATGAAATCAACATAAGATCACAACCTAGGAACAGATTCTTGTGACTATAATTATGTGATCCATAACTCTATTGGTCATGTGGCACAATTGTGCTATAACAAATATAGGATGCATTCATGTGTGGCCCAAATTTAATGTGGCTATGTTGTGATAGAAATGGAGGCACTCATATAATGTAGTTAATTCATGTTGTATAATGTAGGTTTCAATCATCATTGGGTGTATTTAGGTTGTCTCAAGTTTAACAGGTTAGGATGTAATTATAGCATGATTGAAGAGTGATTACCTCTTGCTACAATAAAGAGCCTATAACTCTAGTTGATATACAAAGTGGTTGTTTTATATAAATTATGTAGTGCATTCAAGCACAACCCATGTTTAATGGGCTATTCTAGAGAGTGATCAAGATTTTATAAACCTTATGAATATTACTTGACATATATTTGCATAATCTCAAATTCTTTCAGAGGCTTTTGAAGTATCAATGTATCCTATATAGGGTTTAGAATGAATTCTTTTAATTAAAAAAATAAATAAATGATGTACATTTCCCTATAATTAGATAATGTGGAGATCTTCTAAATCTGCCCCAACACACTATCCTCTTTGGCACTGTATTCATTACTCCAGCTACTAGCGTTTTGCATATGACATCTTTAATATATTCATGACTATGGCTTTTAAATAGATCTCATTCTTTTCTTTAATCCTTTTCATGATAACCTTTGAGTTCCATAATCCACCTTCAATCTCTTCTAAGAACGTTGTCTTAAGCTAGACTGCATAATATGCATATAAAGCAAGTCCTTCATTCCTACCATTGTTCCAAACCACCACTCATTGCCATGCTTAAAATGTTTCCTCCATAAGCACAATAGCATGTTTCAAAATCATGGTTTCTAGTGATTGACCATTAAGGTCACCACTTTCATCATGAAGATACAATGATATTTTTGTCTTCAAACTCAAGAAATTATGGAAGATAACATTGTGAATTGTTTGTTGTGTGCAATTTGATTTTCTTGCACATTTACTGCTTTGCTAAATTTCTTTAAGATTGGGTATTGCACCCTTAGCTGCACTCTTAAACATCTCACTCACTATCACTTGAAGATTCCTTTCATGAGCATCCTTCTATAAAATCAAACTATGCCCTATAGACTGCCTACTTACTATAGGGGACTCATTGTATCATGGTATTATAGTTCTTAAGATCCTTCAACCTTATTGACACTAATTCACAATCCACAAGGTATTATTCACTATTCTCCCATCTTTGATGAGTCTCAAAACACTGCTCAAACATGCAATCCACTACATCCATTATACATTAATGGCTAAGAAGAAACATTGAACCTATGATTACCACTGTTACTTCATTTGGACAGTCATTCCCTGATTGCATTTTCCTTGTCTAACACTACCAAAAGCATTTGAAAAAACCTTAAGGTTAGCAAGGGGTTAAGGAAACTCACTATTAAAATATCCACTTTACTATGCAAGGTTTGAGCTTTATTATCTTGTCACTGCTGAACTTTTTTTTGACTGTCACATCTCAAATGACTATCATTCTTCTTACCATAGATTGCATTTACAAATTTCACTAAGCTACAAAGTGTGCTTGTTATTGGCTACAATCTTTAGATTGCAAGATTTTGTTATTACCTACAATGTCTCAATATTTTTGGTATTGTAACCTCACTAATCTGCTAAAGTTATTATTTATGTTTCTACGGAGGACTAGGGTTTGTACCCTAATCATGCTCTTACCAATGCTTCTATTGTTTTTTTATTAGGGCTCTCTCAATGTTGAGGGCCCAAGGGATAAGCACATCATAAGAAGTGGCACATTGCATCTTTAACTAAAAGAATAAATTCGTATTGACATTAGAAATGGTGATTCTAACTTGTTTCTCCTTAGGAATGGGTAACTTGCTCTTACTAGCTCGCTACCTCAATTGTTGTAGGAATTTTGTGATCAAGTTCAATATTTTGATTTTAGGAGTCTTAACGGTTGGAAATCATATTAAAATAAAAATTTAATAAGTTTTGGAATTAGCATTTGAAATTGTTTTTTGGGTCATTAACTTTAGACTATCTTCTCTTATGCAGGGGTGGTTGGATGCAAAAAAAATTTGGTGTAAAATATTAGAATTATTAGATTATGTTACCTGTCTATGAATAAATTATTGGAGTGTGAGTTTCATATTTTTTGAAGATCTAAATAGTCAAGCTTGGCAAAGAAAAATCATGTCAGATAATATTAGTCCATAACAAAATGAAGAGAAACTTGATAGATTGTGCGCTAGATTGAAAAGAAAGGGTGATGGGAAATGTTATTGTCCTTGCAATAATTGTAGGTAGCATGGTCACGTTGAAGGGGGGCATAATTATCATCCATTGGTTAGTTGTTCATTATATGTGTTTATATTGATTGAATTTGTAAATTTTTATATCATTTTAACATTATATATATATATATATAATCACTTGATCATGATCATGGTTTATTTGTGTCAATCATTATTATAAAGGTTGGGTGCCCTAGGGTAGATGATATGGATTATCACAGTATGAAGAATGTGGTTTTGCAAGCTGATGAACATGGAGCTGTGAATATCAAAGATGAATTTAATGATCCTAGTTGAAGATGATGTTACAAATACATTGATCCATGAATCATTTAGTGGCAGAGTTGATCATGATGATCAAGATGAGTCTGATGATGTTCATGATTTACCTATACTTCAGAAGGCATACGATCCCCCTTATGAAGGCTCTGAAACAACTCTTCTCTTTGTTGTATTGTTGCTATTGAACTTGAAAGTTATGAATGGTTTATCAAACATAGCAATCTCACGGATGTTAAGGTATGTCATATATGTCATATTTTTTCATCTATTTTAATTGTTGTTAGTTCATCACTAGTAAATAAAGGATGAAATATGCACCATAAATATTCTTTGTATGAACAAATTATTTTTTGTTGTAGATTTATTGGTGAATTTTTGTTACCACCATCAAATATTTTACCTCGCTTATACTGAGATTTATGTGCCATTATGAAAGATATCGAAATGGAGTATCAAGAAATAGATGCATGTCCCAATGATCATATTATCTATCATAAACAACAGGAATTTGCAACAGAATTTCCAGAATGTCATATCAGTAGATATCAAATAGATCAACTATCAAAAAAGGTGCCTTGCAAGGTTCTTCGTTATATTAGTTTAAAACAAAATGAAGAGATAATTGATATATTGTGGGCTAGATTGAAAAGAAAAGGTGCTGGGAAATGTTATTGTCCTTGCAATAATTGCAAGGGCTTAAATATGAGATGACTTTTAATCACAATAGCTGAGAAAAATTGTAGGCAACATGGTCACTTTGAAGGGGGGGCATGATTATTGTCCATTGGTAAGTTTTTCATTATATGTGTTATATTGATTTAATTTGTAAAGTTTTAACATTATATATATATATATAATCACTTGATCATGATCATGGTTTATTTGTGTCTATCATTATTATAAAGGTGGAGAACCCTAGGGCAGATGATATGGGTTATCGCGGCCTAGAGAATGTGGTTTTGCAAGCTGACGAACATGGAGTCATGAATATCAAAGATGAAGTTAATGATCCTATGGAAGAAGATGATCATGTACTAGAAAAAATAGTTGAATATGATAGTATGAATACATTGATCCATGACACATTTAGTGGAAGAGTTGATCATGATGATCAAGATGACTTTCATGATGTTCATAATTTACCTATACTTGAGAAGGCATACAAACCCCTTTATGGAGGCTCTCAAACAACTCTTCTCTCTGCTATATTGTTGCTAATGAACTTGAAGGTTATGAATGGTTTATCAAACATAACAATCTCACATATGTTAAGGTATGTCATATATGTCATCTTTTTTCATCTATTTTAATTTTTGTTAGTTCATCGCTAGTAAATAAAGGATGAAATATGTACCATTAATATTCTTTATATTAAAAAAATATTTTTTGTTATAGATTGATTGGTGAATTTTTATTATGACCATCAAATATTTTACCTCACTCATATCAATATTTATCTACCATTATGAAAGATATCAAAATGGAGAATGAAGCAATAGATGCATGTCCTTATGATCATATTATATATCATAAACAACAGGAATTTGCAATAGAATTCCTGGAATGTCATATTAGTAGATATTGAATAGATCAACTAACAAAAAATGTGCCCTGTAAGGTTCTTCATTATATTCCCATTATTCCACGTATGCAACGATTATTTAGGTGTGAAAGCTTAGTGCAATTTATGGATTGTCATGCACGAAATAGAAGTGGAGATGACATTCTTTGAATGCCTACGGATGGTTCTGCATTTAGGGACATGGAGGAAAAATGGCCACATGTTAAAGAAGAACCTTATAATCTTAGGCTTTCATTGGGAGCAGATGGTGTCAATCCATTTGGAGAGCTAAGATCTATATACTCGATGTGGCCTATTTTTGTTATCAACAATAACACTCCTCCATGGATGTCAATAAAGAGGGAGCACATAATGTTGTCAATGATTGTTCCAGGTATTTGTTTACATCAATTTTCTTTAACATAGTATCATCTCATTTGTCTTATTTGTTGCATAATCACTTAGATTTTTTTCATTCAATAGTCATATACATTAATTTATATATATTGTAGTAAAATGGTTATAATAATTATGTAATGTTTATGTTCATTCAACTAGGTAAGTACCAAGTTAAAGATATGAATGTATATATTGAGCCTCTTATCGATGAGTTACTAAATTTATGGAATGGCATCACTATGTATGACGTCTCTAGACTAATAGGACAAAGACAATTTCAATTCCATGCAATGCTTGTATGGACAATTCATGATGCCCCAGGGCTAACACATTTTTGTGGTATGTTATAACGTTCGATTACACTTTAACAATATTTAATTTGATGAAGTAGATATCATGCATATTTTTAAAATAATCTATTCATTATATATAATTATAAAAATTGACATATTTAATCCAATTATATATGATCTTGCAAGTCTTCAAACAAGATGTCCATGCAATGCTTGTATGGACAATTCATGATGCCCCAGGGCTAACACATTTTTGTGGTATGTTATAACATTCGATTGCACTATAACAATATTTAATTTGATGAAGTAGATATCATGCATGTTTTTAAAATAATCTATACATTATATATAATTATAAAAATTGACATATTTAATCCAATTATATATGATCTTGCATGTCCAATTTGTGGTCGCTAGATGAAATTTCGTCATTCAACAAGTTTAGAAAAGTAGGTTTTTGATGAGTATAGGCACTTCCTCCATAGAAATCATAAGTATCGAACTACTAAAAAACATATTTTCAATAGGAAAGAGGAGACTACATCAAAACTATGAAGAATGAAACCTCGCCTATGGAAGTTGGAATATAATAGAATTGATCATCAAGGTTATTAATCAGATCAAATTGTTTATCTATTATATACAATATGTTTTGAATTTATATTTTATATGGTGTTGTGTTTACTCATGTTTTAATTGAAAATGATTGTTGTTAATTTTTTTATCTTATTCATGAAGGTAGTAAAGGCATTAATGGCTAGCTTCCACAGGGATTGAAAAGTTATCCCAAACAATTTAGTAGGTTGCCCTACTATGAGAAGCTAGAAATTGTGCATTTTTTTGATACAATGCATATCAGAAAGAATATAACAGAAACATTATGGAAAATATTGGATGGAAGGCATGACAAAGAAAAAATTGTCAAAATTTGTAGTGACATTCAGGAAGCCAATCATGCAATGAAAAATGTTATTCAATTAAATAGTGATGGAGACCAAATTAATATAAGTTATCTTCCTTGGTTATTAACAGATCATCAAAGCAATGCTATAAAAGAAGTCATATGAAAAACTTGATTTCCCACAGGATTTGCTGCAAACATAAATAATATAATAACAAAGAAAGGTGAATTTGGGTTAGGGATGAAAACACATGTTTGGCATACCTTCATTAAGGTAATTATTTTGGTATATTATATACACTTGTATAATGCATGTACTTTTCAGTGTATTGTGTTTACTACTTTAGGAAAAATAGTGAAAAGATCATTTTATAATTGTTGTAGTACATTCTACCTCTATCTCTCCCAGACAACTTTGACAACAATGTCAAGCAAGTCATATATAATCTTGGAAAATACATTCTATAATTGTTGTAGTACATTCTACCTCTATCTCATTACTATTTGTGCCTTGAATCACTTGTAGATGGTTGTGATCTAAAGAAATCCATAAATAATATATAAATTATTGGAAGAGAAAAATTCCTCATCTAATTTGTGAAATGCAAAATTTTCTACCTTCGACATTTTTCAATGCACAATAACACTACCTCATACACCAAGTTGAGGAGATTGAATTGTGTGGACCTGTACACACAAGGTAAATGTGGATGATTGACAGGAACTTGAAATTTTTGAAGGCTTTAGTTAGACAAAGAGCACATCCTGAGGGTTCTATGGTGGAGGGATATATGGTATACCAGACCATGGTGTACATTAGTGAATATCTTCCTAAGTTTGCAGCAAAGATCTATGTAGATCACATTTGGGATCCCAACTCTATTAACAAATTCAAAGGGGAGTACTTGTTGGGGAAAGGAAGATTGAGGAAAGTGAGAGGTAATTATAAGATGGTCATGGAGATTAATTGGAATAAATTTGACATATATTTTTTAAGTATATTGTACTTATTTAATTTTTAATCTTCAATATACATCAATTATAAATTAAGGTCGTATATTGTGGTATTTAACTAATTATACCTCATTTGTGAATTTCAATTTTTTTTGGTATAGTTGGTTGAGAGTGGGATGCACTACATTTGTACGTCACCAAAAATCTTGATTGGATGATGGTATGGATTGACCGATGTCAACAATTTGGTCATGCATTAACATGCGAATGTGTGACTTCACTGGTTAAAGAAGCTCATTGTAATGGAGATTCCAATGTTACACAAAGGGAAATTGATTTAGCATATGGTTTAAGAAATAAACAAGTACATATAAATATATTAATCACCCATATTATTTAATTATTTTCAAGTATATTGATGTATATGTATCTTGAGATTATTTTCTTTGCATACATTTAGCCAAGAATAAATATGTTTATCAACTAATGATATTACAATCATTTTTACATGTTTGACATATTGCAAGTGAAACACCACAAGGCTATGTGGTGCAATGGTCATAAATTTAGAATCAAAATGCTGGATGACATAAAGAAAACTTGTGATTTTGGTATAATTGCAGTCTTTCAAGTGACTAATGTTTCATCTAGAAGCGACATAAATCCAAAAGTCTCAGAAAATTGATACTATGGGATTTTGAATGATATACTTGAGTGTGAATTTAAGTCTTTCAAATTAATTTTGTTCGTTGTCCTATGGTACATGCTACGATTGAATGAAAATGATCCTAAGAGAATTGTTATTGAACATGATAATGGATTTACCATGGTTAATACAAGGTTGATGGAGCGAGCTCGAAATGAGCCCTATGTTCTTCCAAGCCAATGTGAGCAGGTATTTTACTCAGAGGTTCTAGGTAAACTGGGTTGGCCATTTGTTGTTAGACATGATCCAAGAGGAAGGCTGGTAAAGTATAATGTGGTGGAAGAAGAAGATACTGAAGAACTAGAAGATGATGTAGATGATGATTAGGATCAATGGTTAGTTGATGATGTCCCTGACGAAGATGTTGAAGAGGAGGAACTAGATCATGATGATGTAGGAGTTAATTTTTATGAAGATGATATCCGTGTGGATGATGACATTATAGAAACTGATATTGATGATGATGATGATGATATGAACAATCCTTACAATGTCGAATCTGGATTAGATGATATAAACAAAGAGTTGGATGAAGAAGAAGATCAATGACATTGAAATGTATAAGTTATGTGATATATTATCTATTTAATATTAATTTCCTGATAGAATTATATTTGAATTATGTGGTTACATAATTAATTCATGATGTTTTTAATTTTTATCCCATTACATAATTAATTTAATGATGTACTTTTTAATGTTTGAAAGGTCAAAAAATTAAAACATTTGAATAGTGATGTTAACAACCTTGAAATTAGTGTGTTTTATGTTTCATGTGATCATAAAAGATTAAAAAGTTAGTTGTAGCAGTGGTTGTTCAATGGTTGACATGTATGTTGGTTCTTTTTACAATGTAACTAGGTTTGTCTTCTAATCTACATATGGAATTAATCAAAGGCAACTTGAAGGACCTAGACCAACTGATGAGGACTTTAAAAACCTCCTACACTTCGGGCTTTGCAAGACTCGGGAGGGTGATCCCTTAATGTGTTTACAACCTTTGTACCATTATTATAAACAACATTAACAATAGCAAATGATCTCACTTAATAGCTCAACATGATAAGATAATATCAACTAGAATTGGTTATTCATAGACAATATCAACTATCTAGAGCATGAGATAACTAAACACAATCCATTGTATAATATAGTCAATGATTTGCAATTTGTAGGAAGCTCTAGGAAAAGACAAACAAATACTGAACTACACAAATAATTACAACTTAGATTAGTGCCATATATCCATTGTAGGAGTCAAATTCATAAGCATCTAGAGGTTTATAATAGATTTAATACATCACATATAAGATCACTGACAATATTGCATTACAATTTCATCAGTATGTATTCTAACCTAGGACTACTTATCAAATCCTTATACAACACATATCCACCTATAATACCATTCAAGCATTTTGATTAATTCCTTGAATTAAAGCTAAAATAGAATCATACACACCACAACAGTGAGATGGATAAAACAACCCTTAGTTATTTCATTAAAAGTTCAGATATGCATGTACTGTTATACAACATTAAATCTCTATGAACTAAAAACCTAAATTGCATTTCTCTAAAACTGTAAGACTTTACAATTCACTCTATAACTTCACCTAGACTCAACAAAAATTATCTAACTTGCTAACCCATACTTCTAGCCTTGAAATCCTTCTTATAGAAAATGAAGGAGCAAACAAGCACTGAGATAGAAAGTACACCTATCACCAGTCAATTGGAGCACCTGGTGATATTCCAATTTTTTTTACAATAGCCACCACTTTGAAAAATATTCTTATTCAAAAATCGTTACAACAACAATCATCCTGAAGCATATTCTCATTCATCATGTCAGCGGAGGAAGGTTGATGCAATAACAAAAAACCACACAAAACCCACACCAAGAAAGTCATCCATATAAAATTAGAAATGTTGTAACCACAACATCTGATTTGCTACATGTCGGTAGCCCACTCTTTTTACTCATCATCATTCAAATACTTATCCACCCACCTCTGGTATTCTTTGTCAGTTGGTCAGCCAAAATTAATCATGTCATTTACCTTTGTACTATAAGGCATATACTTTACCGCTACTTGATTAGCATCTCTTTCAAAAGATTCCAAAAATAAGCTAGTACCAATAATCTTATCCATAGAATTTACCAACAAATCATAATTTGAATCATCACAAATTATTTTAATTTGATTATTGATGACTTTGCTTGCTTGATCCTACCATTGTTGGAGTGTTCTGATTTCCCTCTACTCATCAATTATATCAGGTAACAGTGTATTACCCCAATCATTGAAGTTGTTTACCAATTCCCTAATCTTCCTACTTAGATCATTCGGTAAGGTCTAAAAACCTTGCAATGATTTAACTAATATATAAGTAGGCTTCAATGATTGGGGCTTGTTACTTACATCAAACCTTTAGGTTTTATTCATAACATCTAGATCATTTTCCCTAGGGATCCAATTTTGAATTATTGGAATCACTATCCCCTAATCCCTATCAATATTCTTTATTGCTTAAAATAGCAAAGAATACAAAGAATGTATAGAGGGTGTCACGCCCCACCATGCGAACCCCAAAGGAACTAATAACAATGGAACAAATTTTTTTTTTAAGAAGATATAATAAACATACTTAAGTATTATAACATAATAATGTATCATGAGGCACAACTAGTTCCAATGGGGTACACGAGGTGACATGACTACACTAACCCATAACAACGATAATAAGATATCAATAATTAATCTATTATGTAAATCTATTCATTCCCATTTCATCATTTAAAAATCTATTAAACAATAACCATATTCATAACATATGTACATATGACAAGGAAAGATACTAGAAAGATATGAAGCATTTATATTACCAGAGATATAACACAACTTAACACAACTATTACAATATATCATTCCTGAATAAATACATGGCCTGAATATACATTACATCCAAATGATAGTAAAATACAAATGACTGAAAATACATCTCAATAACCACATATATAATTTACAACAAGGTCATCCCAACACACGTGGGAGACAATACATCAACAATGAATTACATCCAAAGTATAACATACATCTGGTACAAAGAATTACTGGATCATCAACATCCACTAAAAACCTACAATAATGATACATCTGCAACAAAAAGGAAAAACCCAATGGGGTGCGAAGCACGTTCCACCCAACCACCCTCGTGCTGAGAGTAGACAAGGAAGGGTCCCTGACCAAGCACGCCTAACAATAACAAAGACTAACTCCAAATAGACAACTTAACATCAAAGACCACCTAGAGAACTCACAACAACAATTCGTAGAGGCACAGCAACAAACCACTTCAGAACATAACAACAAGTCATAATCACAACATCAATGAAACTCAAGACATAATATCAAAGACTATTTCCAACAATAACCAAAGGACAAATCAATAAATCACTTAACCACTATAGACAAAATATCACTTAACAACTACAATCACAAAGTCACTTAACAACTATAAACATAATATCACTTAACACGAGGTTACAATGCTTCCAGAGAATAAAGATCATGAACATCGCACAATAACTGATTAACTATTGACATAGGAAGAGTGTCATGCATAAATTGCCATGAGTTACCCTGGCTCAAGCTTCCTAGGCTACCAGACCCCCATCCTGGGTTACCCTGGCTTGCCTCTACCGGCCGCCGGACCCTCACGCAAAACTATGCGTCCCATCTCATCTCGAGCCTTATCATTCACTTGCTTCACGAGAGAGATATTACTTATCTTTATTAGTGTGAAAGATCCCCATTAATTCTATTAGATTATCACTTAGTTAAACTCTAGGTGAGTTACCCTGGCGCCTCTTTGTGTGCCAGACCCCCACAAAGAGCCACTCTCCTATCGACAACACACAATAGATAACTAGACAACATACCCTTTCCAATCCAAGGAGGAAACAAAACAAGGAAACTCACTCCAACACTGGAGGAAACCAATACGAATACACACTCCTTCCAAATGAGGTACAAACCTCATTACCCACTCCTATTTCCTAGGAGGCACAAATCCCCGTTCGTGGAAACCGGGAACAACATCATAGTACAACTCTACACCATTCCCAAGGCAATTCACAAATTGAACCTCTACACAAACATCCCACTCTAGAGAACTTCTCTGGAAGACTTACATAGACCCATAATCCCATTTGCCCAACATGGAGAATAAAAGAAACCTGATAGAAAAACATTCTAGGCAACTCAATCATTTACTCTAGATTTCACAATTGACTTCCCTAATCAAAGCGTTTCAAATAAATAAAGTCATCTGAATAAAATAATCAACCCTTACTCTACGTTTAACAACAAGTTGAAAATATAAAGCCCAAATCAAACATTTCGTTTATTTCCAGTTTCTCGATTACATTATCACATTGTAATATATAAATAAAAACAATATATAATTATCCCCTCTCTCAACATATAAAATCCATATATATACATACAATTAAAAACAGAGACACCAATTTATATTTATAAAAATCTATCATAAAAATTATTCTAATTCCACACACATCTATATAAAATAAATATACTACAAATAAAGCCTTTTTATAAAAATGATTTTACCAAAAGTATATTACAAAATTCAGTAAATATCATTTAGAAAATAAAAAATATATATTAATTAATTATATAAAATTATATTATCCATCGATTAAAAAAAAAGTTTAAATTATAAAACCATTTTTCTTAAAACAAATTTAAACTAAGCCACATTCAAATATTATAAAAATAAAAATTAAATTAAAACTCAATAAATATATTTATATATATATTAAATAATATATAATAAATATATATTAAATAATATATATAATATATATATTTATATAAACTAAATATTAATAAAAATCAAATTATAAAATTTATTTTTAAAAAAAATCGAATTCGAATTACTTTGCATTAAATTCACAAACTTTAAATAAAATACAAAATTTTAAAAAACATAAAATGAACTTTTTTTTGTTTTATATTATATAAAAAAAAAAAACGTATTAAATAATAAATGTAAAAGGGACAAAGTCCCGGTACTGCGCATAGCCCATAGTACTATGTACTGTGTGCAGCCTGTGGTGGCTGTGTACAGCCACCACTTGGGCCCGTGGCCCAATAAAAATAATTTTTTTTTTTTTTTTTATATGTTTTATTTTATTAAAATTTATTAACCATAATCTCATCCAAACCCAGGGACGGAATTTTAAACCAGTAATAAATGCGTACTCCAAGAAAACATAAAATAATAAATTTTGTTTTATAATTATAATTTTTTATATTTTATTCTAATTTCATTTAAATTTTCAATGCATTTTTAATTTTATTTATTTTTCTCATATATATATAATTCGTACTAAAAACAACCTCGAACCTATCAAATTCATAAATATTGTGAACATAAAAATTTGTAAAACATATATATATAATTTATTATTTTCCAGAATGAAATTAACCCAATACCCAGATTTAAAATATATACATATATTTATTTTATTCAATAATCTTAAATACAAAATATATACATATATATATATATATATTTATTCTTTTAATAAAAAATGAAATCACACAGTACTCAAGACTTATATATATACATCTAAATAACTCAATTAGAAAATAGCATATATATGTATTTTTAATTTTATATAATCTACATATATATATAACCAGAAATTCAGAACAACAATTTAATAACAGATTTTCCAAACTAAGTTTCATTGAAGAAATTTTTTTTGAAGGTACTACTATAATTTCCTAAAAAGGGTTTGAGGGCTTAGCAAAATCAATTTTTCTATTCATAATCGTTTTCAAAAGAAAATAGAGGAATAGTTTTCTCAAACTCAACAAACTAGATTATTTTTACACAGCAATAAAATAACAGTAAATTTAAAGAATGAAACTTGGAGTCCTTCGCCTTGATGAAGAATTCTTATTTTTATTTTCTAGATCCAAAAACAACAGAGCAAAACTTCTGTGTGTGTGAATAATCCCCTAAAAAAATAATAAATCAAAGATAAAGATTCAATAAAGCTCTTCCGCTTTCTTTTTCAAAAAGCCTCCTTTCTTATTGGTCCTTTTCCAGCTTTTAAAAGCACAACTTATCCTCAATTTTAAATTAAAATAATTTATTTAATTCAGATATTATCTTCACATGATTTTCTAATTAAATATTAATAAAAAGGTAATATCTAATTATTCTCAACAATATTAATTTAATTATAATTATTTGCATTTTTAATTAATTAAATCACTTTTAATTTATAATATATTTAATTTTAACATTTTTCTAACTCTCAATTAAATCAAATAACAATACAACATTAAGTAATTATTTTATGAAATACGTTACTTAATTAAACACTAACTAAGAATTAAATAAATACTCAACAGTCAAACTACATAAGGACAAAGAAAAAACTTCAATCATAACACAACGACTCACAACAGACGACGGACTTGGGATGGGGGCACTTCCAAACCTACTCCCTTTTTCAACATTTTATCCATTGGGTTAATTTATTGCTTGCCCTGTCTTGCCGAAGCAGGTGGAATCGAGACTTATTCCTGCAATCCTGCATCCAAATAAACGTCAAGTAGCACATGTATATATATAATCAAACATCCTATCATGAGAAGGAATTGCATTGTAGCAGGGCACTCGTGAACGAGTGATGCTACAATGTCCTCTCACCTACTCTATTCTAACAATTACAATACCAATAACGAACTAACATTTCTAACCAAATTGCTCATAAGATAACATAATATTTAACTACTGCATCATAACTAGAATTATTAAACCATTGCATCATAAAATAATACTGAATTAAATAACATCACCATAGAATCATCACATTGGCATATAAATATTAATGGTAAATCATTTAAATAAACAAATGATCCAACAACACACAGAGTATCATAAATCATACTAATAATGTCATATCAAATGATCATGTCCACTAAAGGAATAACAACATCATCAAACTTCAAACCAACCAAATCAAACAATAATAGTATCATCATAGAATCAACGTATCAAGTTAAAGCATAGAAATTAATAAGTCTAAACAGTATGAGGGGTATTACAGAGGGAAGTTTATTATCCACCTTTTTATTTAAATTCTCCAAAAAAATATTAACAATTTATTTTTCTTTTGAAAGAAAACCCTCCTATTTTACCCTTAGTGATGTCTATAATTGATCAATTTTCTGCATGAGCTGCCTCTTTGTTGGATCAACAAAGCACTATGTTTCTTCATCAACTTATTCTAGAGGAGGGGTAAGAGCAGAATTTTGAATGGGAGACCTTAGTGTAGAAACATTTGGAGAAGCATGAGGCATTGACCCTACTGTGGGAGGTGATGTGTTGGTTCTTGGAGCATTGGATATTTCCCCAGTATGTCTATACTTGAATCTTTCTACTTTAGTTTGCAGCTCAACATTCCTCTATTGCATTTTACTATATTCTTCAATTAAAATGTTATACTTCTCCATTGGGCTCTTTCTTTCAGCCTTCTCCCTTTTAGCAGTCTTTTAGGCCAACTTGGCCACATTCACAATTAAACTAGTGGCTTCGGTTGTTGTAGTCTTTGAATCCCTCTTTATTATTAATCCTCCTTTGAAATTTGGATTAATATCAACAATGTTTGACTTTTTTCCTTGTGGAGCCAATGCCCAAATTGCCAAGGTTTCATATTCTTCACTAAAGGTAGAGTTTTGTAATGTTGCCTTAACTTCTTCAGAATCTTGAAAAGGATTCTTGGACTTTATAATGGCATTGAAATCCATTGCATTTGTGATGTCCTATTCAAGAAAAATAAAAACACTAGTTTGATTCGCTAGTTGTCTTCCTTCTTTAGGAGTGATGGTTTTGAACTCTTCCATTAGTTCAGCTTTCACTTCTTCATCATTCTCCTGATCTGACCTGTCAGGCCTTAGTTCTCTTCTCTCCTTGCATTTATTTTGATATTCCTCAAATTTCATCCTCCATTCCAATTTCAAGAATACACAAGCCTTTACAAATGCATTGTCATCTAAGAACTCCTTGCAAGCCTCCATTCTTGCATCTCGCACACTCTTACCCTTCATATCCAAATTAGATAGAACCAATTCAGTTGACCTAGGAGGGGATGACATACCAATCTGCATGTATTAATCAGTAACAATAATTTCATCTATGAGATCCTCAGGTAGGTGATCAATTCTTTGCCTCTTAGAGTTTGGCTCAGGTGGTGGTGATGTGGGATTGCACTCTGGTGAAGATTTTAATTCAATAATTTTGACATCCCCAAGTACTTTGAATTTTGGGCTAGGTCGTGAAGGCACCTTCATTATTTTCTTCCCTTTTCTGTCTACTTCTTCCTCATCACTACCAGTATCCCTTATCCTCCTATAGATGGGCCACCTTTCTGTAGGCTAACATACTGACCTTGTTTCAATTGGCATATCACTTCAATGTCCTTGCATATCCATACTTAGCCTTAAATTTATCTTTTTGGTTGTCTAAGTGTCCATTATCTCCTTGAAATTCTTTATTAAAAAATTAATTCTCTTGTGGTATGGAGTGAATTCCATCAATGGATCACACATCGAATCCATTTCATGCACAATATCCAGTAGCTTACTATAAGCTATCCACTTTTCTTTGTTCAATTCCTGTCTATTTAAATCAAATTAATTCCTGATCAAATCCTCAGGGAAATTGAACTCATATGCAAATTTTCCACCTTTAATTCTTTGTTTGAAGAGAGCAAAGAAACCTTCAGGATCATGTTGTTGCCTTGGACCAAATCTCAAATAGTAATCAATAAAGAATTTGTAAAAATGTGTCTAGCCTCCCTTTGAAAATGTAAAGTTAGACACTATTGTATAATCAGGGAATACTGTTCCCTTCCCCTTTCTAGTTAGGTTATCTTCATGAATGCACCCCATCTGCCACATAACTTCTGCAAACCCTAGTCTTGGTGGCACATTATATGGTAGTATGTGATGGGTTCCTTGAAATTCATATATTCTTAGGACAGTGCTGACTATATATGGCATAATGTTACCCTAGTTATGTAAAATCCTCAATTCTAGTTTCCTCTCCTTCGACCTAAGGAAATTGTGCACTTCCTCAGGGATTCTAGGTATATTTACAATCAATCTAGCCCTCAATCTTGTAGCAAAATAATTATCAAATAGCACATAACTGGTGCTTTCCTTATTATAGGACAAATTTGCAACCCGTATCTATAATGGCAATCTTTCTCCATTAACTGATTGTCTTAAGTTCATCTTCTCAACAAAGAAATCAACATTCCTAAACAAGAACATATGCATCAACATAGAATACCAAAATAATTGAGTACCAGTATCACCATTCTACAACTTTGACAGTCCTTCATCTATCCTCTCCACCAAAAAAGAAACAAATTCATATGTTACAGAGAAGTTAGGGTGTTGTATTTTCACCCCCATGAACATGTATGCAATTGACATTACTGCACTAGGGCTGAAACCCAAAATATGACATAGTGAATAGAAAGTAGCTAGGAAAGGCTTTGCAAAACAATTCAATCTTAAGGATTCTTAGTCACTAGGGCTAATGTGAAATTTTGAACCCCTTGCCTTAACCAGATGAGGTGGAAGCAGCTTTACCCTAAAAAGAGATTTTAATTTTGTATACTCCTACTTCATTTCTTCAAGATTAATAGGAACCAAGTCATCACTTGGTTCACTCAAATCAAAAGTCTATTGGATAACATCTTTGTTACTTTCTAATAGAACCCCTCCATCATTATCTCTTATTACCTATATGATAGGGTCATATCTTTTGGCCACTGCTCTAAGTAAGTCCACATCAGGGAACGCATTTGGAACAACCAGCGTTCCCATGTCATACATCCATCCATTTGAAAAAAGATGAGGAAAATTCCTCTGTCCATACCATAATCTGAACATTTCTAAGCCTGTGAGTGGAACCCTAGCATTAGCAATGTTGGAATTATTACACACCAACCCCTCCCCTAGGATTTTCCCTCGCATCAATACCAAACCTTTCCTTTTGTCATTTGTTGATAATGGAAATTGATGTAGCAAATAATCATACAAGTTTCTTTTCAAATACTCAATGTGACAAGAGTGCTGCTTGTTTAGCACCATTTTAGACAAACTAGGGCTCACTACAATGTTCCACTTGAAGTGGCTATGACTAAGTAGAGATAAGAAATTATAGAGTAAAAATATTGCAACTCCTCACAATTTCTGATTAAAAAATAGCCCTAATGAAATATTTTAATGAACTTAGTGACAAGCATAGCAAAGCCCCCCTTCCCAAATTTAGGTACAGAATGATTGGGAAATAGAGAAAATTAACTCATGGCTTTTTTTGCACAAACTCCAATTTCTAGCTATAGCTGCTCACAATTTCACTTTTGGCTCTGAAACTATTTTCATGAAATACTTGGATGTTTTGTGATACAAATGAGATGAGTAAATTGATTTTATGTGGATCAAATCCCACCAGTAGATGTCTCATCCACCATTAAAGCTCACTCGTGGGCTACATGAAGGGCTCCAACCATAATTTGATACATATTTAAATTTGAGTCATTGATCCTTCAGTTTGATCAAATCATCGATGACCATCTTCAAAATAGGCTGACATAATCGCCAACACGATAATAAAGGGGCTCACTATGTCATACACCATGAAGGAATTCCACGTGGCGGTTTCCTACGATATCACAATCCTTTGATTTACCATTGCAGGATGGCGGGCACTGTCGATCTTTTTACCAAAAATCATGCTCCTTCAAAAATGGTCACCATCCTTTCCTTTAACTTTCGAGCAACTTTTCCCTTAAAATCATTACATCTGTGTTGAAATAAAACATGTGCATCTTACAAGTGCATTAGTAATCTACCTTGTAATACATTTAAAACTAGCGAACACTTTCTTCACTCCTTAGGCTTCATTGGATGAGACACGTGGCAAGCACCCACGACATTGCAATCCCAAAATTCCTAATCGCAGGATGGTGGGAACTGTCAATCTTAAAGAGACAACTCATCAATATTCAGACAGATTTCATCCTTTAGGAAGGGCATGTGGCACCCACCTGTAATATCGTGATCCCTATAATCCCTGATTGCGGGATAGCATGCGTCGTTGATCGCGTTCCTTTAACACATTCGCCAACCATGTCATTAACCTTCAAGAAACTTTTCCAGTGAGATTATAACATATCCGTTGATTTAGAACATTGGCATCTCAAGAACACTTTAGTAATCTGCCCCTTAATACATTTAAAGTTGGCTAGTGTTTCCTTTACTCTTTAGGCTTCATCGGATGAAACACGTGGTGCCCGCCCGTAATTTTGCAATCAACCCAAGAGTCATCGTAGGATGGCGAGGAATGGCTCAGATCAAATGGTAGTTGGTCAGTGATAGCTCAAATTTGATCCCCCAAATAGGACACATGGCGCCCGCCCGTGATTTTGCGATCCTTCAATTCTCGACATCACAGATGGTCAAGTAATTCATTGATATTTGCGGTGAAATAGATCAATGGCAACACTAAATCAACCCTTGCAAAATAAAGCATTCATTAAAAGGAGAAGTGGGCATTACTAGGTGGACGACAAATAAAAAAATTATATTTATAGAAGAAAAATAAAATAAATTTACAATTTGTTTTATAATTTCACTTTTAACTTTAAATGTATGTTCACTTATTAAGTTGTATTTTTTTTACAATCACATTTTTATTTTAGATGTTTGTTTATAAAATATAAAGATTCATTAAAAATATATTAGAAATATTTTTCTTTATATTATATAACATTCATAACATTAAATTAACATAGAATAATTTCTACAATATCACTTAACCAATCAAGAAAATTTAACTTTCATTACTATGCAACATTATTCTCACATCAAACTAACAAATAATCATTGAAACAAATTTATTTTTTTATATTATAACATTCATAACTTAAACCTTTATATTAATAACATCAAGTTAATTATAAAAACACATAAAATTATTTATAATCAACTAAATTTTTAACAATTGAATATAATTAAGAAAAATTTAATAAGAATTATAGATAAATTTATGAAATATTGATTTACCTATCAAGAAAAAATCAATGATAAATTTACTTATTATAGATAAATTTACTTACCAATCTATTTTAACCATCAAGAAAAAATTAATCATTAGTGATTGCAACATTATTGGCACATCTTTTAAACCGACAAATAAACATTGAAAACACATTTATTTTTATATTATAATATTCATAACTTAAACCTTTTTATACACAATGTCAAGTTTACTATAAATTGTATGGAGTTTAGATTTTCTATATCTCTCATATATCAACATAGGTAAATTTGAAAATATTTTAAATTATATAATTTCAAAAAAAAATTGAATGAATTTATAGAAGATTATTTTTATTAAAGTGATAGAATCTAATCCCAATACTAACATTAATTATAAGTCTACCCATAACCCCAACCCTAAACTAACACTAATTAACTTCAAACCTAACTCTAATTTTATATCCAACACTAAATAACTTCAAACCTAACACTAATTTTATAGAGGGGGGAAGAGGCGGGAGTGACATAGATGATGGGAGTTATAGAGAGCGATAGAGAGAGATATATCAATCACCCTCCCTATATCTCTATCTATTCATCCTTATCTCTTTATCTCTCTACCCCTCTCTATCTCTTTGTCTCCCTTTCTATTTGTATGTTTGTCATTATCTCCCTCTCTCTCTATATTTTCTTCCCTATTTATCTTTGACTCCTTATGTGCAATGGGTACATTGAAGAGGTCTTAAAGGAGAATCCATCATATCCCAGGTGTGAAAATTAAGTGCATAAATGAATTAGAACCAGTTCAAACACACCAATAGAACATTATAACAAAAACAGAAATATAAAAGGAATAGAGATGTGCAAACTCAGTATCCTGTTTTCGTTGTCGTCCTATCGTCCTCTATCTTTAGTGTTTTTGTAGATTCCAGCCTTGTGTTCTCAGATTAGTGGCTAGGCTCAACAAACTGTCTTCCTAAAGAACGAGATTTTTGCTATGATATGAATGCATGATTAAGCTATTGATGTTGATTTTAGCTAAGAAACTTGAAATAAACAAGATGCTATGATAAATGAATACTAAATGAATTAAATGCATAAACTCTACTTAATTGCCTATTACCAATGTTTGGATTCACACAGGTATTTATAGGGCTTTCTGAATGATTCTGATTGGCTGTCTCGATTGACAGTTGTGATAATTCCTGGCAGATCAAACGGTTGAAGAAAGATGAAACTGAAGGATAAGATAGAAGAACCCTAGAAACAGATTTTTCTATTTTATTATGAAAGAGGAAAAAGAATGGAAGATAAGAATAAAAGAAAGATTAAAAGCTAATAAATAATTAATTAAAAAAAATCAATTATTTATTTGTGGAGGACATTCAACTTTTCTTAATTAAATAAAATATTTAATTAAGCTTTTAAAAGCAGAAGAAAACTTGTGGTGAGAAAAGAGCTTTAATCAGTTTTATTGAAAAAAAGCAGAATATCTCATAATTAAATAAAATATTTAATTATGATATGAGAAGATTGCACAATTAGGTTAAAATACCTAATTTTGGATTTAGAAAGAAATCATAAGATATTTTTAATTAAATAAGATCTATTCAATTAAATCACTTTTATGAAATTAATTAAATGAAACATTTAATTAATTAGAAGAAGAAAACAAAATAGAAGAAAAGGGGAAATATTTAAATTTAATTAAATCAAAAGATTTAATTTAAATTAAATAATGATAATTAATTTTAAATAAATAGAAATGCATTTCATTTAATTAATTAAGTGATGAAAATAACAACAAAACAAATTCTATTTAATTAAGGAAGAAGAATAAGATGAATGAACAATATAATTAAATTAATTAAATTTAATCATATGTAGAGGATTCTTTAGAAAAATTAATTAAATAATAAATATTTAATTAATTGCCAGGATTATAGACATGACCATTTTTATGCGTATACATTTTGCCCCTCTTTGAAGTGATGTGTGAAACATATTACTTCAAAGAAAATAATTTTTTTTGCCCCTGATATGTTTTCGATTTTTGATGTCGATGATGCCCCCTCGGGAGATAAATCACGGAAAAAGAAATTGATGAGGAACAGTGATTTAGCTCCTGATAGATAATGTGGTTGATGCCCCAGTAAAAAAAAAAGAGGATGAAAAATGGGAAATGCCACTACTGCCCATCCTGAAAAGACCCTTATAAGGTAAAAGGGGTAAAATGAGGTGTCATTTTCACCCTGCTGCTACAGTGAATTTTGAGCTCTGAGAGTGACTTGGCGAAATGGTGATCCCCGTGCACAGACATAGGTTCGAGCGAGCGCGACGGTATCAGAGACCAGCAGCGTATGGACCACCGGTGAGTGATTCGAAACCCCTAAGTTGTCAAATTTCACATTTTTTGATCGATTTTGGATTGATTTAAAGTCGGACTGCACGTTTTTTGGAACGTTTTAGCGCATTTAGGTATAGTTTGAGCGCATTCGACAAAAATTTTAGCGCATCTAGGGTTTTTTGTAGCGCATTTAGGCACAGGTCACGAACTGATCTTTTAGCGCATCCGACAGATAAAGTTGCGCATATAGGTCAAAATAGGCCAGGTCAGAGATTTAGCGCATCTAGGGCACAGAACTGCGCTTTTAGGGTTTGGTTCAAAAATGTTAGAGTTGCGCATTTGATAGATAAAATAGCGCATCCGCGGTACAGAGTTGCGCATTCGCAGTTTTAGCGCATTTAGGAAACAGTGTTGCGCTTTTGAGAAAAACTTTGGCGCATATGGGTTTTTAGCGCATATGAGCAACAGAGTTGCGCATTTAGGAAATATTTCCCAGAATGGCCATTTGCTGAAAAAGAATGATAAAAATTTCTTCTTTAGCCAATAGATAGATAAATTGTCGGATCATCATGTTGATAGGATAGAAAATCGAATAGAGAACTGATAACTTTGCTTTCCGTGATTGAAAAACAAAGAGTAGATGAGAGATTGATTGATTTGAATTTGATAACTTTGCTTCTCGTGATTGAAAAACAAAGAGTAGATGAGAGATTGAATGATTGGAATTTGATAACTTTGCTTCTCGCGATTGAAAAACAAAGAGTAGATGAGAGATTGAATGATTTGAAATTTGATAACTTTGCTTCTCGCGATTGAAAAACAAAGAGTAGATGAGAGATTGAATGATTTGAAATTTGATAACTTTGCTTCTCGCGATTGAAAAACAAAGAGTAGATGTTGTGATAAATTTTCTTTCTGCGATAGAAAACAAATAGTAAAATAGAGATTAAAATTTGCATTCATGATTGAAATACAAATAGAAAAGGATATGTGTTGATAAATTTGCTTTCCTGAAAAGAAAAACAAATAGTAAATGATGATAGAGTAGATTGATTAGACATGTTGATAGATTGATGTAACACTTGATATAGATTATTGATATGTAATGTTGGGTGTTGTGATGTTTTTTGGACAAAATAGGAGGCTTTCAAAAGCCTCCAGATCAGAGAGCGGTTCCCCTTGTGCTGGGAGCGGATAGGCGAGTTGACACCGGCCGAGTTACAAGTGATTTCAGATTGTGGATTGGGGCCACTATTGACCATGTTGCGAGGCATTCGGGCCAACAGGGGGCTGTTGACGGCCTTGGCCGAGAGATGGCATTCTGAGCATAACACCTTCCACCTGCCGACGGGTGAGATGAGTGTGACACCGGAGGACGTGTATCGGATTTTGGGGATCCTGGTGGTTGGAGCCCTTGTGGTTTATGACCACAAGGAGGTCGGTGGGACAGAGGCATTACAACGGATATGCGGCGATCCTGGTATCTATGGGTACTGGATAGACTGGGATGACTTCAGGTATCCGCCGCTTCAGTAGCCGCATTGGCATTTGTTGAGGTTTCTCTTTGGACCGACCATCGGTCCGCTGGATTTGGCCGGGTGGGGAGGATGCTAGAGTGGGATGATAACCCACCGCAGAGATCTTCCGGGGAGCCGCCACCTTGGGCGATATGCATCACATGACCTTCATCTGATTGTATTATAGAGGATCCACCGCGATTACTATTGCAGATCCTGGCGGAGCATTGCTATCATTTGCATCTCATCGTGGTACCGTGCATGCAGACCGCCAGGAGGCCGTGACGATATGCCAGATTCTGGTAGAAGTTATCCCGTTATAGGTCAAGGTAGAGCACCGGGCGCAAGTACTAGATGATGTAGATCTGGATATGGAGGCCCTGGGCATAGATCAAGCGAGGCATGGGCGACGGATCAGTTAGAGATGCCGTTTGTGTGCAGACCGCGGTACCTGATAGGGCGGACGCCCTTTATCATTGAGAGGTTTTTGGCACTACGGGTGCTGAGACAGTTTGGTTTCACACAAGGGATTCCCCAGGGCGTTGCTCATTATGGGCGGCGCAAGGGGGACACAGGATGGGGACCATGCATTCCCTACCAGGCAGCCTACACAGAGTACACTTCTTTACAGCCTGAGGTATGGGCGGATAGGCCAGACATACTGGATGCAGGGATGACAGATGACTATGTTCAGTACTTTCATACGCATCCTTTTCCACGATTTACAGTTCCAGATGAGGCACGAGCCATCAGAGCAGTCCCACAGCCAGGAGCAGGGATACCGGGAGGTGCGGCAGGTGGAGAGCAGGCTATGGGTGGAGGGGAGGAGGCTATGGGTGGAGAGGAGGAGGGAGAGGAGAGCGAGGAGAGTGGAGCTGAGGAGGAGGAGAGCAGCTCAGATGACGGAGATGATGGAGATGACGGGGATGGGCAGAGACAGCAGATATTAGATAGTCTCGACAAAGTACAGATTCCTCGGCGGTCCAGATCCGGTGCTAGGCCACAGACTGTGATCAGGGTGACATCCTCGTCCCAGTAGGCACAGATAGATGCGTTGCAGGGTCAGGTGCAGACCTTTCAGGGGCAGCAGGCACAGCTTCAGAGTCAGTTGGTGCAGGCACAGAGCATGATAGTGCAGTTACAGGCACAGCTTGCACAGGCACAGGCTCAGGCACAGGCTCAGGCACAGGTACAGGTTCAGATGCCTGCCCCAGATCCTCAGGTGGCATAGTTAGTAGCAGAGAGGGATGCCTTTAGACGGCGGGCACAGGAGGCTGAGGGTGTAGCACAGAGATTGATGGGTACCGTAGAGAGTACATCCCTACGAGAGGCCATTGCAAAGGGATTCGAGGCAGCCAGAGAGGCAGAGTACTACAGATTTCGTTACGAGGAGCTATGCCCTCCTGAGCGGCGAGAGCCATATCCCAGATCACACAACTGGACGAGGACCCGATCCCGGACATCGACACACGGCAGAGAGGTTACCGGGCCTCGACGGGATCCTGCTGCAGGGACCAACGGCATGCCACCTCCTTCTGGACCAGCTCTGTCAGGGGCATCGACCAGTTAGCCATTTTTGGGGCTTGATTCATTATGTATACTGAGTGTTGATCATGTATGATGTATTTATGTTCTGACCTTTTATTAGTTTCATTGGACATTTGAACATTTGTATTATTTTGATGAGTGATGATATGCAGTGGCGGTATTTCTGATGATGTTTATGTTCATGCATTTATGATATGATATGGATATGACATTTATGCATGTATGTTATGAGATGGATTTTGATATGCTTTTATTACATGTGTGGACTAATCCATATGATGCAGGATGATCTAGTGATTATGATGTGTATGCAATGATTTTGTGATGATGTATGTATATATGTGAGATGTTAATTTCTTTTTTGAATTTTCCATGTATGAAATGCATCGTGATATGGTAGAAAATGAATGTGGTATGAATGGTAATATGGTAAAATGATATGTAAAATGGTAACATGATAATAAAATGATAAATGTGAATGGTAATGCAACGGTAGATGATAAAATGAGAAATGAATGATGAAATGGTAAATGATAAATGAATGATAAAGAATAATGAATTAAAAGATGATGAAATGATGAATGAATGATAATGGTAATGAAAAATGAAATGTAATGAAATGGTAATGTTAGTGAAATATTAATGGTAATGATATGAAATGGTAAAATGATAAATAAATGATGAATGATAAGATGACATGAAATGAATGAATGCAATGAATTAAATGTCCAAATGTCCTCCACGAAAAGGTCAAAACTTAATAACAACCATTTGAATACCTTCATTCAGCCCTTCAAAATACGAATATGAATCCAATATGCAGATATATACAAGGAGCTAATGAACATGCAACTATATGAAACTAACCAGTTTGTTGAGCCTGTTATAAGCCTTCTTGAATCATCATAGAACATTTAAAATGTTGGAAGTATGTACAAGCATCAGAGGGGAAATTAGCGCCAATGATGACCAGAGTACGACTTTCATGAATTTTGATATAGCAAGCGAACACAAGCATCGAGGTATAATTGAACCGAGATGACCTGAGCATTTCTTGCATAAACAGACAAAGATTAACCACCGTTCTGATGCAAATGTGGAACTGTCATCGATGATATTTGCTTTGAGCGTCATGTCCTTTGACATATTTGCATCAGATTGGGCTGTTAACCTCAAGACAGCAGACAAAGAAAAATCATTCTCGTTCCTTGCTACTCTAGTGCAGTACATCATTGAGTATGCTCCCGAGTAATGATATCGAAAATCAAACAACTTTTAATCAAACATGTAATACTGTTAATGCATACATTATTCAGATATTTGGATCATCCAATAGACAAGTGATATGATATCTTGCTGAAAAATGTGTCATGAGCGGATAACATTGACAAAGGAGTTTGTTGTTTGTTGGTATGCTCGTATTGCTATGTCATGGTCTAGCTGTTTTGGTATGCTCTGAAAGTTAAGTGCCCCCAGTTGAGTTTTGCCTTGTTGATTGACACAACTTGCGGAAAGGAATATGTACAAACGATTAAGCCATGGTAAGACATTTTAGCCTCTCTAGGCAAATGGCGGCAGGATGGTGCGATTAATGACCTCAAGATGCGGAAAAAGATGCGGAAAAAGGAAAGCTTTTGAAAAGATAAAGTGCAAAGCAGGAACTAATAGATGGAGAGGTACAGATAGCGTCTGTTTGCCAGATTTTCACTATCTGTATTTATTGCATTTTTTGATTTCTTTTTGATTTTTTTTGGATTTTTCTGTCAATAGACTGCCTGTTTGCCAGGTTTTCACCCTATGACATTCTCTTTTGATTTTTTTGTATTTTGTTGTCAATAGACTGCATGTTTGCCAGGTTTTCACCCTATGACATTCTCTTTTGATTTTTTTGTATTTTTGAAATGTTTTGATTTTTTTGATTGGATTTTTGAGGACTTTTTCTGCTGTTTTTGTATTTCTTCAGGACTTTTTCTGTTGTTTTTGTATTTCTTCAGGACTTTTTCTGCTGTTTTTGTATTTCTTCAGGACTTTTTCTGACTTAAACATAATACTTCTTAAGATGTATACTGTTGATGGGTTCATCCAATAGGTCTCCTTCTGGCGTTGATAACTTGTATGCTCCCGATCCGTAGACTGCAATAACCACATAAGGGCCTAACCAATTTGGTTCAAACTTTCCTTTCTTTTCTCTGTCTTGTTGATTGCGCGGGTTCTCTTTCAGAACTAGATCACCCACCTGAAAGGTACGTGGCTTGACTTTGTGATTATAGCTGCGAGCCATCATCTGTTGATATGCTTTTAAATGGTCTGCTGCTCTCTGTCTCTTTTCATCTAAAAGTTCTAACTCTTGGAGTCGGGAAACTCTGTAATCCTCATCTGTTATGAGACCTTTCAGTGATACTCTTAAGGAAGGTATTTCTACCTCTAAAGGCAGTATGGCTTCTGCTCCATAGACGAGGGCAAAAGGTGTTGCTCCTGTTGGCGTTCGGACACTAGTTCTGTAAGCCCACAAGGCGGGATTGAGTTGAACATGCCAATCCTTCCCTGAGTCATTGACAATCTTCTTCAAAATCTTTAGTATGGTTTTGTTTGAGGCCTCTGCTTGGCCATTCCCTTGAGGATAGTAAGGCATGGAATATCTGTGCTGAATATGGAATCTGTCACAAAGTTCATCAACATCCTGATTTTTGAATGGTCGACCATTATCTATAATAATGGCATTAGGAATACCATATCGACAAATAATGTAGTTGAGAATGAAGGATGAGATCTGTTTTCCAGTGACTTTAGAGAGAGGTACTGCCTCAATCCACTTAGTGAAATATTCCGTTGCTGTGATGATGAACTTATGCCCATTTGAAGAAGAAGGATGAATTTTGCCCACTAGATCTAACCCCCATTGAGAGAATGGCCAGGTGGGTGTAAACGAATGAAGTTCTTGTGCAGGAGCATGAATAAGATTCCCATGAATCTGACATTTTGAGCATGTTTTAGCAAAGGTAAATGATTCCCTTTCCATTGTAGGCCAGTAGTAACCCATTCTAATCAATTTTTTGGATAAGGTTAGTCCACTCGAATGAGTACCACAAATGCCCCCATGAACTTCTTGTAAAGCTTTGTCGGATTCGTCACGTTCAAGACATCGAAGTAAAGTACCATCAAGACCACGGCGATAAAGGGTATCAGCGATAAGGGTATATCGAGAGGATTGTCGGATAAAGTTACGTTTTTGGTTGCGGGACAAGTCAGGTGGTAATATATCATCTTTTAGGTATGCATAAATCTTGCCATACCAGGGTGAATCGGATCCTACTAGGTGGCAGATAATTTGGCTTTCAGGTGTGTCATAGGCAGGTGTAAATAATTGTTCCACCAGAAATTCATAGCGAGTCTGTTTGTCTGGGAGTTGTATCAATGAGGCGATCGTAGCCATAGCGTCGGCCGCTTTGTTGTCAATCCTCAGAATTTGTGTGAACTGAATGTCCACAAAATACTTCTTGAAGTCATCAATCATCTTCTTGTATGGTAACAACTTGTCATCTTTAGTCTGATAGTCATCATTGATTTGATTAATGACTAGTTGTGAGTCACCATAAACTTGTAGCTCGGTAATCCTCCATTCCAATGCTTTTTTCAGTCCAGTGATCAGCGCTTCATATTCGGCTATGTTATTGGTGCATGGAAACATTAACCTATAGGACCTAGGAATGGTATGCCCTTGAGGGGTGATGAAGAGAATGCCTGCCCCCGAGCCATGTTGAGTAAAAGAACCATCAAAGTATAAGGACCATGGCTGCTTAAAGTCTGCTGTGAAGACATCAGCATCTGGAAATTCAATGTGTAAAGGGTGCTCTGTTTGGAGAGGAGCGTCTGCTAGTTGATCCGCGATAACCTGTCCTTTGATTGCTTTGCGATCAACATAGTGGATGTCGAACTCACTCAAAATCATGATCCATTTTGCTAACCTTCCTGTTAGTGATGCTTTACTTAGTAGATACTTGAGTGGATCAATTTTGGAAACAAGCTTAATTGTATGAGTTAGCATGTAATGTCAGAATTTCTGGGAAGCGAAGACGACTGCCAAACAAGCCTTCTCAATGAAAGTGTAACTAAGCTCATGACTTGTCAATGTTCTGCTGATGTAGTAAATTGCCCGTTCTTTCCCTTCATGGTCTTCTTGTGCTAATAATGCTCCCAAAGATGTCTCGGTTGCAGCAATATACAGAATCAATGGTTTGTCTGGATTTGGTGGTACAAGAACTGGTGGATTCATCAGGTACTGCTTGATTTGTTGAAATGCCATTTCACATTTATCATCCCATCTAAAAGGAACATTCTTATGTAGGAGATGTGTGAATGGTAGACTTTTGTCAGCCAATTGTGCAATGAATCTGCGGATAGACTGGAGTCGCCCTTGTAAGGATCTCAACTGACTAATGTTCTTTGGGGGAGGCATCTCCATGATTGCGCGAACTTTAGCAGGATCTACTTCAATTCCCTTTTCTGAAACAATATATCCTAACAATTTTCCAGATGTGACCCCAAAAACACATTTCTTAGGGTTTAAGCGAACTTTGAATTTCTCCAATCTGGTGAATATTTTAGATAGTATCTCCAAGTGTCCTTCTCTGGTGTGTGATTTTGCCAATATGTCATCTACATAATCTTCCATGAATGTGTGCATCATGTCGTGAAAGATCGTAGTCATAGCTCTTTGATAAGTAGCTCCAGCATTTTTCAAGCCGAAAGGCATGACATTCCAACAATATGTTCCCCACGGACAAGTGAAAGCTGTTTTCTCTTGGTCTTCTGGTGCGATCTTGATTTGGTTGTAACCCGAGAAACCATCCATTAATGAGTACATGGCATGGCCTGCTGTTAGATCAACTATAGTGTCGATACTTGGAAGCGGAAAGTCATCCTTTGGGCAAGCTTTGTTAAGATCTCTGAAATCAGTGCATACTCTTACACGCTTGTCTGGTTTTGCTACTGGTACAATATTGGAAATCCATTCGGCATAGTCAATTGATCTTATAAAACCTGCATCGAGGAGCTTCTTGAGTTCTTCTTTAACCAATAGTGCAATATGAGGATTCATCTTTCTGAGTTTTTGTTTTACTGGTTTGGCTCCTGATTTGATAGATAAATGATGCATAATGAGATTAGGATCAAGGCCGGGCATATCTGCATATGACCATGCAAAATTGACTTGATTTTCCTTGAGAAAATTCATGAACTCTGGGATTTCTTTAGCTGTCATAGATTCAGCTATCTGTAGGATCCTTGGATTATCTGCAGTTGCAATGTTGATTTCCTTTGTAGGCTCAGTCAAGATGGATGATCGCTCATGATAATGCTCTGGGAGAGTGTCAAGAGTCCCATCAGATGGTGCCTCAAAAAGGTTTTCACCATCTGATACGCTCTTTATTTTGTCTTTTGCTTGATCTAGTACTGCCAGATTCTGGTTTTCACCACTAGACCATTTATCTTTATTTTCATTTTTGCAGCTAGGAGACTTGACACTCTCCTGATTACAGACTTCATACCGAAAATCGCTAGTGGAACAATTATTTACATCTTCGGCGGAAAGGAAGTTTATGATAGCTTCGTCGTTTGGAAAAATAGGTATATCCATAGGTTCGGTAAGATCCCAGTCAATGAGATCAGGATGGATTAATGGTAGGACGTCGTCTGGTTGTGTAAAATTGGCGATGGTTAGGGTCAAGATAGAGTTATCGGTAGGATCCAAGGTATGAGATAGGTCAATGATGGGACTATTCTCCTGATAATCTTGTTCGTTAAAATCTGACTCAGTATCACTAGACTCATAGTTGCTTTGTGGTTCAGATTCTTGTGGTTGGGATCTTGAACCTTCTCCTTTGATCAAAGCGGGCGTATACTTATGTATGACATCTACCTCTTTGTCTCTCCAAAATTTGTTATCATGAATGGTATCCCATTCATATTCAGCAGAATCTGTGTCAGAGTTATTTTCAATGTAATTCAGGACTGATACCAAACATGTTTCATTCTTATCGGAACCTTTTTGTAGTGTACAAACATTACCTTGGGATTGTTTAGATTGGGTAGCTTCATAGCCTATTCTAGTTTTATCATATGCCGCAAGTCCTGGAAGATGGATAGGCTCAACTACGCCTTCTTTTCTCTTTCCAAGAGGACCATTATCATATCCCATCTTTTGCATGATAGAATATCCTTTCCCATATTGTTCTGTTGGTAAGGTGACGTTTAGAATTGTGTCCTCTTCATCTTTATAGAGCCAATCTAGAATTGTTGTATCCTCAGGATCTCCCATGGGAAATTTTTCTTTGATAAATTGTCCATTGAACTTGGTAGTGGGCTCTGTTTGTACCTGTGCTGATGTTGATGCTGCTGATATCTGTTGTGGTGTAATAGAAGGTTTCCCATGTGATCGAGGAGATGTAGGTAGATTAGCAAGACAAAGGGAATATTCCCCAACTCCACTTTCCTTGAACTGTAGTTTCTTGTCAAAGCTTTTAGTTAACTGACTGATGTGTGTAGCATGTTGAGAAGAAGTATCAGCAAGTGCTTCTCGATTATTCGGAACCAAAGTATCTTGATGAGCTTTGACATTGGCACAAGTTTGGGCGTTTGAGTTATCAGCTGGTATAGTAATTTCCTGTCCATCATACGGAAACTTAAGACATTGGTGGTAAGTGGATGGAACAGCTTGCATCTCATGGATCCAAGGACGACCTAACAAGATATTGTATGCAAGATCTCGCTCTAAAACTTGGCAAAAGGTGTTTTTGATAACAGGTCCCACTCTGATTGGTAGCATGATTAGACCTTTAGACGTTCTCTCCTCATCATCATAGGCTTTAATGGTAATCTTCCTTCTAGGATCAATGGAGTCTTCGGCAAATCCTAATGCTTGAATCACCTTCAAAGTACATATGTTTAGACCAGCCCCTCCATCTATTAGAACACGTTTGACACGGAACTTGTGGATCATGACCTCTAAGTATAATGATGAATTGTGGGGATGAGTTAGGGAAACATCATCTTTGTCTGAGAATGAAAGGCATGTGGGGGAGGACAAATGTCCTACCATGGTTTGAAATCGATTCACATCCAAATCCGTAGATACAGTCGTTTCAACGAGGGTTTTATCTAAAATCTCCCTATGTGCCGGGGAAATCTTTAGAAGTTCGAAAATGGAGATTTGAGCTGGAGTTTTTTGAAGTTGGTTAACTAAGTCGTATTGGTGTTGAGGAGAGGTCTCATTGGATTTTGAAGAGGTACCTTTCAAAACAACCTTAGCTTGTGCTCTTGTTGTGACGTTTACTTGTCCATTGTCTACTTTCTCTTTGATTTTTATGACATTGACTCGCTCATCGTCCGTATAGAGGTGACGGATTACATTATCATCAATTTGGTTCACAGTTTTGTCAGAAGATTCTCCCTTTTGATAATTTGGTAGAGGATTTCGAAACGCTTGGTGATCTTCGTTGGATTTTTGTTGTCCTTCTACTGTGATAATGCCCTTGTCAATGAGATCTTGAATAGCGTGTTTCAAACCTTGACAGTTGTTTGTATGATGACCTCTGCACCTATGGTAGTCACAAAAATAAGCTTCGTTCCATGATGGAGGTTTTACATTAGGTTCATAATTGCATTGTGGGGGTAACATAAGGACGTTCTTTGCCATGACCTCTTTGAAAGCCGATTCTAAGGATTGTCCTAGTGGAGTAAAAGCTCTTCTATTGGAGAAGAATGGAAAGCATTGTGGTTTCGTGTTTGAGGTATTCCCTGAAGTGTTGTTGTTGTTGTTATTGTTGTTCCAGTGGTTTTCGTTGTTGGCAGTCCCTTGATTGTAGTTCGTTGGAGGGGGATGATTGTTTCCTTGATTTGCGACTGAATTGACATGGTTGTAATTATTGTTACGAGGAGTGTTCAAGATAAATGGCTTAGTCGTGATATGATTTGCATCTACAACACCATCATTTACAACATTCTTGTTGCGGGTCCAAAACTTAGACTTGTCCTGATTGTTGTAATGGTTAGATGAGGCAGGATTGTCCCTATCAAGTTTTATGGTTCCTCTTTTGACCAAAGCACTTTCGATGGTGATGGCATCTTCAATCAATTTCTCAAAGGAAGGTGGACAGTGTAGATTTAAACGATAACTCATTTCTGAGTTGAGGCTATTGATGAAAGTAACCATTTTCTCCTTTTCAGGGACATGACGGGGGTACCTAGCGAACATTCTCCTCCATCTTTGAAGAAAGGTAGTGAAAGATTCCCCAGGTTTTTGCGTAACTTTGCAAAGATCAATCATGGTGATCTGGTGTTGAACATTGTAGGAGTATTGTTTTATGAACAAATTCATCAATTCCTCAAATGTTCGAATAGGAGGTGTAATCTTAGATAACCATTCCATAGAGTTGACTCCAAGGCTTCGAGGAAATAATCACAATAAATATGTATCTTCGTGGGCAAATTCCAATGTCATGTTTCGAAAGTCTCTAACATGGTCAACTGGGTCTGATTTTCCATTATAACGATCAAATTTGGGGATTTCACAGTGTTTAGGAAATGGAATCATGTTGAGACTTCTATCAAAAGGATAAGGACATATGTCATCCAAAGTGTACTTCTTGGTTGTGGTTCCTCCTTGTAACTCTTGGATTTTTCCCTGCATCTCTCTAAACTCTTTTTTTAAGGAGGCATATTCAGATGGGGATGGCTCTTCCTCGGTGGTTTTTAATTTCTCAGTATCAAAGTCTTTAGGCAATTTAGCTCCTTGATCTGCTAGAAAAAGAAAGTATTTCTCTTTGTCACGTTGTATAATCTTTTCAAGGGCTTTAAGAAACTTGGGATTTTGTTCTGCCTCTCTAAGTTCAAGTTCATCATCTTGTTCATCATCACTACCTATAGGAGTTTTGTTCATGTTTTTGCTCTTAAGTATTGAACTCTCCTCTCCGTCAGCCATATTGTTGTTACTGAAAAGGGGATTGCGACTTACACTAAAAAGAGGACTACCTCGTTCACCCTCTTTTTGAGGTGTTTCTCCTGCTTTGTTGTGTTGAGATCTCGTAAAAACAGGCATATGTAAGAAATCCTTGAATATGGTCACTGAAGGATCTGATTGGGACGCGTTGAATATTCAATTGAAGGTTGTGGTATGTTCTCAAACTCAAGAGGTTGATTCAAATTATGACGTTGAGATAAGGCTAATCTTTGATAATAAGCTTGGGTAGCCAACGGTTCTACAGCATAATCGTCGGTGAATCTTCTAATGTAGTCTTGGTATCTATGGAGGAATGTGCGATAATGGAGCAAGACGTCTCGACTCTTATACAGGAATTTTCTGCGATCTAAAGTCTTCTTGTAACTGAAATTTGTTTTGGGCTTCTTGATCCTATTGAAAACTGATTTCTTGGTGAACTTGGTTGATTTCCACTTTCTTAACATGGGAGTAAAATCTTAGAAAGTCGGGTCTGTGACAAAAACCTAAAAGCGCTACTCTGTTTCCCAAATGCGCTACAGAAATAGTCAAATGCGCTGCAGAAAATCTTAGATACGCAAAAATAGAGCACTGATGCGCAGCAGAAAATCCTAAATGCGCCGAAACAGAACACAGATGCGCTAGAATAGAGCTTAAATGCGCTGTAGTTTTCCCCTAGATGCGCTAAAATAGTTTTTCTAGGACAGTTTTGACCAGTTTTTAGCTGAAATTTGTCATGTTTGTTCTTGGATGATCCATTATCTAAATTAATGTTTGGAAAGCACAGCAAACAGTCTGATTTAAGTTGATTCGTAACCAAGCGCAGAATAAGACAAGCACAACCTAGGTTAGGCCAGGACAATATCTGCTAGACTCCATGTGGGTTTCCCTAACCGCATATCAGTAGCGTGTGAATCCAGAAGCTTGGCTGCATAGGCTCCCCCTTACAGTGCACTCTCTTCTCAGGACAACCAAGCTTCCAACCCCCATGAAACTCCCATGGCAAGCTAATCACCTCTACTATTGACTACGAAAGTGTGGAAGGCTTCACACCGACCAGTGCTGGACTAGCAAATAGAAGGTTTTTGGCTTTCTAAACAATGGTATTTAGTTCGGGACCCCCGTTCGAGTGGCCATACATGGGGCAAGAGATTAATCACCATTAAGGTGGCACTCCAGCCTGAAGAGGTTAAGCTCAACAGGGTTTAAGGGAGTACAACTCCGTCCGTATGACACATCCGCACAAGCAACCTTAGGTTTTCCCTTAAGATTTACATTTATATACCGGTCGGGGGTAGCTTGGCCTTAGCTCCATTGCCGGTTTGAGTCGTCCCTTAAGGTGAGTACTTTTTCTCTTAAGGCAGGCCCAATTTCTAGAGTCAATAACCATTTCTCTTGCACCCAGGATTGCACAAGTGCGCAAGGGGAGAGGATACTTCGATTATCAAATCAGGTTTACACAGGGAAAAGTGGGTCTGGTTTTCTAATCACCTAGTTTGCACAGGGTGAGAGCATAATCACCTACCACTTTCAAACACAGTCAATAAGAGTAGACAGATTCATTTTATGTGCACCAAAATCAAATGTGATTTAATCTAAGTGAAGATGTTGCTTCACAACAGACATGGGGTTCATTTTAACTGGATGATAAAAGGTGTGGTGGCTACCCTAGGTTGATCCATTTTAAGCCCAACATAAAAATAAAAGAAATTCTGTCTGCGGAAGGCGTCAGACTCAGAATCTTGGCTACAGTTCCAGATGTGAAGCTCTGTCTCCCGAATGTGCAGAAACACAGACCAGAAGCGCAACTCTGTTACATAAATGTGCTAAAACAAAAAACAAATGCGCAATTCTGTTACCCAGATGCGCAAAAACAGAAACTATATGCGCTATTCTAAATGCAAAGATTTTTTTTAAATTTTCTGATACAACTTTTAAATGCGCTAAAGAAAGTCCTAAATACGCTAACTAAATGCCTAAATGTGTTGTAGAAAGTGACGGATGTGCCACTCTGCTTCCCAGATGCACCATAGAAATGAGCAGATGCGCTGAAACAGAGCCCAGATGCGCTGAAATACCTACAAATGAAAAATTCCTGAATCTTCCAAAACGCGCTGCCGAATGCCAGAAAACCTGTAAGCAAACCTGCAAGAAAAACCTGTAAGAAAAAAGTCTAAAATCGGGGCATAGGCCCCACGTTGGGCGCCATTTAATGTGTGTACGAAAATTAAGTGCATAAATGAATTAAAATTAGTTCAAACACACCAATAGAACATTATAACAAAAATAGAAATATAAAAGGAATAGAGATGTGCAAACTTAGTATCTTGTTTCCGTTGTCGTCCTATCGTCCTCTATCTTTAGTGTTTTTGTAGATTCCAACCTTGTGTTCTCAGATTAGTGGCTAGGCTCAACAAACTGTCTTCCTAAAGAACGAGATTTTTGCTATGATATGAATGCATGATTAAGCTATGATAATGATTTTAGCTAAGAAACTTGAAATAAGCAAGATGCTATGATAAATGAATACTAAATGAATTAAATGCATAAACTCTACTTAATTTCCTATTACCAATGTTTGGATTCACACAGGTATTTATAGGGCTTTCTGAATGATTTTGATTGGTCACCTCATTGACGGTTGTGATAATCGCGCATCAAACGTCAAGAAAGATGAAATCAAGGAGAAGATAGAAGAACCAGAAACAAATTTTTCTATTTTATTATGAAAGAGGAAAAAGAAGAGAAGCAAGAATAAAAGAAAGATTTAAAGCTGATAAATAATTAATTTAAAAAAAATCAATTATTTATTTGTAGAGGACATTCAACTTTTCTTAATTAAATAAAATATTCAATTAAGCTTTTAAAAGCAGAAGAAAATTTGTGGTGAGAAAAGAGCTTTAATCAGTTTTTATTGAAAAAAAGCAGAATATCTCATAATTAAATAAAATATTTAATTATGATATGAGAAGATTGTACAATTAGGTTAAAATACCTAATTTTGGATTTAGAAAGAAATCATAAGATATTTTTAATTAAATAAGATCTATTCAATTAAATCATTTTATGAAAATTTAATTAAATGAAACATTTAACAATTAGAAGAAGAAAATAAAATAGAAGAAAAAGGGGAACATTAAATTTAATTAAACTAAAAAGATTTAATTCTAAATTAAACAATGATAATTAATTTAAATAAAAGAATGCATTTCATTTAATTACCAAGTGGATTATATGAAAATAATTAAATAAAATAAATTTATTTAATTAAGGAAGAAGAATAAGATGAATGAATAAATATAATTAAATTAATTAAATTTAATCATATGTAGAGGACTTTAGAAAAAAAATTAATTAAATAATAAATATTTAATTAATTGCCAGGATTAGACATGACCATTTTTATGCTGTGATACAATATCTTTTAATCAAATGGCATGCTACCTTGAGCATAACTCCCCATGACATGTCATCTCTTGGATTGTTGGATATGAAACAACCAATCAAAATTGAGCTCTCTCCTTTACATTAATATATACTATATTAATTATATTTGGTATTATATAAAAATATACTTATTATTAATTATTAATTATAATAATTTTATACGTATTTAATAATTTTGTTAAAGAATATAATATCTAATTATAATAAGTTGAATAATTATATTATTTATTATGTAAAATATAGCTAACATATACTTAACTATATTGTAGAATATTAAAACATAGCTAAATGGTACCAAAATTTTGAACTTAATCAACATACTATAAAAGCTAACGAAACCAGGTTGTAGCTCGTCAAATTGGAGAGGTGAAAGGTCAATGCCAATGCCGAGGAAGAGTTTGGAGTAGTGAAAACAAGGTCAATGCCAGTGCCAAGGAAGAGTTTGGAGAAGTGAAAACAAGGTCAATACCAATGTGGAGGAAGAGTTTGGAGTTAAAACAAGGACAATACCAGCGCCGATGAAGAGTTTGGAGGAGTGAAAACAAGGTCAATATCAGTGCCAAGGAAGTGTTTGGAGGAGTGAAGACAAGGTCAATACCAACACCGAGGATGAGGTTGAGGGCACTCACAAAAAATTGATGACCAAAGGGAAATGAGTACTATAAGTTTTGCACCCCCATTCTCTTTAACCTTCAATTTTCATGCCTAGTTTCCAAAGATCTTCTCGTACATTGGCACCCCCATTCTCGTAAAATGGTATAAGATAAGACAAAAAAAATAAAATAGCTTATACGTAACATATCCACCTACAATCCCATTCAAAAATTCAATTAATTCCTTGAATTAAACCTAAAAAAAGAATCATACACACCATAATAGTGAGATGAACGAAACAACCCTAGATCATTTTATTCAAAATTCAAATATGCTTCTACAATGGAGAGACATGAGTTTGAATTAATCATATCAATTCAAATGCCAGTATTGTCATAAAACATCAAATCCCCATGAATTCAAAACCTACTATAGAATGACTCAAAACCTAAATTGCATTTTTCCTAAAACCATAAGACTTTACAATTTTCTCTACAACTTCATCTAGACTTGACTGAAAATATCTAACTTTCTAACCCATACTTCTGGCCTTGAAATCCTTCTTATAGAAAAATAAGGAGCAAACAAGCATCGGGCTAGAAATCACACATGTCACTAGCCAATTGACCTTGTACTTTCATTAGTTGGCCAATCAAAATTGATCACCTCATTCACCTTGACACTATAAGATTTGTGCTTAATTGCCACCTAATTTGCTTCTCTTTCAAAAGACTCCAAGAATGAGTTGGTGTTAATGATTTTGTCCATACAACTCACCAACAAATCATAATCTGAGTTACCCTATTTTTCAGGGTTTTGTAGTCCAAACATGATATAAAGTGGCTCTTACACTTTTTGTGATTACTATAGCTTGTGTAAGAGGCCCCGTGGATACTGTTGTAATTATAGGATGCATGAATAGGGCGTAGGATGAGAAATAAAGAAGGTATAGTTGTCCTAAATAGTTTGTGAAGAAAAGCATGTGAAATGAGAGAATTAAGCCTAGGTTTCAAAATGTGAAACATGTATGGGAGATCTAATTTGTTTAACTTTTTATCCATGTGCAAACCTAATGGTTGTTTCTCAACAATAAATATAATGATATACATACACAATAACACACATATATGTATGTATATGTATTTTTAAATGTAAATTTAAATGCACTACTAGATGCTCTCCTAGAATACTGAATGCAACATATCATTAAAGAAATCTATATCTATGTATGATGTGTATTTCTAAATGTAAGTAAAATGAAAAGAGCATATGGTTTTGTAGTGTCATAGATACAAAATATCCATAAATTAATGTAATTGAAATTCTAAAAATTCTTCAACACATATAATATGAAATTGATCAAACTATTAAACCACATGAGAAATAAATGAAAACAATAAATACATATGTATGTGTATTTGTAAATGTAGGTGTAAAATAAATAAGAATAATGAAAATTATAAAAGAATACAAGGAAAGGTCTCCTCCCTTCTTGGTAGTTATAACCTCCTCCACACACAACCCCTTAAAATTATGAATAGAGGAATATAATCTTTGAAGAACTCAAAGTTGATTCTCTCCTACCTAATGCAATTAGTCATTTTATCCTTACAAACATTTATAGTGATTAATAGAGGCACATAGATCAATTCTTCATAATAGAAGAATTTGATCATACTTTTCCAATGATGGCATTATGAGAAAACCTTAGGTTAAATGAATAATTCCTAGCTGTTCTATAAAACTATGTCCAACCATAAGAGAAGACCATCAAGTAGTGTACCGATACCATATGGAGCAGGCTCTTCATCCTACCTTAAAACATACCAAAGTCAATCCTAGCAATTAGACATATGAAGATTTAATATGACTTAAAAAAATTATTGTCAAAAGCATAAACTTATGATGACTTAACCAGCCTAGTACACACTCCTCCCATTAACCACACTTAAAATATATGGAAATTAAAATGTAAAATTCTATCGCTATTTTTAGTCATGTAGGTGTCCAATAAACCACTTGGTGGTGTTTCCCTTCAAGTTTATTTACTTGAATGAAGAGAAAAAGTCCTTTGATTACAATTAGAGAATACATTTGAGGCCTTGGTTGTGTAACTGGTGGATCATAGTCACATTTAACACTTGTTACAAAGTTTGGGAGTTAAAACATTAAGTAGATTTGATTTGTGATGGACACATTTGGACGGTAGTAACAATAGCTTGCAATCTATCAAGACTTGATTACCTTATAACCTGTGAAATTCTAGTGATGAAATGATAGATTAATCATAATGTCACCTGGGATCACATCACCATGAAAGAACTTCATCCAACATCCTTATGAGTGTAGGTACCACCCAATAGGTATTAGTCGATTGTCTTCCTCGAAAGTGAGGAAATTCGTGAAGACAAGAAGAAAGCAAGACATGTAGTATAGTTCAAAAAGAGGGAGATCAACTAGAGGTCAAAAATATTAGAAGAAAATTCCATAAAATGCATGGAATTTTGTCTCTACAAGGTCATATTCTCTATGATGATGAGAGCATAGTGACGCCGAGGTGCCCTCGAAAGGCTGTAAAACATCTATGGAAACAATGGTACCAAGGAACTTCCTCCACAAACACTAATTTTTGTGCGTCAACGACAGATATATATCGCGACCATTGTTATTACATGGTTTGGGCCTATTTTGCATGGATGGCATAAAGGTCTGTTATGAAAAAGTTACTGAATTGATGGAGTATGTTGGACCCTATTACAATTACAAATATTGGATGTAACCGGGTTCGATATACACGAAAGTATGCGTAGGTATGCACTGTCAGGAAATTATATACAACTAAAAGATAAGGATCAAAATAAAGGAGTGGCTATGTACATTGACGGAAGGCCAAAAGCATTAGGGAATATTGCAAGGTTTATAAATAGTACATGACTTGGGTCAACAAATAAATGACCACCAGCATATTTGAGGCAATACCCAGGGAAACCTGTACTGTGATGTGCGATAAAATCAATAACTGGAGGGGAAGAGTTGCTAATTGATTACAATTTGAATCGCTTAGTTACAAACACAATTACTATGGGGTGGTACATACTATGTACCATTTTACCCAACCTCCAATTAATGACTCCAATATACCATTTTATTCTTATGTTTTTTTTCATAAGTCTATTGGTTTCATTTTGGTAATGTTTTTTTATATTTAATTTTTGTCACAGGTGGACATTGATCATATGAAGAAGGCTCTGGCCCAGAGCACAGATCACGATGTATCTTCAGGTGCTTCTACCTAATAGCTTTACATCATTGTAATTATACAAATTAGATACGAGCAAAATATTTTTTTATTATTTTTTTCATAATTTTTTTGGGTTAATTTCGATAATGTTTTTAATATTCTTGTTGTAGTCGATTGATCGGGGAAAGGCACCAGCAGTAGAGGAGAGCATCCATAGTGAGGTGGAGTCAATATTTTTTGATGATGACATCGCTTATTCAACAAACCCTATCGATATGATAAAGAGGCTCCAAAA
>VDFB02193867.1:468335315-468562500 GCA_007258455.2 Sequoia sempervirens
CTCTCTCACCCTCTCCCACCCTTTCCCACCTTCCCTACCCTCTCCCACTCTCTCCAATCTTCTCCCACCCTCTACCACCCTCTCCAACATTCTCTCTAGCCCTCTCCCACACTCTCCAACACTCTCTCCCACCCTCTCTCCCACCTTCTCCAACCCTCTCCTATCCTCTCCCAATCTCTCAAACCCTCTGCCACCCTCTCCCACACTCTCCTGCCCTCTCCAACCCTTTGCCACCCTCTGCCACTCTCTTTAGCCCTCTCCCATAGTCTCCAACCATCTTTGCCACCCTCTCCCACACTCTTCAAAAAATGTGAAAAGCAAGACATAACGCATGCACGTTATAATGCGCTCACGTTATATATTGCATTGGAAATCCGTGAGCCTTAGCTTTGGTATTTTCCTTGGAATACCAACCCAAAGGATTGGAGGGCATTCCCAAAGACCAGAGATGTGTTTTTTTCCAAATTCAACAAATTTTCACATAATCGGGTTCGTGATCACCATCAAGATTGCATCTGGTTCAATATCAAGAAAATCAAAGACATGGGTAATGTTAGGTTCTTTATTAGCTTTCCAACGATGTAATTTTTTTCACTTTCTAACAATGTTAAGCCTTTCATCCATAATTTCTTTTGATTGTATGTCTATTTTTCTTCAAAAAGCAGTGTTTGGTATTTTTTTCACTATAAATTAACCGTTCATCAAAATTTGAAATAAATTATATTTTTACAAAGTAGACTCCATTCTACAATTCAAAAAAAATCTATTAGTTTCAAAAAATTTGAGGGGGAGCACAGCCAAAATTCTGCTTTTTAGGAAGTGCCCACTTAGAAAATTAATAAAAAATCAAATATTCATTAAAAAATTATCAAAAAATATCCAGTCCTTACTACATACTATTATCTAACTTCTGACTGGAGCGATTTTAAAATTACTTCAAAAAAGTTCACCATGCTCGGGTCACACAAGAGTTGCTATGTTATGTTTTTCTGACAGAAACAACAACAATTTGTGTGTGTCCCTCTTTTGAACCCCTTAATCTTAACCATTTTCAAAATAAATTAGTAGTTTAGAAAGTAGACTCAGAGCACTACGGTCCTTGTTTTTGTTCCATCAAGAAATTTTGAGTGTAGCTATCCTCAATTTCACGTCCAAGATCAATATTTCCTGATTTCAGAAAAAAAGTGGCCACTTAAGCCCCTTTTTTGGGAACCATCTTGGTGCACTTACCCATAGATAGGACCCAAAAGAAAATATTCAAACACAAAAATACTTTAAGCAATTCCATCTTAAACATTCGCAACACAGAATATTCACTTAGTCGACCTTCATATATAGGTGAATAGAAAATCAAATAACTGGATCTCCTAACTCATACACCACTTGAAGTGACAACACAAAACTCAAGAGTAAGACATTTCATATGCCCAATGACCTTTCTTGAGATCTGCAACCAAAACTAATAACCCGGTGATGCAAACTACTTGACATATTCAAGCTTCAATCAGATACCCTATTCTTCACTCTACCTTCTGGTATAGACAAATGTTGACATGTGGACCAGATCAATGAATTAGGTTGCCATCAATGACAACACTAGAAGCCATATGCCAACAACCCCCACACTAATATTTGGAGCACAAGGTACCCAAATGATGTCCCAACCACTTAGTGGTACAATTGATCCATTTTCCTCATCATCTCATACTATGGAGACTCCATCTACTAATCCTCTTGCAACATCTTCATCCCAATGCACACTAATATTTACATATTCCATAGGTCAAAACATGTCAAAAACCAGTCCACCCAAGATGTGAAAGGTTTACATTAGTGCTCCTAAGGCATAATATACAATGACAAGAGTTACACCAAATGTCAGTTTAAACTTTAGGGAAAACCAAAATACCAACATCTCTCAACAAGGTCACAATTCAGGCAATACTTCACAAAACAACAATCTAGGACCCTCTCAACAACATGGCAATCAAAAACCTCATGGTCAAGAAAGTTCAAACCCACTGTAATACTAGTCCAATACCAACCCTCCATTGATATGAAACACTCCATGCATCAACCAAAATCCACTCTTCACTCCTAATTTCCAAAACCAAAATCCATCTTCATCACATTCAGTTGGTACCAACCTCAATTCATCCACTCCAAATATTGGATTACAAAATATCACCTCAAACATGGGTCATCCATATCACAATGTGATTGCTAATGCTGCTTACATGTCATTGTCATCCATAGAAGTCTTGTTACATGAAATGCATGCACTACAACAAAAAAAATTCAATATGCAAGTATCGAGAACAAAGAAAGTGTACTCTATAGAATAAATATGTCCATATCCTTTTGATAAATGCATATATATAGCCCCGTTTTCTTATAATTATACAATCCCAAATTTTATCAAATATAGGGGAAAATGAAATTCAATAGAACACGTGAGGGAGTTCCATACTGCTTGCATAGATATTGCATTTGAGCACACATACTTAATGAGATTACTTTCAAGAAGTCTTGTAGGACAAGTACTTGAGTGGTTTTCCCATTTACCCATAGGGATACAAACATGGAATGAGTTAGCCAACAAATTTGTGACACCTTTCTCCTACAACATTGAAAATGATATAACCATGAAAGCGACTTTGTGCCAAACCAAGCAAGAAGAAGGGGAAACCTTTATATCTTTCTTCTAGAGATGGAGGAGCATGGCTAGTAGGTGTCCTTGACAAATAACTAAGAACCAATTGGTACACATGTTTGTCAAAAAATTAGTCGCATAATTGAAACACCAACTACAAGTCCATTGTTGTACAAAATTTGCCAACCTTGTTGAGAAAGGTACAAACATTGAGAAAACACTTATTGCTAAGGAGGAAATCAAGATCTTTAATAAGAAGCAAAGTGCCCAAAACAACTCCAATGACAAAAGCAAATATTGGGCTCAAAATAGGAATGTCACAAACGTTGGGCTAGTCAATGAAAAGATAATAAACAAGGCTTTCCCTAAAATTAATCTTATGGGGTCCCCTATGTATCCAAAAAATCAATATCAGGACATAATAACCCGACCACAATAACCCTAGACACTTGATAGCCCATCATAATAACCCAAGGTCATAATAACCCATGGATGGAATAACTTGTGGTCAAAATAACATATGGAAAAAATAACATATATGTAATTTCTAAATTTTATTTTCCTTCCTCTATATTCTTACAGGGATATTTTGTACATGGGTTATTCTGACCATGGGTTATTTTTTCTTGGGTTATTGTGACCCTGGGTTATTTTGTCCTTAGTTATTGTGACTGGGTTATTCTAGCTAGGGTTCTTTTGGTCGAGTTATTATGTCCTATAACCAAAAATTCCACCACATGTCCCTTATCAACCAACAAATGCAATTTAGAATAACCAAAGATATGGACCTCCAAGAAGTAATCAGGTATGTGCAGGATCATCATGGAAAAAATAGGTCCTTAAAGTGGTGAAAAATTTAGAAAAATTAGAGTTAGGTAACTTGACATAAAATTTTGAATAAGTGATCTATATTATTTCAAAAATATGTAAGAATAAAATCTGTAGCAAATTGAATGTAGTTTCTAAACTACTAGGCTTATTTTAAAAAAAAAAATTGGGTGAAAATTTGAAATTTCAATGCAATAGTACTTAAATTTCATGGAAAACATAAGAAGTAGGTGTTTGTCTGACCACCATAACCACAATAAAATGATAATATTTTTTTTAAAAAATTTAGATATAAGTAGAGGACTCATGTCCCGATATGATGCATATTTTTTGTCATTTTTTTCAAAGTAAATAATTAATTATTAATTTCTTGTTACAAATTTTAAAAAGTATAAAACTCATATGTTTGACCACCTTAACTTGGTCAAAACTTCATGAAATTCATTTTTTTTTTAATACCATCGTATGCAAAGCATAGAATGTGATGCATGTTTCATATTCAAAAAATGTGATACCATTTGAAAGCTATAGATTTTTTTCAATCAGCCTATCAATTAGGACTTTAGTCATAATTCAAATAGAAAATGAATAATGATTATTTATTAAATTCAAAGTAAAACATAATTTATATTGGTGGAAAGCTGAAAATCTCCTTTAAAAACCATTTTTGTTTTATCAATTTTGGGTAAAAAAAAGTCATCAGCCATATACCTTACACATACCCATCATATTGCCACTTTTTGGCCCATCATGATCTTGCACATACCCAATCAACAAAGACATAATTACACTCCCTTATGGGAACCTATCAAATCCGTCTTGAATAAAATATTGCAATCAAATGTCATACAACTTCCCAAAGCCAAACATTATGATCCAGGTCCTTTTAAACCATCGTGGTGGGATGACAATGATTTTTGTGACTATCACAACACTAAAGGGCACAAAACCTCTTCTTTTCAACAACTTAAGAATATAATCCAAGAGCTTATCGAGAATGATGACATAGAAATGGACAATCCTCAAGCGAACTCTAATAACGATCATACTATCTTCAAAGATCCTTTGCAAAACCATGTGACAAGAAAATCCTCTAGTTTAGGTACTAAGACCAATGACAAATCTAATTACACCTCTTTTTCCCATGAATATACCATACATGATGTTTGATCCTTGGAAGACAACGTTGCTACAATTACAATCAAGAAACAATTAGACTATGTAGTCACAACTCAAAGGATCAAGGCGACCTTATAGGGAGCTCCCCCTGAATAATAATAAAAATCCCAATACAATCTCTTAGATAATTTGTGGAAGACACCTACATAAATATCTATCCTTGAGTTGCTTCACATTTCTCCTTAACACAAAGCCATCTTCGATAAGGCCTTGCAAGAAACATCTATACCAACAAACCTTAATATCAATCAGTTCCATGAATTAATGGGATACCTAGCCAATACCCACCATGTTATCTTCTTCGACCAAAACTTCCTATCACAAAAGCTTAACCATAATGAGGGTATGTGCAAGATCATGATGGAACAAAAAGTGGTGATATGATGGGTATGTGTAGGGTATGTGGCTGACGACTTTTTTTTAACCAAAATTGATGAAACAAAAAGGGTTTTTAAAGGAGATTCCCAACTTTCCACCAATAAAAATTATACTTTACTTTGAATTTAATAAATAATTATTATCCATTTTCTATTTGAATTATGACTAATGCCCTCATTGATAGCTGATTGAAAAACATCTATAGCTTTCAAATGGTATCACATTTTTTGAATCCAAAACATGTGTCACATTCTATGCTTCACATACTATAGGACTAAAAAATGAATTTCATGAATTTTTAACCAAGTTAAGGTGGTCAAACATATGAGTTTTATATTTTTAAAAGTTGTAATAAAAAATCATAATTAATTTTTACTTGGAAAAAATTACAAAAAAATGCATCACATTAGGACATGAGTCCTCTACTTATATCTAAAATCTTATAAAATAATATTATTATTTTATTGTGGTTAGCGTGGTCGATAGACACCTACTTATTTTTTCCCTAAAATTTAAGTACTACTACATTGAAATTTCAAATTTTCACCAAACAAATTTCTTTTAAAAATAAACCTAGTAGTTTAGAAACTACATTCAATTTGCTATAGATTCTATTCTTACATACTTTTGAAATAATATAGATAATTTATTCAAATTTTTATGTCAATTTGCATAACTTTGTTTTTTCTAAAATTTTCACCACTTAGGGGCCTATTTTTTCCATGATAATCCTACACATACTCATGACCCTTTACATCTTGAATTATTTTTCAAAAAAAATAAAATCAAACAAGTTTTGCTAGATGGTGGAGTAGGATTAAATATTTTCACCCTAAAATTGGTTACAACATTAGGGTTCTTTAAGGCTTGTGTCAATACACCAAAGAATATTGTTATAAAGGCTTATCCCGATGCAAAATGTTCTTCTAACAATGTCATTTCATTACTTATCAGAGTTCGACCTACTGTATTGGATCCAATATTCCAAGTGTTGGATTTGGCTCTTCCCTACAAAATCCTTCTCAATTGACCATGGATCCATGCCATGAAGTCCACCCCTTCCACATAACACCAATTCTTGAAATTTCCCCATAATGCCACTAAAATCAAAATGGCTAGAGATCTTGATCCTTTTCAATATTGTAGTAACCTAAGAGAGACAATTGAACAACAAGTTCCCATTAATCAAGAAGGCTCATCATCCACATCATCCCATTAAATTAACTATTCCACTTTGACCAAAGAATCCACACCCACCATTCCAACTTCCAATCCCACGGTCTAGATTCAAGACATGGGATGTGGGGAGTACCACATGAAAACCTCTTATTTTATCAGAAAGCTACCAACATTTCCAAAATCCCATGGCAAGCCTTCTCCTATCAAAGAAGATCCAAAAGTCATTATCTAAGTATCTCACACAATGACCTTCATAAAATGGGGAGAATTGAGCAAAGAAATATTGGCAAAAGAGATATCTCCACATGGATATATAAAGATGAAGAAGACATTGAACTTAAATGGATCCCAACCAAGAAATATAGTATGGGCTTCGAGATTATGAAATGCAAGAGTTATGTGGACACAATGGACTTGGTTTACATAAGAATGAAATGACATAGCCCTTAATGCCTCCTAAGCTGCCAAAGAATAGAGGGTTAGGTTAGGAAACACCAAAATTGATTACTCCTTGTACTATGGTGCTTTCAAGTGAGGATGCTAGTGCTTGAAAGGAAATTGAGACATCTAAGGACTACTAAGATGAAACCGACTCGAATGAATGGAAGTGGGAATCTTGTACATCTAGTAATTATGACCTAGTTGAGACCTTCCAAGGGTTCAACTTAACCAACTAACCAACCAAAGACATGAGTAGAAAAGCTTGGATTGATTCCTTTTGGGATCCTGATGACAATTCCATCCTCACCATATCTGCAAATTCAATAAACTTTAAGAACACTGATGATGACATGCATTTAGTATACCCACAACTGATAGATTGGGATCAAACAAGGACTACCCAATTTGGACGTATTTAAAAATGATGAAGCAATAGCTGAGTTCATGGGGCTTTATGAAGGTATACCTAATGGGGATCATAAGGTAGGTTTTACCATAGATCTTGGAAATATGGTCTACTTTGGGGAGTCTGTCCCACCCTTTAGTCGCAAAAGTGAAAATAATTAATCAAAAAAAGAAGGTTCTTTACTTGAAAATTGAAAGGAACCTATAGACCTAGAAAAAGTAAAAGTAAAGGATGTATCGAAGGGTGAAAACCTCTCTAAGGTGCCCAAGGATGGAGGTTGGACATACATCCTATAAGTCAAGAAAAGTAACCAATATTGAGGTATGTGTAGGATCATGATGGGCCAAAAAGTGGTGATATGATGGGTATGTGTAGGGTATGTCGCTAACGACTTTTTGTTTACCCAAAATTGATGAAATGAAAAAGGTTTTTAAAGGAGATTCTCAACTTTCTTCCAATATAAATTATTTTTTACTTTGAATTTAATAAATAATTATTATTCATTTTCTATTTGAATTATGACTAAAGTCTTGATTGATAGGCTTATTGAAAAACATCTATAGCTTTCAAATTGTATTGCATTTTTTGAATCTGAAACATGTGTCACATTCTATGCTTCGTATACTATAGAATTAAAAAAAAAAATCATGAAGTTTTGACCAAGGTAAGGGTATGTGTAAGATCGTGATGGGCCAAAAAGTGGCAATATGATGGGTATGTGGCTGACAACCTTTTTCTTACCCAAAATTGATGAAACAAAAAAGGGTTTTAAAGGAGATTCTTAGCTTTCACCAATATAAATTATTATGATTTACTTGAATTAAATAAGTAATTATTATTCATTTTCTATTTGAATTATGACTAAAGTCCCATTGATAGGATGATTGAAAACATCTATAGCTTTCAAATGGTATCATATTTTAAATCCAAAACATGCACATTCTATGCTTTTTGCATACTATAGGATTAAAAAATAAAAATTGAATTTCATGAAGTTTTGACCAAGTTAAGGTGGTCGACATATGAGTTTTTTTATATTTTTTAAAAGTTATAATAAAAAATCATAATTAATTATTTATTTGGAAAAAATTACAAAAAATATGCATCACATCGGACATGAGTCCTCTACTTATATCTAAAATCTTATAAAAAATATTATCATTTTATTGTGGTTAGGATGGTCGATAGACACCTACTTCTTAGTTTTTCCCTAAAATTTAATTAACACTACATTGAAATTTCAAATTTTCACCAAATAGTTTTTTTTTAAAACACCTAGTAGTTTAGAAACTACATTCAATTTTCTACAAATTCTATTCTTACATATTTTGAAATAATATAGGTAACTTATTCAAATTTTTACGCCAAGTTTCCTAACTTTTATTTTATGAATTTTTGCCACTTAAGGGCCTATTTTTTCCATGATGATCCCCAAGACATACGCTTTAGGTTGTCGACATACAAGTTTTTATATTTTTAAAAGTTGTAATAAGAAATTCATAATTAATTATTTACTTGAAAAAAATTAAAAAAATATGCATCACATTGGGACATGAGTCCCTACTTATATCTAAAATCTTATAAAAAAATATTATCATTTTATTGTGGTTAGGGTGGTCGATAGACACCCACTTCTTATTTTCCCTTGAAATTTAAGTACTACTACATTGAAATTTCAAATTTTCACCAAATAGATTTAAAAAAAAAAAACCTAGTAGTTTAGAAACTACATTCAATTTTCTACAAATTTTATTCTTACATATTTTTGAAATAATATAGATAACTTATTCAAATTTTTATGTTAAGTTGCCTAGCTCTGATTTTTCTGAATTTTTTGCCACTTAAGGGCCTATTTTTTCCATGATGATCCTGTACATACCCATTGGTAGAAAAATACATGGAAGTCAACATTGGCGTCGATGATAATTCTAGAATTATCCATTTGGAAACATCCTTGACAAAGATAGAGAAACCGGAGTTTTGTACCTTATTTTTTGAGAGACAAGTCAACTTCACTTGGTCCTATGTTGATATGCCTAGATTGGATCCTGAGTTAGTATTGCATCATTTACCATTATCTCCTGGTGAAAAACTAGTCAAACAAAATTTAAGGAAAATTCATCCCTAGATTGCACTATCAGTAAAAGCGGAACTACAAAAGTTATTAGACGTTGGTTTCATTTGACCCATTGACTATGCATAATGGATATCTAATCTAATGCCTATTACAAAACAAACATGTGGAATTAAATTTTTTACCAATTTTAGATTTGAATAAGGTGTGCCCTAAGGATGAATTTCCATTGCCGAACAAAGGCATCATAGTGGATTTGATAGTAGGATACAAGATGCTATCTCTTGTGGATGGCTTCTCTGGCTATAACCAAATTAGAATTTCTCTAAATGATCAACATAAAACATATTTTACTTGTCCTTGTGGAACATATTTCTAGAATGTTTTTCCATTTGGGCTAAAAATGTTGGCAGCACATATCAAGAAGCCATGACTATAATATTTCATTATTTCATGCACACACTAATGGAAGATTATGTAGATGACTTGTTAGCAAAATCTTTGACAAGGGGTGACCATCTATGAGTATTAGATAATATTTTGAAAATATTGGAGGAATACAAAAAAAATTTGAATCTAAAGAAGTGTGTTTTCGAGGTAAATTCGGTTAAGCTCCTAGGGTATATTATATCCGATTGAGGCATTGAAGTTGATCTAGTGAAAGTAAAGCCTATCATTGAAATTCCCCCACCAACAAGCATCATTCAGTTATGCACATTATAGGGAAGGTTACAGTCCATTTGATGATTCATTTTTCAACTCACAGATAAATTTTAGCTAGTTCAACACTTGCTACAAAAGGGAGTACCATTCATATGGACTAACCAATGTCAAGAAGTATTTTAATAGATATATGATTATCTATCAATACTCCTATTCTCATGTCTCCCATTGATGGTAATCACCTCATACTTTACATATCAACAACCATGTTGGCACTGAGGGCACTATTGGCACAAAATGATCATGATGAAAGAGAAAGAGAAATCTATTACATCAGTTGTACACTTGGTGGATACAAGCTCAATTATAGTCCTATTTAACATGCATTCCTGGAAATGGTTTTTGCCACTCAAAAAATTAGACATTACATGTTGAATCACTAATAAAACTCATAGCAAAGAGCAATCTCTTGAAGTACCTCCTTATTAAATCTTCCTTAATCGGTTAATTAGCCAAATGAATCATGATATTAAGTAAGTACGACATTCAGTTTGTTGAGTGAAAGGAAATAAAAGGATAAGTCATAGCCAATCAACTTGAAGATGTACCCATAACAATAGATCATTCTTTGATATCTGACTTCCTCGATGAGTCTATCTTCACATTGGATACTTCAGTCATATGGAAACTTTATTTTGATGGATCTTATAGGATTCATGGATCAAAAGCATGAATACTATTTGTTACACGACAAGAAGATACAATACCAAAGTCATTCAGAATAGCCTTTCCTTGCACCAATAACATAGCAAAATATGAGGCACTAATCACAAGACTTTATCCTAAGAAGAATTTAGAGGAGAAATGATGTATCATGGACAGTTTATTTTATTTTATTTGTGGTTTACCTTGACAAAAATATTGGGGCAGCTTCACTCCTTGTATGCGTCATGGCTCTCCTTGTCTGTCAAGTCTATTTTTTGCAAAGGGATAACATTTCACACCTTAGTCTATGATATACCATGGTGTTTACCATCCATTTACTTTAATCTAACACCTAATGATGATAAAAATGCAAGCCTAGAATCTATCAAGCAAAATATCAATCCCTCTCCTTTTCGACTAACTCCACACCTAACATCCATCTCCCTCGCATTAACATTTCTTCTATTCACATCCTAATAATATCCTATGAAACAAAAAAATATCTTGCATACATAATCATGTAAGTGCATCATAGGCATCATAAGCATATTAGGTCATCTATATTGCATTAGAAAATAAAAAAAAATAGATAGCAACTTAGCATAAAGCATCATTATAATATCCACATAAATATCACATGTCATATAGTACCATCCTACATCCATAAATCATCAACATACATCTCATTGCATACATCCTTTATAATCATTCCATATCATGAGAAAGACATCAAAAATAGATCATACATATTATTTCATTTACATACATATCCATAATCCACATCATAATCATAATGCATCCATAATTTCATAAAAATATAATACAATCAAGTGCATCCATCCATACGTCATTAGATAGAAAATTATATATAAGCATAAGCCATACATCATACATCCATAATGCACCATAACATATATGGGTATCTCATAATCATATAAATGCATAACATCATAATCCATATCATATAGAAACATGCATAATAAATAACACATCACATAGTCATCACCAAAAATCATGTATCTAGCATTTATATATCAAAAAAATGATTTCATATTACAATATCATGATGTCTCTCAAAATGGAGCTCATAGGCTCAAATAAAAAATAATAATGTCCAAGACATGTGTAATTCTAGCAACTAATCTCCCTATCTCCTGATGGAGATGGTCTTGCTGAGGTTGGTCTATTTGGTGGATACTGAGACCTTGATACCCCATGTCCCAACCCTGGGGGTCGCTGGTATGAAGAATGCATGGACTGTGAAACTCACCCACTACTCTATGATCGACGAGAGTGTGATCTGCTCTGACTCTAACTCTGCACATAGCAAGGGGCCCTCTTTACTAGTAGCACATGATGCTTATACAAGTCCCTATAATATCAATCCTCTTTCCCTACTTGAAAGAGCTGACGTCGTAGCTCAACCATGGGTCCATTAACGGTCATAATAAACTCTAGGCATCATTGGTCGACCCTTTTCGATTTGATCACCACCAAGTGGTATCAAGACATAATAACTTGGCCAAAATAACCCTGGATAGAATAACCTGGTCATAATAACCCAAGGAAAAAATAACCTAGGTTCATAATAACCCATGGATAGAATAACCCGTGGTCAAAATAACCCATGGACAAAATAACCCATGGTCATTTTAGATCAAGCTAGTAAACTAGAAATGACATAAAATAAATTATAAATATGATTGTTAGGCACCATAGAGGCTATTTTGGTCATGTTTAGACCATATATCCATTATATACCCCTAAAATAGCCTTAAAACACCTTTAATATGCTTACTTAACCTATAAAATGGTAAATAATTATAAAAATAAAGGCAATTTCGTGGGAATATGTTGATTAAGAGTTATTATGAAAAGATATAAGTGAAAAGGCATCAATGAAGAGAAGTAAAGAAAGAAAGAAGGGGAGAAGAAGTAAGAGTGTGTAGAGTGATAAGAAGAGGAGAAATCCAAATTCATAAAAGAAGATATTTTATAATATATTTTTTTTAACACTATTTTAAATTTTCCTAGGGTTTTCTAAAAGAGTGTACAAAAATCAATATAATTTTTAGGGAATCAACACATTCTTCATAATTTTTAATATAAACAATGCCTCTACATTTTTTAACAAGTCAAAAAAAAAGAATTTACTTATTGTAGATAGTTACACATTTTTGTTTCATCAACAAGGCATCAATAAAATGATCTGGCATTGTGTGGAATATTTTGCAAATAAATGTTCAAATCAGTGCTATACTACGACACAAATAGAATCCGGGGATTTGATTAATAGAATAGAATTGCTTCAAGCATTGCACAACTCAGTCTGGAAATTCATCAAAGTAGTGAAAAAAGAATAGAGTATCCAAGAGAATAAAATAGAGAAATATATGGTTGGATACACTGGGCAACCAAGCAGGAAAAAATACCGTGAATTCAAAGAAAGACTAAAAAGATTGTTGATTGTTATGACAACCATAACATTTTAGATTATATAAGAGGCATCACTCATAATTTGACACTTTAATTGAAAATTTGAATAATAAAGTTTTTATTAGCAACATACATGTAATTTATAATTTTTGTTTTCCTTTCTCTATATTCTTATGGGGATATTTTTTCCAAGGGTTATTCTAACCACGAGTTATTTTGGCTTGAGTTGTTATGACCCTGGATTATTTTGTCCCTAGGTTATTGTGATCAGGTTATTTTGTCCAGGGTTATTTTGGATGGGTTATTATGGATGAAAGTTGTCTAGTGGCTCTCTACCCTCAATCCCTCCTATGTCTGGCCCTACCTCCCCTGCCTCCTCTACCTTCATATCCTCCATCATCTCCCTGACCTCTACCTCCTCCCCTCCCCCTTCCTCCATCCTAGAGTCTACCTAATGGATCTCTACTCCTTTGCTCTACTAGGGTAGGTTGATCTAGATCTATCAACCAAATTGACCCATGCTCAGCCCACCATGTGTCATACTCGGGTGTCGGATCACGATGGGCCAAAAAGTGGTGATATGATGGGTATGTGTAGGGTATGTCACTGATGACTTTTTTTACTAAAAATCTGTGAAACAAAAAGGGTTTTTAAAGGATATTCTCAGCTTTCCACTAATATAAATTATGCTTTACTTTGAATTTAATAAATAATTATTATTCATTTTCTATTTGAATTATGACTAAAGTCTTGATTAATAGGTTGATTGAAAAACATCTATAGCTTTCAAACGATATCACATTTTTTGAATTCAAAACATGCATCACATTCTATGCTTCACATAATATAGGATTAAAAAAAAACATTGAATTTCATAAAGTTTTGAATAAGTTAAGGTGGTCAGACATACGAGTTTTTATATTTTTTAAAAGTTGTAATAAAAAATTCATAATTAATTATTTAATTGGAAAAAAATTACAAAAAAATATAAATCACATCGGGACATGAGTCCTCTACTTATATCTAAAATATTATCATTTTATTATGTTTAGGGTGGTCAGACAAACGCCTACTTATTTTTTTCCTTGAAATTTAAGTCCTACTGCATTGAAATTTCAAATTTTCACCAAATAGATTAAAAAAAAAAAACTAGTTTAGAAACTACATTCAATTTGCTACAGATTCTATTTTTACATATTTTTGAAATAATATTGATAGCTTATTCAAATTTTTATGTCTTGAGTTGCCTAACTCTGATTTTTCTGATTTTTTTGCCACTTAAGGGCCTATTTTTTCCATGATGATCTTGCACATACCCATATATATATATATAATTTAATTATTATTTATATTTTATTTTTTTATTTTTACTAAAGTGGGTTATCAACACAAAATATTATGTTGATTACCATGCCAAGGAAAAGTAGTAAATCTTATTAAAAAATATAAAAAAAATATGATGCACTAGATAAAAGAATCTATATCAAGATGGTACATTTGATTAAAATTTATGAAAGTTGGCATCAAATAGAAACAACTATATTTTAATATGTGCACATTTTAATATTTATTTAAAAATATATATATTTATCAGATTTTGGAAAAAAAAAAATCTATGCACTAAGGTTTCAAGTTATAAATACACAAAAAAAATGAAGGAAAGAATATTAAATTTACTATATAAAGACTAACATCTCATGTAACTTCATTTCTAAGCATTTTTTTAGCAACTAAATTATAGTGTCAATTTATGATTTTATTTTTTTTGATAGGAAAAGGTAGCATAGCTACGATGTATTGATTATAGAAAACGTAGTTACAGAGCATACCCAATAGGGTTACTTTCCTACAAAATGGTGTTAGCCCTCCTTTGGCAGAAAAAAAAGAAAGCACTTTTAAGAATTTTGTTTATCAAACAAAAAACCTTCGTTTCCATTCCTCATTTCTCTTCATAGAATCGCCCAAAGCCAACCAAGTCAGCAAATGCATGGCACCAGTCCAACTCGACAACCTCATCCAACCCCAACCTCCAACATGGAAATTTTTGTCCCATTGACGCCCATCGCCTATGGCACTGCAGAGCTTTGCTTTGTATGTCCAAAATAAAAGGATGCTAGTCAATTGCACACCCAGATTGAGCATTCGTTACATGTCATCTAGCCAGGGAAGCCCAACACCAGTCAATGCAATAGTGATCATGTCAATGTTGCCCACCAAAATTGACCCTTTGAACACTGAGGAGAGTAGGAGCAGACATCGCTGCTTTGGCAAGTCCAAATCTAGTAATGATGCCTAAAACCTGGAGGAGATATCCGAATTGGCCCATGTGTGATTTTTTGAAACACAATACTCCCTGCCAAGCACCATCTTCACAACTTCTATGTAGAGGATATCCTTATTCCAACAAATATATTTCAATTGCTTGTTCAATATTTTTCCATGGAATGTTGCCTCCTTCTTAGAGCTTGATAGCTTAATTAGAGTATCCATTTTGGTGCCAATGAATTCCCTCGATTATGCCATAAATAGAAGGTGGAGTGGTCTTTTCATTAAACATCGACTGCCAATATACCTCATTTACTTCCTTTTGGACATCCTCCAATGCATGTATGGAAGACTTGCTATTAATTCACACATGCAATCCCAATATTTCATATTTTTAAGCTCAAGGTAATAAGGCTGGTGTACACCTGTAGTGCAATAATTTCATCCTTATGTCCTGGCCGTTCATGTCATCTCTCAAAACAATCCCATCCATCCTCCATTTCATATGTTAAAATTGCCTCCATATCCACTAGCCTTTGTCGGGGAGTGTAGCAATCCTGTCTAGATTAATAACCTGCCTGCCAAACGTGAAAGTTATAATGAGGTACTTTCCACTCACCAAGTGTCTAGGCCCATACACCCAATCTAGCCATATGGCATAGAAAATACATGCTTCTCAGTGCATGGGCCAACTAGTTACTCTGCTCTGACTCCTTCATTGGACAAGGCATCAACTTCTTTGTTTCATTCTCTATATGTATGGTTTATCATGATGTATTCAAATGATTGTGTAAGCTCCAGTGCCTTCTTAAGAAAAATGTTGACTTTCTAGTTTGGAGTTCCTTTACTTCTTAAAGAATTGATGACTAGGGCAAAGTCTCCTTCTATCTCTAACCTTGCAATGCTAAGCTCTTTACACAATTTCAAGCCTTGAATCAATGCCCAAAATTATGCTTCATTATTCACACCAACCGGAAGAGCTTTTTCTAAGGAAGATGCAATATTTCCTTGATCATCTTTGACTATGCATCTGACCCTTGAAGGGCCAAGATTACCCTTTGAAGCCTTATTGAAATTTAGTTTGTACCAACCCAGGTTTGGAGGTTTCCATACCATTGCTACTCAATCCACTGATGATTCTATACCCCCTTGCCCAATCCAAGGAGGAATTTGAAGAGAGGGCCATGTTGCTCTTAGCCTTGCATCCCATTTCGAAAAGTGTTTATTTTTCCCTTGACTCATGGCCAATTTAGCATTCAGTTTTTCAATTAGGCATGCCTCAATTTTATTAATCAAAGAGGACACTCCCATTTTCTTTTCTTAGAAAATTCTTCTATTCCTCTCCTTCCATATCTCCCATATTACAATTGATGGGCCAAGAGTCCAAATCTCTCCATTAATCAAATTCCTCTTGAGAGATGGCCAAGAGAGAAACCAGGTGAGAAAATCTATGTGTAATGCATTGGCCCAACCTAGCCTTGCACACAACCATCTCCAAGATGCTCGGGAAAAGTGATAACCAAGTAATATATGGTTCATTGTTTCATCTTATTCCTCACAAAGGGCACATCTAGAAGGACCCTAGAAGCCTAAACACCAAAATTTCTCAGCTATTAGGATTTTTTTTTGCATAGTTACCCATGAAAATGTGTTGACTATGGGTATACACATATTACTCTAGCACAAATACAAAGGAAAGGTGCACCTTGTCCTCTCCTCTTTGTATAGCTTCATGTATTCGTCCTTTGTATTGTATCTTTCTATTTTAGCTCCTGCCCAGACTATGGTATCCATACCCTAATGCAATGTCAAATTTCTATTCCTTAACGCATCTGAGAGCAACTAGACTTCTCTTGGGGGAAGATTTAATTTGGAAATGTTTTACCATTTCCAATATGAGATTGTGTTGCTTTGATCATAGTGAATGTAGTCTTTGACCATGTCACACCAACACACCTTTAGGTCATGCTTTAGCTACCCCCCATCAAAGACTCTATCTAAACAAGGATAGCCAACCTAGGAATCCTCCCAAACTAATGCTCCACTTCCATCCGCAATTTTCCATGAGAGATAATTACATATGAGGGGGTGGCATTTTTTCATGAAGTTCCAGATTCTAGACCTAGACAGAGGATTCACAACTAAGATGATATCTCCATTATTCCCATCCTTGATGTATTTATTGTGTAGAATCTGCACCCATTTGCTCTGGGCCTTAGTGCACACTCTCTAGACTAGCTTGGCCCCTAAGGCCACATTTTGCATTTATAAGTCCTTAAAACCCAAACCTCCATCTTCCTTTATTCTGCAAATTTTTTCCTAAGAGATCAAAGCAATCTTCTTTTTCTCCTCATTCCCATGCCATAAAAAGTGTCTTAGTATCTTCTTGAGATTGTCCACACTTTCGCTTGGTATGCAAGGGTCCATCATTAGATAATTTGGGAGGGTCGAGAGCACCAATTTAATTAGTGTGATTCGACCTACCTAGGAAAGCCATATGGCCTTCCAAGAGTGCACTTTCAAATTTGTTCTGAGGTTGAGGGGGTCCCTAAAACCCATTGTTATCACACCTTTGGAAATGGGGATACCTAGGAAGGTAAATGGAAATTCCCCTTTCTTGAAATCCAAAATCTGTAGAATTTCTTGTTCTTTTTGGACTGTAGTATTCAGGAAGAAGACTTTCGATTTCCTTTTATTTACAATTTGGCCAAAGGCAATTGCATATTGGCTGAGAATTGCATGTAGAAACAATGCTTCCTTTCTTTTGGCAGACCCCAGGAGAGATGTATCATCTACAAATTGTTGGTGTTACACAACTTGTATTCCATTTGTCACCTAGACTCCCTCCAATTGGGATGAAGTAATCCCATGAGAGATTGTTCTACCTAATGCTTTTTCCATCAAGATATAGAGAAATTGGGAGATCAGGTCTCCTTGTCTTAGCCCCTTGGCTGCCTCAAAAGAGCCTTCAGGAATTCCATTAACCAACACCAAAAATATGCGGGTTGAGATGCAATAAAAGGCCCAATTAATCCATCTTCTCAAAAAGCCAAATGCTTCTAGGACCTTCATCAAGAATCTCCAATCCACCGTGTCATATGCCTTTTTTGATATCCAACTTGATGATCATCCCTACCTATTTGTTTTGTTGTAATGAATGAATTGCCTCTTGTACAATGATTATACTATCTTTTATAGCTCTACAATGGACAAAGCCAATCTGATTTTTAGAAATTATTGATGGAAAGATTAGCTTAAGTCTATTAGCCATAGCCTTTGTCATGATTTTATATATTGTGTTGTAGACAAAGATTGACCTATAATCTTCCAAAGAGTTTACAACCTCTTTCTTAGGGATTAAGGCTAAGAAGGTGTGATTTATTTCCTTAAGAAAGTGGCCTGAGGTCCAAGCAACCACAATTGCATCTGATACCTCATTACCAATCAAACCCTAGAACTTTTGAAAAAAACCTACTAGGAGACCATCTCAACCTAGAGCTTTATCCAGGTGGAGTTCTAAATAAAGCTTGCTTAATTTTTGTTGGTTTCTTTTTACACTGTAACCAGGTTTGTCTCCTAATCTACCTATGGGACTGCCAATCCCAATCAAGGGCAGCTCAAAGGACCTAGACCAACTGAAAAGGACTTTAAGAAACCTCCTACACTTTGGGATCTGCAAGACCTAGGAGGGTGATCCCTTAATGTGTTTACAACCTCTACACCATTGTTATAAACAACATTAACAATAACATATTATCTCACCTAATAGCTCAACACAATAGGATAATACTAAAATAAATTGGTTTTTTATTAGTAATATCAACTACTTGGAGCATGAGATAACTACAACACAAGATAGTATAAAATAGTCATTGATTTTGCAGTTTGGAGCAAGCTCTAGGAAAAGACAAACAACTATTGAATCATATGGGTAAATAAAACTTAGACCAGTGCCATATATCTAGTGGGTAGGAGTCAAATTTATAAGTATCTAAAGACATATAACAGATTTAACACATAACATATGGAATCTTTGATGACATTGCATTACAATTTCATCAATGTATATTTTACCTCAATACTGCTTACCAAATCCTTATATAGTACATATCCTCCTATAATCCCATTCGATCATTTTAATTAATTCTTTGAATTAAAGCCAAAACAAGGATCATACACACCACAATAGTGAGATGGATAAAGCAACCCTTGGTTATCCTATTCAAGGTTAAGATATGCAAGTACAATGGAGAGACATGAGCTTAAAATTTTCATTTAAAATAAAATGCTAGTACTATTATACAACATTAAACCTCCATGAATTTGAAGCCTGATATAGACTAACTCAAAACCTAAGTTGCACTTCTTCCTAAAACCATCATATTTTACAAATTGCTCTGCAACTTCACTTAGAATTGACAAAATTTTATCTAACTTCCTCCCCCGGACCTCTGGTCTTGAAATCCTTCTTATACAGAATGAAGGAGCAAACAAGCATCGAACCAAAGAATACATATGTCATCAACCAATTGGCACACCTAGAAAAGTTGATGCAGCAATAAAGACCACCAGAGATCCACGTTGAGATCGCCATTAAAGCAGAACTAGAAACCGCTGCAACCACAACATCTGACATATTTATTGAATCGCGCTAGTAAGAATCCCTCCCGCCATTAACATTCACTTGCGCATTGCAAGAATGGCTCCAACCACACTTTGACTCAGACTTCAAAAACCAACTGTCGATCTTCCAGTTGAATCAAATCATCAAACGACTGCCTTCAAAACTAGCTGACACAATTGCCAACATGGTAGACAAGGGCCTATCACAACATACACTGTGAAGGAAATCCATGTGGCAGTTTCCCATGATATTGTAATCTAGCAAATTCGGATTGCGGGATAGCAGGCAATCATTGATCTTGAGCATAAATGATCTCATTCATTCAACACAGTCACCATCACTGCCATTAACCCTCAAGCAGCTTTTCCAACGATATTATAACACTGCCATTGATTTAGAACATGTGCACCTTAAGAGAATTTTAGTAACCTGCCCTTTTGTTTCCTCAGCTTCATCGGACAGGACATGTGGTATTTTCCTGCAATATCGCAATCCAGCAACCTTTGATCATGGGATGATGGGCAACCGTTGATCTTGGATGAAAATCGATCGACAACAAACACCCTAACTCCATCGGCCCCACCATGGAAGAGACACGTGGTGCCTACCTGTGATAGAATGATCTTACATTTTTGGATCACGGGATGGTGAGGACGACTGAGATATGACTAGACTCAACTTCCAATATCCACCATAGATCTTCTTTGACTTGACCAGTCACCCTAATTTTGCCACTTCTTCTTATTTCTTAATGAATTCCCTCGACCTTTATCAAATATTTCATTTTAAGTGTTTTTCTTTGAAAGAAATGAAACATTTAAAATATATCGCACAAAATTTTCCTTGGGCCCCACCTTGTACATGTGGAAAAATATCGTTGCTTCGCAATAGATAAAAAGTGAGCACCTTTCGATTGCAAAATAGCAGGCAAGCCATTTGATCCAAGGGATAGTTGATCAATGGTTGCATGAACCTTATCCCCTAGAAGGGACATGTGGTGCTTGCCCATGATACTGCAATCCTTCAATTCCCAATCACAGGATGGCAGACAACCATTGATATTCGAAGGCAAATGATCAACGACAACACGAACACCATAATCCTGCAAAATATAACCTTTATTAATAGGACAAGGGGAATTACTAGGCCGATGAGACAACAATGACATAAGTTGTTTTTAAATGATGAAGCACAAGGTCGGCCTAGAATTAGGAAAAAATAAAGTCTGCGAAGGTTGCAAAAATTAAAACCGAAGGGACCAAAGTCCTAGACGAAATGATGGGGCACAAGTTGTTTTAAGACCCTTCAAAAAGGTAACGTCCAAATAGAACCTCAACTAGGGAAGAAAAAAAAACCCTAGGGTTTTACATGAAAAGAAAGTTAAAACCCCAACCCTAGGATTTTCTAAACACTAAGGTAGACCACCTGACACTAGGCAGGGCAGAAATGAAACACACAAAGCAAAAATTGAAGTTTCAACAATTTCTTCCTTTGAGAGAACTGCAGTGAGCATTCTTTTTTGATCCTCCATAACAATCCTAGGAATGTTTCACAGCATAGACCTTTGCTAGTTCAAATTGGATCCTTCAAAATTGTTCAAAATATTTTTGAAGTAACCTATTGCCTCCTCGACAATTTCACGAGGTGTATCAAGGAGATGGTCGTCTTGTCTTTTCAGGCTAGAAATTCTATTCACACATCTGCATTGTCTTCTACTATTATGGAAGAATTTTGTATTTCTATCACCTTCCCGTAGCCAAATTTCCCTTGATTTCTGCCTCTAGAAGGTCATTTCTTTGGCTAGTATGTCTTCATACTTCCCGAGCAGGTCCCTCTCCTTGTGATAACTTTGATCATTCATTCCATTTTTCATAATATCTTCCTCAATCAGTTGAAGTTCCTCCTCAATGCAAGATTTTATCTCAAAGATGTCTTTGAAGGAGTCCCAATTCCATTCCTTGATTCTCTTCTTTAACCACTTAAGTTTGTAGACTAGACAAAACATCTTCGAGCCGTGGATCCAAATTTTTGACCACCATTTTTCAATTAAGTCTGAGAATGAAGGGTCTTTGTACCACATGCTTTCAAACTTAAAGGGTGATCAAAGTGGGCTTTTGTCTTCTTGTATCACAAGTAGGATGGGAAGATGATTAGATCCAACACATGGAAAAATGGTGGCTTCCAATGTGCAATGAAAATTATCCAAACCACCCCAAAGGAGGAAGCGGTCAAATTTCTCTGCTATCATACCTGGTCATGTTCTTTTGTTTGTCCATGTATATATACCATTTTTGAAATCAATATTAAGTAGCTGGTTTCTGAGAATGCAATCCTAAAAATCCATGTGAGATTGATTACCTCTAGGGATGCCTCCTCTTTTGTCCTTGTCTTCCAATACCGCATTGAAGTCTCCACCTAAAACGAAGTTTTCACTTAGTTTATCCTTTAGAAAATCTTCAGTTTCCTGCCATAGGCTTCATTTTCTTATGCATGAATTTGGACCATATATGTTTATTAAGTTGAATTTAAGATTGGAGTGTATGCCATGAATTCTACAACATTGCCACCTGGGTCTCTCAACCATGACCTCTGCTTGGACTTGCCTTGGATTCTAGAAAACAACCAATTGCCCAGAGGTGCCACTAGCTTGAACACCACAACCTTCCCAACCATTGCATTTTCTCTTGACCTTCTCTAAATCTTATTTACAAAGTTTTATCTCTTGTAGAAGCACAATGTCTACCTTAGCTAGAGCCATACATATTTTTGCTAGGCATTTTTTGTTAGGGGCATTAAGACCCCTAACATTCCATGATAGGATTCTCATGGAGAACCTAGGAATTAGGTGATCTTCTCCATATTCATCAAGTCAGTAAGCTTCTACTAGCCTTCTGCATCACCTGCCATCAAAATAGGTTTTTGGGCAGCTTTCCTTCTCCTTGTTTTCCTTTTTCCACAATATAGTTTGAGTTTGGATGAGGGGTTTTGTTTAACTCCCAAATGGCCAAGAGGGGAGATGTCCTCAATTTCATTTTTTGAGTCTACTATAGCTTCTAACAACTAAAGTTATGTAGATAGAAGTAAGAACCCTGTGGTAGGCTCGTTAATTGCTTCCCCCTCACCATCGGTGGACATTTTGAGGTCTTGACCAAACAAGTTATTTTGTTCTACATTCAAAACAAGTGTTATGCTCAAATTTCTTACTTCACAATCTGAAGAAACTTTCATCCAAGCATCCTCATCCACCATCTGATTGATAGGCTCCAAGAGATCCTCATTGTTCCTAGTATCCTCAACATCATCTACCCCAGACAAAGCTAAGATGTTTTTGAAAATTTCTCTCCCCAGATATTTTGTATCTTTTCTCAAGGACTCCAGTTATTCCAAACATACTTTCCTAGAGACTGCATTGAATTTTCTATCCATCCTTGGCTTTTTGAGCTCCATAGAGATCCTATGAACTGGTGAGATATGAGGGTTTTGTGATTTCTCTATTTCACCATCTGATGAATCCAACACCTCTATGTGTTGAGGAAAAATTCTCCCAAACCAACCCTCATCCATGTCCAAGTCAAGCGTTATCCCATAGCTTCTTGAGAAACCCACAATGTAGCTTTTATTGGGGACGCAGCTGCCCCCTATCGAGGAAATAGAAATGTGTTGATGCCAACTCCCATGCTTTGTGAGAATTTCCAAATTATCTAGGAGTTTGGAATCTGCATTTATTTCCACTAAAATTCTGGCCACCCCAGATTTCCCTTTCATATATTCTTCCTCTATTCCAACAAAGGTTCCTAGGGAATTTCTGATCTTTTCTAGGATTTCCTCACCCCAATATTCTAGGGGCAATCAATCTAGAGTTATCCAATGAGGGTAGTGTTTCAGTATATGTAACTAGTAATGGGTCAAAATTTGGACTCCAATATATCTTATAGAAAAAATAATCCTTAAAGAAAATTGATTCTCAGTGAAGAATTTTCATCTTAATTTTTTCATCTTCACATTCTATCAGAAGGAAATTTTTCAGCTAGGGTTTTTTCTCTTACCCAATTTTCATATCGATCGACAAACCAAGCACCAATTTCCTTAGGAGATTCACCTTTCCCTATCCATTAGACAAACAACCCACATTGTTTGAAGTAATCTGATCAGGGTTGAATGAAACTGTCAGCAATATGTAGTGTCATGCTTTGCATTGCATCTAGAGTGGGAGGTATCTCAGGTTGGCCCTTTGCCTTCGGGACCCAAGCCATTCGACCACTAAATTGTCCATCATTCCTTTGTATTTTTCCAACATTTTGGAATCATGGGTTTTTCTGAGCTACTTGCCTGCATTTACCTTGCTTTGTCCATGGTGGAGGGAATCCCTTTCACCTTTTTCTTGACCACCCATGCCAATTGCCTGTGCACCTATTGTTTTTCCAATTTTGTGTTTATTGTTGACGACCACCTAGCCTAGGATTTCTTCTTCTATTACCATATGTCCTCCCATTTGGAAGGAATCTCCTTTGATTACCAAATTTTTTCTCCCTCTGTTGCAAGCTTCATGCCTGTATACACTTTTGCATCCATGACATGTCATCTATAGAGGCTCAAGATTCTGTGGTATCATGCCTTCTATGGACTGGCTCGCCATCATGTATTCCTTATTGCCAGTAAAATGGGTGGCATCTATCTACCCACCGACCATCCTCGAAGACCCATTGAGGAAAAACTATAGATTGCGTTACCTTCAAATTATTTTCAAATGCTCATCTCCCTAGCATCACTTTGAGTCTTTTTTGCTCCTTTGGATAGTCTTCTCATTCTTTTGCAGCTCACTAATCTTCACCAAATCACCCAACTTCGTTCCATCGACACCCTATGAACCTGTGCCATCTTGTGCCATTTCCCACTTTTTCTTTTACATTTTTTAGTTAAATTTGGGGTAAGTAATCTCAATTGTTGACACGATAGAGAGCGATCCCATGTGGTTGAACCTTGGTTGTTGGCACTATAGGCAAGAATTCCCACCATTTCACCATAGGGTCTCCCACAATCTCAATTTTTGACATGGTAGAGATTGACCCTGTGAGGTTTGAGCCTTGGTTGTTGGCACTATAGGCAAGAAGCCCCACCATTTCACTAAAAGGTCGCCCCTAAAAATTTATGAAAAATTATATTCAATTAATTTTTTAATTTTTTTTAATACCAACATAAAATATACTAAAAATAAATATCTCATTAGTTTACATCATTTCAAAAGTCAAAAAAATATGTCACATTTTAGTGATTCAAATTTAAAAGTTGGATCAATGTTGGCCATTTCCTTTAGAAAGTGTGACACAACTTTTTACCTTTACCCTGCATCAATGTACTTCTATGTTGTAGCCATCCTAATCATGGGTCATCATGGCTCGATCTCCCATGAGGAATCACCATGCTCTGATGTACCCACAAGAATCCCGGTCACTCCCTAGATTTCCTAAGTACTAGCTCTAGAAGGTAGTAATCAATAATATGATGTGACTGCACAATTCTTCCAATCAAATAAATTGATTTAAAATAGTATGGTAGGTGCTCCCCATCAGCCTCCCATGAATGACACTGGTGAGATGGTCTCCATATGAAACTATCAAGAATATTGATGACATGACACCAATATCCGATGTCACCAACATTCATCTATGTGGCTAACCCTCGAAACAAGTAGACTATGAAATCCCTACTCCAAGATCTATTCTAACATGAGGCTAGAACATAGAAATATGCTCCCATGTCTAGATCATAAGTAGTGGAGTCTCGCAGCTGATAGATTGCGCCCCCTATATGCAACATCATGTAACTGTAAATACAACATGGGAAGAAGGCATGGTCCCCATGCATACACAGTATCATGGGTCATCATGCTGACAAGCATCTCTCCTCATCCAATAGGGAACCCATGTCCTTAATGATCGATATCACGATCCCTTTGATCACAATGCATAAAACCACAATGAATCACTCATACCTATCGGCCAATACATCCTAATGAATCTCATACTCCTTGAAACCTTGCTGCATAATGTCCTCATGCTCGAAATCCCTCTTAATAGAAACAAATCCATGATTGAGATCATACAAAACACACCCTACATGAATAGGAAGCCACAAAATCTGCCATACTTCCTCTAGTGTTAGTGCTGACCTTTCTTGTGGGTAGGTGAAATGAGCTGCTCTCTACATGCCACCACTTAGCCAAAGTAGTTAGTAAGCCCCTATTATCCCTAATCATGTGCATGAAGGCCACATAGTATAAACTGAGAGTGTGTAGCTAATCCTTTTCATCATCAAGTAGTCAATCTCGTAATCTAAAAGTGCATGCTCAGGTCTCATGGGTATAAATAGGATTGAACCTCACATGTGGTCACAAACAAGAACATCATGTCAATTGAAAACTCTAAGTAAACCTATTCGACCTTGATTAGAGGGAAATATTTATCAAAAAACTTGGGAAAAAAAATCAAACAAATGCATCTCACTATCTAACAAATGCAACTCAACAATCAAATATGTCACAGATCCTCACATGTGGCTTAGAATTTAAATACATCATGCAAACATTAGCATATACAACTTAGAAAAGTAGACGTGTCAGTGTCAAGCACATGCTTTGCATAAATCACTTGTTGCGTAAAAGTGAGTGGATGTATCACACAAACAAACATGTATTGCACAAACACACATACGTCACATGCCTCAATAAATGTGACTCACTATACCATATGCGATATTCCATACCACACTTGCATTACACCATTGCACATGTGTTGTACTTTACAGTTGTGTTGCAACACATGTGATTTGTGCTAAATTTGTAGATTCATCACATCAAGTAGATGTGGTCAACCAACCCCCAGTTGCAGCGATCATGACAACAGAGGAAACACACAATGTGCACTACATCTGTTTTCTCGAGTTTGTGCCCTAGAATCTAGCAAAAAATGATAAAATCATGAGGAAGGAAAGGTGTACATACCACTTCCTCAAATCCCTATGGCTGTCTATAGGTGCGAACCCTGAATCCATGGTGCAAGGTGTGTGATATGAGTGACGTCTTGGTAGTAGCTCCGTAACAAGGTCACTCTCATAACTCACTGTTCACTTAATTAAAAATGTAGAAATGACCATTTTACCTCCAAAAAATTTACTTATACCCCCTACGGAAGGGTTTTTACTGGATGCATCCAAACTTGAGTCAAAACCCTAATGTAGACATTCTGGAAGCTTGAAATTTGAAATATTTTGCTATAAATGCATTGTGCATTGTCTGGTCTATTTATTAGAATACTTTTTCAAAATTTTCAAGATTTCTCCAAAATTTGCAAAATTTTCTAAGGGGACATAGGTTTATCTTGTCTTCATCACAACACACCAGGGCATATTCTGAACTGAATTTGTTTGATATAATATTCATATGACTTCACATTTCATCAAAGAAGGGAAAAATGTAGACACTGAAAAATGTCTTAAGCCTATGAACACCATTTTCCTCGTCAATTCGCTCTTCTTCCCTACATAATTGAATAATTTTAATTACTTGATTATTTTCCAAAGTCATATTCTTCTATTAATTAAATATTTTTTAATTATTTAATTAATTTATGTCCCTTTCTTTGTTCTTCCTTTGATTATTTAAATAAATTAATATTTATATAATTACGTCACTAGAATTAGTCCTTTCACTCTATAATTAAATAAATTCTCATTTATTTAATTATTTATTAATATTTTCCTAGTATAATTAAATAATTATTTTAATTATTTAAGTATTCATTAGCTTTTCTTTCCATAATTTTAATAAATTCTATTTATTTAATTCCTACTTTTTCCCTCCATGATTAAATAATTACTTTAATTATTTACTAATTTGTCTTCTTCCTCTTCCTTTTTTAATTAAAATATTATTTTCAATTATTTTAATTAAAAGTAAAATTTTCCCTCTTCTTTTATAATTAAATAATTGCTTTAATTATTTAGCTATTCACTTTCCCTCCTAAATTAAATAATTTTATAATTATTTAATTTACTCCACCCACCTCTTTTTTTGTACCAATTTCCTCTTTTGTGTCAATTAATTTCCACCTTGGATAAGGTTTTATTAGCTTTTAATCTTCACCGTTCATCCATAACTAAACCCTATTTTTTCCCTAACCCTATTTCCTTGCTTCTTAAATAAATCTCATCCATTGATCACCATCATTCAATATTTCTCCTTCATTCAAATTTGGTTTTCTATAAAAGAGACCTATCCCTTTCATTTTGAACTAACTAAAACTATTGTAGACACTCAAAAAATGTGATTGATATCATGCACTCGATTTTGATTGACTAACTTCGATTCTTCCTTAATCATTTATTTACTAACCAATTAATTGAATAATATTTATTTAATAAAGTCATCAAAATTCTTCTTTGATTAAATAAATCAACTTTATTTAATTAAATCCTAATGTTTCCTCTTTGATTAAATAAATCAACTTTATTTAATTAAATCTTAATGTTTCCTCTTTGATTAAATAAATCAACTTTATTTAATTAAATCCTAATATTTCTCTTTGATTAAATAAATCAACTTTATTTAATTAAATTCTAATGTTCTTCCTTTAATTAAATAAATCAATTTTATTTAATTAAAATCCTAACGTTCTTCATTTAATTGAATAAATCAAATTTATTTAATTAAATTACTAATCTTCCAATATCCTCTCATTTGATTTAAATAAATTCAAGCATTTAAATTAAATGTCACAATCAAATTTCATCTAAGTTAATTAATCATTAATTAACTCCTAACACTAATCCTCCATTCCTCTAGCTTTTGCAAGTTGCACATGTAAATCAATTTATTTGATTTACTAAATTACCCTATTTTCATTCAAATATGGCATATTCTTGGAATATTCCACTTATTTGAATTCTCCCTCCCAAAGGACTTTTGTCCTTCAACTTGGCATTAAAAGCTCTTACATGTCCTTTCCTTGAGCCAACTTTGCATTAATTCCTCTTACACCTCTTTTTACACAAGTCACCTCTTCAAATTCAAATTTTACCTACATGCATTTAACATGCACATTGTTCAAAATGTGCTCCACCTCCCTTCATTAGCATGTTGACAAGTAGCATAATGCCATTGGTCCCTTTTCAAATCCCACATTCTTCCTACTCTTCAATCTTGAACTCTTCTTCATTATAAATAGAGGCCTTCTCTATTGGTTTGAGGACACAACTTCATGCAAATACATTATAGGCATTTGAATTCACAATCATCTATATTTTTATGCAAGTTAGCATCAAATTCGTCATCCATAGCTAGGTTATTGGAATTTTGCCTCAAGAAGCACACAATCATCATCAAGCTTATCAAGGAATTGGGAAAGGGCTTCTTTCCACATCAAAGAAGCACCAATTCCCCCATGGGATCTTGTTTTGAGCATTTTGAATAAGATTTCATTAGTTTTTATTTGATATTTTACCTTGTTTTCTTGTTCTTGTGTTTGAATGAATTTCATGGATAATGCATTGGTTTAAATTTGTTTGAGGACCAATGTTTGTTTGTTTGTCCATGTTTGAACAGGTCTAGGCTGGAGCATTCACATTTTGGTGCTCATCGTGGGGCCTAGCTCCATTTTTAATATTTTTCTTATGAGTTTCATCAATAGGTCCATTCATGAACTTAGATATAGTTCATCCATTGTCCATTTTAGATTGGTGGTGACTTTTGGTGCATCAAAGCCCTGTTATAGCACATGCATGGCCCAGACTAGCACATTTACCTCCTATTTCAGCGCATTTACCTCTTGTTTCAACACATATACAGGATATTTTAGTTTATATGCTCTCTATTTTAGTGCATATGCTCTTTGTTTTAGCGCTTTTATACTCAATCTTAAAATGGTCATATCTTGGTCATGCGAAGGTCTTTTTCAAAGATTTTTTTTTTGAAATGGGGTAGAATTTCATAAGATATGCAATTGTGTAAGTTTTTCTCACTTTTTCATAGTTTAAATTTTCAATTTTACACCTAAAGTCAAAACACATTGTAACGTGGTCTAAATTTTAAGGTTGTTATGCTTAATAATTCATCTAACCCTCATATCTTCTTATTTCTTGATATCATCTAAAATTTTGAGAATGGCTTCTAGGTTTTAAGAGGAGCATGGAGAATTGAAGTTAAAGAAAAAGAATTTTATATCCATTGTCTAGGAAAAGAAGAAAATAAGAACTTCCTATCGCACTTTCTTTTTCATAATTGTAAAATTGTGTTCTTTAACACTTTGGGAGCATTTATAATCCCATCTTTGGATATTGTTATCTTCAACTTTAGAACTTAACCACATTTTGTTTGGGGTTTAAAAAGAGCATACAAAATCTAAGTTATTTTTCACAAAGGGTTAAAAAGAACATTAGAAACTCACTAGATTTAATTTTGGGTCTTAAGAATTGAACAAACTTCAAACATTTCAAACCTTTAGAAAGAGCAAATACCTTTGAAAAATCCAAGTGCTGCTACTTGGCCCTAGTGATTTAATCCTTAGAGGCTTCTAAGTGTTTGGATTTATATCTCATTTTGCTCTCTCTAAAGTCAACATTAGGGAGCTATTTCCTTGATTCTCTTGATTTCCACATAATGGACTTTGTGGGATAAAAATAAATTGAGACATAGACATTTAGTTCAAAAGCTAAGAAAGAAAGTGTTTTTGGTAAAAAGAATCCATTAAGCAAATATAAAAGAAAAATTGAACCCCACACATGTGTTTTCTCAAATGATTTCCCACAAGATCAAAGTCCCAAAACCAAAGTCCATCAATCATAACAAGCAACTTAGTCCAAGAAATCTCAAGAAACGTTAGTCTATGCTTTACACATTTAGAGAAAGGTTGCTCTATAACTTTTGCAAACATGCATCAAAGGAAAATCCTAATTTATATTTGTTCTATTATTGCCAAAATCCAAGTCTCTTTCAACATTTTGAGTATCTCACTTTGTAGGTTTGACAAGTTCTTGGAAGCATAACATGTTCTTCAATACCTAGGTGTTGTAAACAAAAGTCTCTCTAAGTGCACTTATGATGAAATCAACACTTTCATCCATCCTCAAACATCAATCAAAACCCATCTCACAAACTCTTAGAATCTTGGAAAAATCCTTCATACTAGACTTTTGGAAAATCCTCTAAACCAAATAAAATTCATCTTGTTTGACTAAGTATGTGTAGATGAATGCTTGTTAATACACTTAGTTAAATTATCACCTTGTGGAAAATTTTATTCCAAGACAACATCTAACCTCTTGGAGTTTATGAGTTCATTATCAAATCCAAATCAAATCAAAAATAAAAAAATCTAGAATTCCCAAAGTCTAGTATCCCTCCAAGGTTCTTAAGAGTTCAATAATTCACAATCACCCATATTTTATTATCACATCACCATTCTTTGATCCTTAACATCTTAAATTTTCTTTTTTGTACCTAAAGTTGAAACCAATCTAAGGAGTTAGAGGTTCACCTCCTACATTCCTAAAAATTGATCCTTATTTTATGGTCCAAACTAGATCTGAACACAAGAAGAACATGGAAACAAACAAAGAAACATCCACTTCAAGTGACTTAAAGTCAAACTGCACCTGAAATCAACCCCATCAAATCTAGAAATCCCCCACTCAACCTTCCTCAATTACCACAAGATCTTCAAGAAGGAGGTTGCCAAGTGGAGGATATCACTAACAATGTCCTAGGGATGACTCAAGATAAAATCATAGAAATGGTCCAAAATCCCGAAAATCACAAAATTGTTAACACAATGATGAGACTTAATCCTTCACAATACATGCTAGAATTAGCAAAGGAAGGGGCTAAAATCCCTTCTGATTATAATGTAAGCACTATTGTTTAAAAAAATCTTGAGAATATGGCACTTGTACCATTCACACCACCTTTTCAAAACATCATTCAACCCATCCCACAAACAACATCATCTCATGCTCCAATTCAACCCATGGTTACCAAAGGGAGTTCATTGCTTCATGCTATTTAAAAACATCTGCTTGTAAATAACCAAGACTTGGATGCAAATACCATCTTGGGTCAACCAAATACCATTCCTAAAAACCCAAAACATCCATATGTTCCACTTGTATTTCATAACACCAATAATGCATCCACTTTCATTTGATCCCTTATCACAACTTTCTCAAGGAAACACACCACCCATCTTCCCACCATTTCCCCCTCTACCATTAACATCCACACCAGTCCTCGGTTTAGGGAAACCCCCTTTACCAATCCTCAATCAACTAAATCAAAGCAATCCTCTAGTCATAAATCAAATAAACATACCAAATCCTCTAATCATGCCACTAATATCACAACATGAGGTAGTACCAATCCAAACAACATAATTAATTGCTATACCATCTATGAATGTGGTCTCCTAAGGACCTATCATATCAACCACACCATCCACCACACAACCCCCTATCATCAATCCAATGAAACCTCAATGAACACCTTAACAAACTCTCATCACAACATCTCACACCATTCCAAATCCTCCCCCTCCACCACCAAAACCAAAAATGGTAAATCAATATAGTATCACACTACAAGCTGCTCAACAAGCCTATTAGAAAGCATTTTAGCAATTTCAAGCTTAGTAAGCCATGCAAGCCACACAACAAGTTGCTCAAAAAGTAGAGGCACAACAAGCCACACAAAAAGCACAACAAGCTACACAAGGGCAAGCTCAAGCTTTATTGCAACAACAACAAGATGCCCAAGCTATTCAAGCAACACAAGCCACACAAGCTGCACAAGTCACCCGGGCACAGGCTTAGTATCAAGCCCAGAAAGCTCAAGCTCAAGCGCAAGCACAATACCAAGCACAAAAAGAAGTAGTTCAAAAACAAGCCTTTCAACAAGCTTTGCAACAATAACAAGCACAACAAGAAGCAGTTCAACAACTAGCCCAATAATAAGCATTGTCGGCACAACAACAGGACCAACAATAAGCACTATTGGCACAACCATAATTGTAGACATACCAACAAGCATTGGTTGCAAAAAAAATCATGCAACCACCTCCCACAAGCATGAAAAATATCCCACCCATCATTCAAATGATCAAACCACCCCAAAACACATCCATCCCACCACTTGATCCACAAAATGATGTGTCTGCACAAATCAAATTTCTCTCACAACAAGTACTAGACCTAGAATCCAAAAAAAAAAAAACCCCAAAGCAATTTGTGCCCTTATCCATTTTATAGAAGCATTGCAATGGTTCAAGATACCTAAATTTGAAAAATATTGTGGGATAGGTTATCCTGTAGATCACATTAGGGAATTCTAGGTACATTGTATGGAAGTTGCATATGAAAATTATCTAATGTAACTATTCCCTCAATGTTTGGATGAACCAGTAATGGAATGGTTCTCTCGCCTTCCTATTGAAATAAAAAAGTTTCAATAAATTATTGATGCATTCATACATAACTACACATTCAACATAGGCATGGACATGAGTATAGAAGAACTTTTTGCTCTCAAACAAGCTAAGGGGGAAACATTTTCATCCTTCTTACAATGATGGTGATCCAAGGCCAACAGGAGCTAGTGGAATATGCTAGAAGAACAAAAAATCAACACTATCATCACTAATATTGAAGGAACCTTGTCCTTCCATATAAAAAATGTGATGCATCACCACATATGACCAGTTGATCCCCAAGGTGTTAAACATTGAAAGAGTCCTTATCGCACAAGTGGAGACACCTACTTATCAAGACAATTGTCCATCGACTAGTTACAATCAAAAGCCTCACACATGGGAAAAGAAAAAAAATGTTACTAATGATGGTGTGGTTGATGCCAAAGTTGTTATCAGTGCCCCGAGGAAAAACACATAATCATATCAACAATTGCAAGTCAACAACCAAAACAACACACAAGCCAACACATTGTCACAACAACCCAATAACCAAGCAGTCAATAACTTGAACAATCAAGGGGGACCACCCCCAAGGAAGTATCCCCCTAAATGGAAATACATGTCGCTTGGGGAACCAATTGAGTCTGTTATGCAATGGCTAGTCTAGGAAAATCTCATCAAGATGCCCATTTATGACAATTATCAAGAGCCTCAAGTTAAACCACCATGGTATGATGAGAAACAACTCTATGATTTCTACAAGATAAAGGGAAATGCAACAACCAGTTGCATGTGACTTAACAATTTGATTCAGGACCTCATCGATGAAAAAACCATAAGTTCATTAAACAACCCACAAAAAATCAAGATCTAAAGATATACACGAATCTGATGCTAGATCACAAAAAGGGGAACAACAATGGTAAGAAAAAGTATAATAATGTGAACCATGTTTATGACCATGTGATTGCATCCTTAGATTTTGTTACACCCTTAGATGATGAGTTACTGTTGTCAGCATCAAAAGATATTGGGTTGACTGTGGAGTCACCACACATGGTGGAAAATTTAGCATTACAGAACCATACCAAGCACCCAAAGCATTTGCTACCAATCCAAAGTCAATTCCTGATGGCTATAATGTCTTGGATCAATTGAAAATAACCCTTTCCCAGATCTCCATCATGGAGTTGTTGAAAATCTCACCTGTACATAGTAAAATCCTAGAAGAAGCATTGGCTTCATCCTCCATCCCAATGGATCTTGACATAGACCAGTTCCAAGCTATGGTTAGACATATCACCACTCCACAACTCCTAACATTTTCTTATTGGGACTTCCCAACTTAGCCATCTCATAACCGCACACTCCATCTCAAAGTCTTAGTCCATAATGATAAAGTCAAAAGAGTCTTGGTTGATGGAGGTGCAGGCTTGAATATTTGTACTCTCAAGCTAATTAAAAGTCTGGGGTTCTCTGAAGACACCATTAAAAAAGGTAAGGTTATTACTATCAGAGCATATGAAGATCAGGAATGGGTATCTCAAGGCACCATTCAACTCCCTATCCAACTAGGGCCAACTATCATGGAAACCACATGCCAAGTCCTTGATCTTGAATTACCTTACAATATCGTCTTGCCCAAGGAACCCATGGATCCATGGGATGCAAGATTTCACATCCAAATTCCATCAATGTGTCAAGTTTCCCTATCAAAATCAAGGTATGTGTAGGATCATCAGTGAAAAACAGGTCCTTAAGTGGCAAAAAAATCAAAAAAATAAGAGTTAGGCAACTTGACATAAAAATTTGAATAAGTTATCTTTATTATTTCAAAAATATGTAAGAATAGAATCTGTAGAAAATTGAATGTAGTTTCTAAACTACTAGGCTTTTTAAAAACAAAAATCTATTTGGTGAAAATTTGAAATTTCAATGCAGTAGTACTTAAATTTCAAGGAAAAAATAAGTAGGTGTCTGTTTGATCGCCCTAATCACAATAAAATGATAATGTTTTTTTATAATATTTTAGATATAAGTAGAGGACTCATGTCCTAGTGTGATGCATATTTTTTTGTAATTTTTTTCCATGTAAATAATTAATTATGAATTTTTATTACAACTTTTAAAAAATATAAAAAATTTGTATGTCTGACCACCTTAACTTGGTCAAAACTTCATGAAATTCAATTTTTCTTTTTTTAATCCTATAGTATGCAAAGCATAGAATGTGACGCTTGTTTTGGATTCAAAAAATGTGATAGTGTTTGAAAGCTATAGATGTTTTTCAATCAGTCTATCATTCAGGACTTTAGTCGTAATTTGAATGGAAAATGAATAATAAGTACTTATTAAATTCAAAGTAAAGAATAATTTATATTGGTGGAAAGCTGAGAATCTCCTTTAAAAACCCTTTTCATTTCATCAATTTTGGGCAAAAAAAGGGTCATCAGCCACATACCCATCATATTGCTACTTTTTGGCCCATCATGATCTTGAACATACCCATCAAGAGGTCACAATCCATGGTGATCCTGAGCAATTTTATTATTGAAAGAAGCTAAAATCCAAGTACTACAAAATCTCCCAAGTTCCAAAGATGATGAAGAGCCTGTGACTCCATATATAGACCCATCTACCCTTGCCTCCACTTTTGAGACAAAGACACCTGCCATTCTAGACATCTTTGATATCAAAGTCATTATCCAAGAGAATGGGTGTGGGGACTACAAAATGAGAAACAATGCTTTTGTAATAGGAGAGTTACCTCAATCTCCTTGATCTCATGGAAAACCTCAACCAATTGACACACTGACTCAAACCTTTAATGCAGACCACTCCAGATTCAAGTGTTGGGGGATCTAAGCCAAGAAGTGGTAGATGAAAAGGACCTATCAAGTCTTCTATACCAAGATGAAAGGCATGTACCTGATCTTCTCATGGATAGTGACAACAAATGGCTATAGATGATGCTTGGCATGGGCTATAACAAAAATAAGAAACTGGGGGAAAATGGCAACGAATTGTCAGAACCTATAATTCTTGAGAAGCGTATTAAAAATCTTGGTCTTAGTTGGATGTACCCCTCTAAAAATAACCATACTTTGCAAAGGTGCCCTAGTTAAAATAGTCAAAGCTTCCCCCATGGTTCTGGTATCAATTAATTACCCTTTTGAGGACCCCCTTACTGACCTACCTATGCTATTTGGGGATGCCTACCTTCTCATAATTAGTACCCTATGTTTTGAACCAAGTAACCAAACCAATGAGTTAAAACTTGTTTACCCTCAACTCATCGATTATGACCAATGAGGACAACCGATTTTGGACTCATTCAAAAATGATGAAGCTCTCTCAGAATTCATGGGACTGGGGGATACGATACCATATGGAGATCACAAAGTTGGTTTCAACATTGAGTTGGACACACATGCCTACTATGGGGAAACAATTGAATCCCTTAGTTGCAAAAGTGAAAATTTAAGAATAATATCTAGCTCTTTGAGTGAAAACCACACTATGGCACTTTCTGACCTAAAAATAGTAAAAAAAAGAGGACATATCTAGCAATGAAAACCTCTTTGAGGTGCTAGAGGATGAGGGATTCAATCTTCCCCTTAGTGCTATTCATCAGGAGAAGTCAGTAGTCTTGGAAAAAAAAGTGCAATCTGGGCAATCTAGGGACCGAGGAAACACCACATATCACATTCTATGCAGAATCACTATTGATAGAAGAATAGGAACTTTTAGATGCATTTCTAAGGGAAAGAAAGGTAAAATTTGCATGGACCTATATTGACATGGTTGGTATTGATCCAAAAATTGTGGTTCAACATCTACCTATTTATCTGGAAGCAAAACCAATAAAACAAAAACTGAGAAAGATGCATCCACAAATAGCATTATTGGTCAAACTTGAATTATAGAAGATCCTTAATGTTGGATTCATACGACCAATTGATTATCTAGAATGGGTTTCAAACCTAGTACCAGTCAGAAAAAACCACTAGGGGCATTCGCATCTGCACTAACTTTAGAGACCTAAACAAAGCATGTCCCAAGGATGATTTCCCTCTTCCCAATATTGACATGACTGTGGATCAAATATCAGGGCATGAAATGTTATCACTAATGGACAGATTATCAGGGTACAATCAAATCATGATAGCTAAGGATGACCAACACAAGACAACTTTCACTTGTCCATGGGGGACATACTGTTGGAACATGATGCCATTTGGGTTAAAAAATGTAGGAGATACCTATCAAAGAGCTATGATGTTGATCTTCTACGACATGACTCACAAAACTGTGGAAGACTATGTGGATGGCATATTGGCCAAATCAAAGAAGTGTTGGGATTACATACTAGCTCTAAGCTCCATCTTTGATAGTCTAGAAGAATACAAGGTCAAAATCAACCCGAAGAAGTGTGTCTTTGGTGTTCAATCAAGAAAACTTCTAGGATATATAGTGTCTATGAGAGGAATTGAGGTAGATCCTACTAAAGTCAAAGCAATTATCGAAATGGAAGTAGGTCAAGAACATTAAATAAGTTAAGGGGTTTGCAAAGAAGAATTGAATCCATTCGTTAGTTTATAGAATAGTTAGCAGATAAGGCTATCCCATATTCTCATATACTCCACAAGGGGGTAGCATACAAATGGGACAAGAAATGTGATCAAGCATTTAATAAAATCAAGGAGTACTTGCTCACACCACTAGTTCTCATGCCACCAATTCTAGGCAAGCCCTTGATCTTGTATATATCAGCAATAGTAGTAGCCCTTGGCACTCTCTTAGCACAACATGATGAAAATGGGAAAGAGAGAGTTGTTTACTACATCAGTAGAACCATGGTAGGACATGAGCTGAATTACACAACCATTGAGAAGGATTTCTTAGTAGGAGAACGCATACACTATATGCTATCACATCAAATAAAACTCATTGCCAAGATAGATCCTCTCAATTATCTGCTTTCTAAAGTAATGCTCACAAGGCTAATAGCTAAATGGGTCATGATCCTGACATAACACAACATTGAGTATGTAGAATGAAAGGCCATTAAAGGATAAGTAATTACATATCAACTAGCAGAAGCACCAATATATTCAGAGAACCCACTTGTAGCAGAGTTCCCCAATGAGTCCATCTTTAACATAAGTACAAAAAATGACTAGAAAGTATATTTTGATGGATCCTACACACAAAATGGGTCAAGAGCTAGAGTCTTCTTCATTACACCTCAAGGAGATTTCATACCTAAATCATATAAGCTATCTTTTTCATGCACAAATAATATTGTAGAATATGAGGCTCTTATTATAGGACTCAGAATTGTTGTACAATGGTAGACCATGACACTCAAGGTCTATGGGGACTCATAGCTTATCCTCAACCAGGTCAATGATGAATATCAAATGAAGGACAATAAATTGACCCCATACAAGAAACTGGTGGAAAGTCTCAAAGAGTTCTTCATTGATATCACATTTGAGCAAATACCTAGGGTAAAAAATAGAGCAATAGATGTTATGGCAACAATCGGATCACTACTAGATATCCTATGCAATGTCCCTAAGCAAGAATTCCTTGTAGAGCAGCTTCTCATACCAGCTTTCAAGGTACCAGAGTCTAAATTCATGTGTGAAATCATTAGTCCTGATGATCCTTGGTATCATAACATTTACACCTACTTGAGAATAGGAGTGCTCCCCATTGATATCACCCTAAACCTTAAAAGAAATTTTTTCAAGAAGTCATCCCTCTTTGTCATCTTAGGAGACACCCTATACTATAGGAGTATTGAGGGAACCTTGTTATGATTCCTTAATCTTGAGGAAGCTTTGACTACGTTAACGGAGGTACACAATCAAATTTATGAGTCACATTTGAGTGGTATGACCTTGGCCAAGAAACTATAGAGGGCTGGGTACTACTAGCCTACGATGGAGAAGGAAGCTCATGACTATGTTTGAAGATGTGTGTAGTGTCAACAGCATGGGGATCTCATCCATGCACTAGCTCAGGAGATCCATTCAATCATTACAACTTGGCCCTTTTCACAATGGGAGCTCGATCTCATTGGTAAAATCAGCCCCACCTCATCTAGTGGACATAAGTTCATCATCACTGCCATAGAGTACTTCATGATATGGGTAGAGGTCATTCTAATGACCTATATCACATGAAAGCATATATCCAAGTTCATTAGGAACTACCTTATTTTCCACTATGCTATCCCTCAAGCCATTATCTTAGATAATGGGACACCTTTCAAAAACCATGATATTTGAGAACTATGCCAAAAGTTCAAAATAAAACATCGCTTTTCTACTTCATACTGCCCTCAAGGAAACAACCAAGATGAAGCTACCAATAAAACCATCTTGAAAATTCTAAAGAACATAGCTAATGAGGCTGGTTGTGACTGACACTTATAATTGAACCCCGCCTTATGGGCCTACTGAACAAGTATTTGCACACCAACAGGTGCAACCCCATTCTCCCTAGTCGACAAATCAGAAGTCATCCTTCCCATTGAGATTGAGCTCACATCCTTAAGAATATCATTGCAAAATATCATCACTGATGAAGAATATTGGGTATCATGGTTGAATGAGCTAGAGCTATTGAATGAGTGGCACATGGATGCTTTGAATCAGCCATAAGTAAACCAAAAGTACCTCAAGCGAAGCTACAACAAGAAGATCAAGAGTTGAACCTTTCAATTTGAAGAGCTCGTATTGAAGGAGAATCAGAAGAATGTTCCAAATCTAGACAAGGGAAATTTTGAACCCAAATGGTTGGGACCCTTTAACATCACAACAAGCTACAAATCAGGAGCATATTAGCTATCAACACCTGAAGGTGAACCTCTATAGGATTCTATCAATAGCTCCCACCTCAAAAAAATTTATGCTTAATCTTGCAAAGTATAAATCCAAAAATCCAAAAAAATTAGAAAAAGGATTGAAAATAGTAAAGAAAAAAATTGCCCTCTAGTGAAAACCACTTCAATGGCACTTTGGGAAAGTACCTTGGTGAAAAATTGGCAAACAAGTACCTTATGTAAATAATCACTTTCCATCCACCATGATCTCTTTGACTTTTTTTGCATCATTCATCCATCACACTTCCATATATCCATCCATCACCCATCCACATCTGCATCATAGCTTGATCCTATGTTTGTATCATGATCCCTCCTAGTACTACTTGGACCATTCCTAAGGTCAGTTTTTCTTTCCTATATCAAAGTAGACTATCACACCACGTTGGGGGAATATTCTTATACCTACATTGGATCAAACTCATGTATATTCTTGAAAATTTCCTTAAAATAAAAAAATCCTAAAACATTCATACAATCAAGAAATCCAAAAACATTCAAAACATATAAAAATCCAAAAATAGGTCAAAAAGTTAGAAAAAGTAGAAAAACATAGTTGTCTTGTCGAACTATGGGTCTCTAAGCTCTAAACGTAGGCAAGGTTGATATTTGATTATCCTCTGAGACACTTAGGCCAATCCTTTAGGAGTCTACCATAATGAACTGACAATCCATTTGTTCACATCTCATCAATAAATGAGTCTATGTTAGTCAAACTATGTGGTATTTGTGTGTATAACATAGGTAAGGCTAATCTTTGATCAACCCTTGAGGCCCCTAGGATAAGTCTTTAGGTTAGGATCTTGGGAAAAATTTCAGAAAACACCAAAAACATCATAAAATTTGAAAATTAAAACATGTCTAAAACATCTTGAAAATACAAAAAACAACCTCAAAACATTTAAAAACTTCAAAAACATCCAAATATTTAAAAAAATCCATCCATCCCATTTTTCATTCACCCACAATAAACATTTGCTCATAATAAACAATCATCATCTTCAAACTTTGCTAAAACAATTAGAAACAAGTCTAACAGGTTACAAGTGAAAACTCAATCATCAAGGTCCCAAGTCTAGGTCAGTAGGTAAACAAGTTGGTCAACTCTTGATATCAAGAGCCCGTCATCTAGTTAATCCCAAAATCATCTGATAACATCATGTCTTAGGATGCATCCTTCCTATAATGGGCATCAACATCAGACATCACAGTAGTTTAGTCTTGGCTAGAGGTATGAAGAACATTAGCTTGTTTGTTTACTTGATATTTTCTTTTGATTTATTTTATTGCATCCATTCCAATGACCTCTCGATGATGTCTAATAAAAACTATTTAGAGAGAAAGGAATGGGGCATTGATCATTATCTTTTTCCTGCTATGCTTGGTGGATATTATTGTAATATAGCCTTAGTGAATACTTGCTTTATTGGGTGTCGATGGAATGTATTTTGGATAGCTTGTTGACTATTACATTGTTAGGTTCTCCCTTTCCATGTTTTAGTTCAAGATGTTTGAAATTTCTGAAGTACATCTTAGTAAGGTTCCCATATGTCAGGTGTGAATAAGAATACTCCTATCTAATTGTCGAGTCAAATTCCATTGCACTAGGTACAATGTTATCCTGGTTATATATACCTTGATGCATCGTACCTATGTGTGTTATCAAACATAAGGTAAGTAAGCTCTTTATAATTCCAATATTTGATAAGCGAAACATCATCATCATTCATCGTCATATCTAATAAAGTCTTGGTTGATCATGGACTTGTTGGATCCTCTTTGTCATCATCTTATTTCTTATTTCTTCTCTCCACACTAATATGGTATCATGATAGTTAACCAAAGATCACCAATGCATCCATCTTGCATCCACAAATCATTAACATACATAAATCTCATATTCATAGCATAATGCATCCATCTGCATACTCATTGCATATCACATCATCCATTTTGCATTATCATTTAGGGCATACTATAGATTTTTTATTCTATGTATCTTAAATCGTTGCATATCATAAACATTTGCATCCATACAACCATCTCATTTGCATCATCATCATCATAACCATCCATATGTCCATCTTGAACCACTTTTTCATGAGATAGATCCTACAAATTGAATATTTTGCCCGATATCTCGAGGGGGTAGTGTACTAGCATACTTCTTTCCATTGGGGAAATAGCGGGGCATCCAAAAAAATTAGGAAATTTTTCAATTTTTATCTTGGTAAGCTTATTCTTTAAAACAATGCAACAGGTACATTGCTTTAAAGAGGAGCAAAATTTAGACACTCAAAATATCCTAATTGATATCATGCACTCGATTCTAATTAACTAACTTTGATTCTTCCTTAATCATTTATTTACTAACCAATTAATTGAATAATCTTTATTTAATGAAGTCATCAAAATTCCTCTTTGATTAAATAAATCAACTTTATTTAATTAAATCCTAATGTTTCCTCTTTGATTAAATAAATCAACTTTATTTAATTAAATCTTAATGTTTACTCTTTGATTAAATAAATCAACTTTATTTAATTAAATCCTAATATTCCTCTTTGATTAAATAAATCAATTTTATTTTATTAAATCCTAATGTTCTTCCTTTAACTAAATAAATCAATTTTATTTAATTAAAATCCTAACGTTCTTCATTTAATTGAATAAATCAAATTTATTTAATTAAATTACTAATCTTCCAATAGCCTCTCATTTGATTTAAATAAATTCAAGCATTTAAATTAAATATCACAATCAAATTTCATCAAAGTTAATTAATCATTAATTAACTCTTAACACTAATCCTCCATTCCTCCAGCTTTTGCAAGTTGCACATGTAAATCAATTTATTTGATTTACTAAATTACCCTATTTTCATTCAAATATGTCATATTTTTGGAATATTCCATTTATTTGAATTCTCCCTCACAAAGGATGTTTGTGCTTCAACTTGGCATTAAAAGCTCTTACATGTCCTTTCCTTGAGCCAACTTTGCATTAATTCCTCTTACACCTTCTCTTACACAATCTTCAAATTCAACTTTCACCTACATGCATTTAACATGCACATTGTTCAAAATGTGCTCCACCTCCCTTCATTAGCATGTTGGCAAGTGGCACAATGCCATTGGTCCCTTTTTTAATCCCACATTCTTCCTGCTCTTCAATCTTCAATTCTTCTTCATTATAAATAAAGGCCTTCTCTATTGATTTGAGGACACAACTTCATGCAAATACATTATAGGCATTTGAATCCACAATTATCCATATTTTTATGCAAGTTAACATAGAATTCATCATCCATAGCTAGGTTATTGGTATTTTGCATCAAGGAGAACACAATCATCATCAAGCTTATTAGGGAATTGGGAAAGGGCTTCTTTCCACATCAAAGAAGCACCAATTCCCCCATGGGGTGCTGGTTTGAACATTTTGAATAAGATTTCATTAGCTTTTATTTGATATTTTACCTTGTTTTCTTGTTCTTGTGTTTGAATGAATTTCATGGGGAATGTGTTGGTTTAAACTTGTTTGAGGACTAATGTTTATTTTTCCATGTTTGAATAGGTCTAGGCTGGGGCATTCACAACTACTATCTTTGATATTTTCCTATTAGTATCATTAGGTCTGTACTTCCATACCAGAAATCTAAGGGAAAGCTAGCATATAAAGCAAAATAGAGAAGAGTAATGAAGGTGAATCAACCATGGCATAGGAATTTAGGTAATATTGCTTCATTTTTTAGTGTTTAAATGTTCATTTGTGCTTCATTGTAGGATTAGGGACTTTAGGGTTTGAGTTTAGGCATTTCGTGGTTGTTGATGATTCATACTTTGTACCTTGATTTTACCCTATTCCACAACTCATATGAGAGTATTTGGATGTGTGGCTTATGCACATGTCCCAGATGAATTGAGAAAGAAATTAGACAACAAAAGAGAAAAATGTATATTTGTGGGATATTGTGATGAATCACAAGCATACAAGTTATACAAAATAATAAAGAATTTTTTTATAACAAATATAGATATGTAGTTCATAGAAGAGGAATCATAGGATGGAAGTTTGTAAAAAATAGTAAATGTAGCAGTATGCTTACCAAAAGAGGATAAAGAAAAAATAATACCAATAATTATCCTTTCAATTGTGACTCCTATTCCCATTAAAATTTGAAACAAAGTGGTTCTCGGGTGACACTTCCAACAACTTGGACAACCCCATGCATTCAAGAAAACACTCCTTCAAGTGACCAACAAACACCATCAATAATAGGCATTCTTGGCCCAGGGCCATCAAGTCCACATTGTAGAATTTCAACCTTAAGTGACACATCAAATCCAACCTTGGCAAGCTTGAGAAGAAAACAAATTAGAAGTTTGAGAGATATTTATGAACAAAATAAAGGTGAGAGTAGTGCCAGTATGAATTATCTTTTTTATATATATATATATATTCCATTGTTGATGATCTTACTCATTTTTAAGATGTAATTAAAGATGAAAAAAGGATAAATACAATGGATGAAAAATATATGCTATTGAAATGAACAATACATGGGATTTTGTGAATCTTCCACAAGGAAATGGTGTCTAGGTGTAAAGTGGGTCTATAAGACAAAAAATAATGCAAAAGGATTGAAAGACATAAATCAAGGTTTGTTTTCAAGGGATACAAACAACATGGAAGAGATTCTAATGAAATATATGCTTAGTTTGCAAGAATGGAAACCACGAGGGCAATCTTAGTAATAGAAACCCAACATAAATGGATGTTAAGTCATCCTTTTTGAATGAAGTATTGAAAGAGGAAGTGTATGCAGAGTGGCCACCTAGATATGAGATTCTAGGGCTAGAAAAAAAAGTGTATAGGATGAAGAAAACACTTTATGAGTTGAAGAAATCACCAAGGGCATCATATAGTAGAATAGACTCAAAAATTTTGAGAAATGGATTTACCAAAAGTGATGGTGAGCCTACTCTCTACATCAAAGCAAGTGATGGTAATATTTAATTATTATTTTGCATGTGCATGATGTAATATTTAGGGGAATGATGTCATCCTCATTTTTGATTTCAAAGAGGTTATGAAAAATGGGTTTGGGATGAAAAATTTAGGGTTGTTAAAGTATTTTGTAGGCATATAAGTGTAGAAAATAAAAAATGACTTTTTTATATGTCAATCAAAGTATGTAACAAATATTTTGAATATATTTAAAATACAAAGCTACAAGCTTTCTCCAACACCAAATCAGTCACAAAATTAAAACACCAACTACAAGTCTATTGTTGTACAACATTCATTGATCTTGTTGAGAAAGGTACAACCATTGAGAAAAAACTTATTGATAAGGGGGAAATCAAGATCTTTAACAAGAACCAAAGTTACCAAAACAATTCCAATGACAAAAGAAAATATTGGGCTGAAAATAAGAATGTCACAAATAATGGGATAGTCAATGTGAGACAACAAACAAGGCTAGCCCTAAAATTACTCTTAAGGGACCCAATATATCTATCAATCTACCACATTTCTTTGATAAAAAGACTAACGTAATTCAGAATAACCAAAGACAAAAAACTTCAAGAAGTAATCAACGAAGACGTAATTACACTCCCTCATGGGAACCTATTGAATCCATCTTGAAGAAAATACCACAATCAAATGCCATCCAACTTTCAGAAGCTAAACATTATTATATAGGTCCTTTTAAACCATCGTGGTGGGATGACACTGCTTTCTATGACTATCACCACTCTAAAGGGCACAAAACTTCATCTTGTCAAAAACTTCAAAATATAATCCAAGACCTTATCGAGAATGATGAAATAGAATTAGATAATCCTCAAGAAACCTCTAATAATGATCACACTATCTTCAAAGATCCTTTGCAAAACCATGGGATAGAAAAATCCTCCAATTCAAGTACTAAGACCAATGACCAACCCAAGTACACCCATGTTTCCCATGAACATAACATACATAATATTTGAGCCTTGCATGCTAGTGTTGCTATAATTACAATCAAGAACCAATTAGACTATGTAGTCACAACTCAAAGGATCAAGGTGACCTTACAAGGAGCTCCCCCTAAACAATAGTTGAAAACCAAATACAATATTTTAGGATATTTGGGAAGACACCTGCATAAATCTCTATCCTCGAGTTGCATCACATATCTCCTGAACACAAATCCATCTTCATTTAGGCCTTGCATGATACATCCATGCCCATAGTCCTTAATTTTAATAAGTTCCAGGAAATGGTGGGATACCTAGAAAATACCCACCATGTTACCTTCTCTGACAAGAACTTCTCATCGCAAAAGCCTAACCATAATGACCCTTTACACCATGAAGACTTTTTCAACAAAAATAAATCAAATGAGTCTTGGTAGATGGTGGAGTAGGATTAAATATTACACACTAAAATTGGTTACAACATTAGGCTTCTCTGAGGCTTGTGTGGATATATCAAAGATGTTGAAAATTGAGGTGTTTATATAGCTTAATACTTTGTAAAACTATTACACTTGCTGATCTAAATATGTATTCTTTGTTACAAATTCTTTATGGGTGATTATCTAATTAATTAATTTTATCATTTGTAGAATGAAGATAGAATGTTGTAGAAGAACTAGATAGAATATTAGAAGATACACAACATATACCGTGGACAAACCATTTTAGGAAAAAACTCCACCAAGAATAAATGTATTATTTAATTTTTGAAGTAGATTACAATAATTCCAATCCTTGCTAGAAAATGCTTCTTTTTCCTTCACCAAATATTCTTCACAACTTGCAATAAAACTGATACAAACTCTCTTCAACTTGCTTGAGATATATAGACAATGAACAACTTTGTAAACTCCAAAAGAGTTACAATTACAAAGCTTAATCCCTATCTCCTAAAAAGTATGCCTATCTAGTCCAAGTAGAATTTAACCATGAAGAAAAATTCCAAATCATCATCTTCATCCATTTGGGCATCCCAAACTAAAGTAGTAACTCAACCTTTATTTTGTAAATATTGTCAAGGATTTATCCTCAAAGTAGGCACCCAAGAGTGGGCCCACTTAACTCAACCTTTTGAAATATCTTAGAATGCAAAGGAGTTAATTCCAAGAAGCCAACTTGGTTGCCCAAGTTGGTTCCAAGTAATTTTCTATTAATTGAAACATTTATCTCCACCATTCATGCAAGATTGGTCATCCCCTATTAACTAAAGGTAGTCGCTGTTATTTGTCATGCAACTCAATTCATTAGTCATGAATTCCAAGTTAATTGAATCCAACTAGCATTCAACTAAAACTAATTCAAAATAACTAAACCATAACTGAACTGAACTAAACTAAACTGAACTAAACTGAACTAAACTGAACTAAAGTGATTCTAAACTGAACTAAACTAAACTGATCTGAATTGAACTAAACTGATTTGATCGAAATTGAACTAAAATTCATGCATGTAAACATCAAACCCTAACTCCTAGGATCTTTACATGCATTCATAAGTGTTATCTTTTACTCCAAATAGTTAACTGAACTCAAGGTGAGTGTCACCTACAATGTGGGTTCCCCATGTGCCCCTATTATTTAGGAACTCATATCAGATGCCCTTACATGCTCCTAACATTTATAATTAATTACAAATTTCAATTAACATGATTATTTCATTCAAAATTAATCTCCTTCTAATCCTAGTGTTTGAGAACACTTTCCAAGGACTTAGGAGATACATGAAATAAATAATGTTTAGGATTGCAATTAAATGGCATCCTATTTCCAACATTCTCCCACTTGAGATTATACATTGCAATTATTCTAAACAAGGAATAATTATAAATCAATTATAGAACTTAAGGCCAATGGCCTTCCTGCACCAACTAATCAATCCATGCCAACTTCAAATGCATCCTGCATAATCATGAAGCTCCAAGAAAATGATTAAAACCAAGAGAACTTATATGTGTTGGATGTTGTGGATGTGTTGCCGATATGTGGTTTTCATTGATGTCAACACTATTGGTATTTGGTGTATTAGAGGTTGTATATGTTGTGGATATTGAGAAAATTGTAAAAGAAAGTGTTCCAAGTTCCCAGTGGAACTGTGCAATTCATGAAGGCATCTTGTTCTATATGTTGAAGTTCAACTAATTTGGACTAAAGAGTTTATTCTTGAGAGTATCTAGATCATCTATGGTAAGTTTCACAGGTCCGCGTATAGATTTGGTCATGTTGTGGTTTGATAGTGTTTCTATGGTCTCTATTAGTGTTCCTTAGTAAAGTTTGTGTGATTTTGGAAATCTCAGTTGTTGCAGATGTTTCTTTATTGTTTCTTAATTTTTTTGGATGTCTCTAGATCATGCTCTATCTTTGTAGTATTTCCACATTGATCGGTGTGTGTGGTCGAAGATCTTTTCTTGTGCATATTCAGTTTTTCATGTTCCTAGTCGACATGATTGTGGCATGTTGTGTATCTTCGAGGTGAAATTAATTGAAGTATTTTTGTGTTGGAGATATTAATTTAGGTCTCCACTATGTTGTGTCCAACCTTGGTGGATTCACCTTATAAATTCATTTGTAAATTTGGGCCGACATTGAAAATATGTTTTATTTTCCTAGCCGACTAAGTTGTTGATGAAATATCATATAATGGATATATAAGAGCAATTGTTTCATTGGTGTAGTGAGTGGAAAAGGTTCTTCATGTGCTTCGTGTGCTCTTATGTGTGTATGTATGAATATCATTCGATTTCAGAGCAGAGTGTGAAGAAGATTGAGCGAAGTGTGAAGTCGTTTGTAAAGGAGTTTTTTGTGCTTAATTGGAGCTATAATCAAGCTTGTGCAGAAGCTATTTTCTCAGTTCATACCCTTTGAATTTTAATCCTATTATGTATAGTTGGGTAGTGAGCCCCTTCTGTAATTGAGCAGTGAGCTCTAGGCAGTGTGCTTGAATGCATGTTATTGATTTCATTATACTTTTAATAGGGTATAATCTTGTGGACTAACATCCATCGTGTTTTTTCCCCTAACAGGATTTCAACGTAAAAAATATTGGTGTTCTCTGTCTCTTTGATGTGTTAATTATTCATGGTTAATTGCTTATTCATTAGATTTGAGATTAAGTTAAGTGTGGAAATTTTATTATTTTGTGACAATTGATTCACCCCACCTCTCAATTGTCTATCCTTGTTTTTCCAACAATTGGTATCAAAGCAGGTTCCTCTAAAGAAGTCTAAAAGCTTGAGGTAATCTGAGATGGCAACATTCGAGAAGGATAGTCCAAGATTTGATGGAACTACCTACTCATTGTGGAAAGTCAAGATGCAATGTTAACTAAGGTGTATTGGTGAAGCCTACTGGAAGATTACAAAAGATCCATATGTTGTTCCTCAGAATGGTCCCTCCATTGCTGATGAGATCAAAAATGTTGAAAACAATATTAGGGCTATTGAAGCTTTGGTGAGTGCTCTGACAGATTCAAAGATGGAAAATGTCATAGGATTGCATACAACTCATGAGATTTGGACAAAGCTAGAAACTTTGTATGAAGGGTGGACAGGGGAAGATGGCTAAGCTACATAGTTTAAAAGGAAAGTATGAGAATTTGAAGATGGGTGAAGATGAAAATATCACTTCTTTTATGCAAAGAGGAAATGAAATAGTAATGGGTATTACATGTGTCAGTGGTTCTCTAGATGAGGATGAAATTGTGGCTAAGATACTTAGATCCTTGCATCCCTTCTACAAAGTGAAGGCTCACACCATTGAAGAGCTCAGATTAGTAACAAAGATGTCAAGGGACATGCTAGTTGGTAAGCTTTCTACCTTTGAATTAAAGTGAATTTGGTGAATATATTCTGAAAACTAAATCAACATTCAAGGCTATTGTATTTGGAAGTAACAAGCAATGATATGGTCTAGGAGAATTCTCTAGAAAGATATCCAAGTATGATGAAGAACTGAAACAGCTTGAAGATAAAGAAAGAGAGGTAGAAGAATTGGAAGCACTGATTGCAAATAAAGAAGGTAGAGGAAAAGGTAAGTATGAAGGAGTGCTACCTATCAAATGTTTTTCATGCAGTAAAATAGGTCATTTTGCATCAAGATGTCCTGAAAGAGTTCCTAGAACTAAGCCTAACAAGTCTAGATTCCAAAAGAAATGTTACTTTGTTGAAGGAGTGACTAATGATGAGTTTGATAAGGATAATGGAAATGGAGATGAATGTGTTTTCATTACTATTGTTGAAAATAGCCCTATGGCTACTAAATCTACTAAAGATGAGAAAGCTCTTACAATCTGAGTTGAAGAAAAGGATTAGTGGGTTGTTGATAGTGGATGCTCACATCATATGACTAGTGATGAAAAAAATTTTGTAAGTCTAGAGAAGTATTATGGTGGTGTTGTAATATTTGGAGACAACAATGCTAGTGTGATTCGTGGAAGAGGTTCTATTTGTCTTGGTGGTAAGGATAACATTGATGATGTTCTTTATGTTGATGACTTGAAGCACAATATTTTGAGTGTTCGATAGATGGTAGGAAAAGGATATGATCTACAATTCAAATACGGAAGATGGAAGATACATGGAAGTTATGACAATATGATTGCTACAAGTAAATAGAAAAAAGGTAATTTTTTTGCCTGAATACTACTAGTGGTAGTTGTTTAATTGCTCAAGTAGATGAAAGCTCATTGTGGCATATGAGGTTGTGTCATGTAAATTTTGATAACATTGTCAAAGTAAGTTCCACTCAAGTAGTAAGAGATCTACCTAAGTTAGTGAAGCCTGCTAACACAATTTGTAAGGAATGTCAGATGGGTAAACAGACTAGAGTCTTCTTCCAAAGAAAATAGTTTCATTCAAATGAATTGCTAGAGTTACTACATACTAACCTCTATGGTCCCTCTAGAGTCAAAAGTATTCATTGAGAAAGGTACTTTATGTTGATTATTGATGATTACTCTAGAATGATATGGGTTTCCTTAAGAGAAAAATGTGAAGCACTGGAAAAGTTCAAAAGTTTCAAGTTTATGGCAGAAAATGAGAAAGGTCTAAAAATCAAGTGTTTGAGATTTGACAGAGGTGGTGAGTTGACCTCCAGGGAGTTCAACTCTTTGTGAAGAACATGGAATCAGAAGATAATTATCTGCTCCCCGAACCCCTCAACATAATGGAGCTGCAAAAATAAAGAATAGAACAATTTTGGATGTTCCTAGAATAATGATGATAGAAGGAAATGTGCCCCATATCTATTGGAGTGAAGCTATAAGCACTTTTGTGTATACTTTGAACCAAGTAACTATTAATGGAAATTCTGGTAAGACCCCTTTTGAGCTATGGTTTGGCTACAAGCCTACTATTAAATATTTCAAGATCTTTGGAAGCAAATGTTATATCAAGAGAGATGATGATATAGGCAAGTTTGATGCAAGAAGTGATGAAGGAATCTTTTTAGGTTACTCTACTAAAAGTAAGGCCTATTGATGCTATAACAGAAGACTGAGAAAGATGGTTGAGAGTACAAATGTTAGAGTTGATGAGGACTCTATCAAATCATCTAGATATTGTGGATATGATTCAAATGAGGACAACACAAACAAAGGGAAGAATGTTCAGACATAGAATCAACTTAAAATTGTTCCATATGTTCCATATGTTCTAGTTGTTCTGATGAATCAAGGTGGTTAGGAAGCAGAGACAAGTGCAAGTGCAAAAGAAAGAACATAAGAACCAGAAGTTTGTGAGAGTCCCAAAAATCCAAGGTATGTAAAGCTAAATAATTTTGAAAGTAAAATTATAGGAGATAAGAATAAATGAGTGCAAATTAAAAGGAAGATTGTAGAAGAGTATTGCCTAATTTCAAAGATTGAACCTAAAAATTTCACTAAAGCATGCCAATATGAACACTAGATGTAAGCTATGAAGGAAGAGCTGACACAAATTGAAAAGAATGACACGTGGACACTTGTTCCCAGACCTAAAAACAAAAATGTGATTGGTACTAAATGGGTGTTTTAGAACAAGTTGAATGAACAAGGTGAAGTGGTTCAACATAGAGCAAGACTGGTATGTAAAGGGTATTCTCAGATGGAAGGTGTTGATTTTGAAGAAAATTTTTCCCATGTTGCTAGAATAGAAGCTGTTAGATTATTTCTTGCTTATGTTGCATACAAGGACTATAAAGTCTATCAGATGGATGTGAAGACAACATTTTTGAATGGAGAACTAAAAGAAGTATACATTGAACAACTAGATGGATTTTAGCTAACTAACAATGAAAATATGGTTTGTCACCTGAAGAAAGCTCTATGTGGACTCAAGAAATCCCCTAGAGCCTAGTATGCTAGATTGGACAAATACTTACTGAAGCTTGGATTCACTATAGGTACTACTAATAGCAACTTATATTTCAAATTATATCATGATAAAGAGTTAATTATAGAAGTCTTTGTTGATGACATCATTTTTTGGAGGAGATGACAATCTATGTATGAAGTTTGTTGATGAGCTGAATGATGAATTTGAGTGATTATGATTGGAGAGATGAAGTTCTTTCTAGGATTGTAAGTGACCTAGCTAGACAAGGGGATATTTGAATATCTCAATCCAAATATGTGAGATAGCCACTGAAGAAATTTTGGATGGAAGAATCAAAGCCTATTGGTACTCCCATGGTGACCAGATGTAAGCTAACACAGAATGATGATTCTCCTAAGGCGAATCAAACTAGATACAGGTCAATGATTGGTGGAATTCTTTATTTAACCTAGACTAGAATAGATATTATGAATGTTTTGTGTATGGTTGCCAGATTTTAGGCTGATCCAAAAGAATCACATGTGACTATTGTTAAGAGAATCTTTAGATATCTAAAATGAATAGTTGACTTTGGACTTTGGTATCCAAAGGATGATGATCTCACTTTGAGTGCATATACTGATGCAGATTGGGGTGGAGATGTAGATGACATGAAAAGTAATAGTGGCGATGCTTTCTTCCTAAGGAATCTAAGCCGATATCCTAGTTGAGCAAGAAGCAAAATTCCATTTCTCTATCTACTACTAAAGTAGAATATATTGCTGCTATAAACAATTGTACTCAAGTGATATGGATGAAATAGATGAAAGATATCAAGGTGATATATGAAGAGCCTATTTCCATATACTATGACAATTCAAAAGAAATAAATATTTCAAAGAATCTAGTGCTGCACTCTAAGACTAAACATATATCAATCAAGTTTCACTTCTTGAGGGAGAAAGTGAATGAGAAAGAAGTCATATTGGAGTATGTGCCTACCAAAGAATAGATTGTAGACTTATTTGCTAAACTGTTGCCAAAGGATACTTTTGAGTATCTCAGAGGAATGTTAGGGGTAATTACCCCTCCTGAAAAAAACTAAGAGATGCATTTACTTTCGTCAATCCATGAGCTACATTTCTATATTTCGATTTGGACTGATGTTTTGATGGCTGCTACTTAGGGGGAGTAGTTAGATTTGCAGATATGTGGTTCAGAGTATGTATATGGAAAGTTCATGGTTACATTTTCCATTAATGTCAAAGCAGGAGAAGTGCAATGTGAAAAATCCTTTTAAGAGTCGAAGAGAAATTGAGGAGAAGAGTCAGAACTAAAGGGAAATTAAGTGTGTTGGATTGATGGTATTTTTCACATCATTTGTCTCCATCAATGCCAAAGGGGGAGATTGTTGGATGCTATGGATGTGTTTCTAATATGTGGTTGTCATTGATGTCAACACTATTAGCATTTGGTGTATTCAAGGCTATATATGTCGAAGATATTGAGAAAATTGTAAAAGAAAGTGTTCTAGGTTCCCAGTGGAACTGTGGAATTCATGAAGTTGTCTTGTTCTATACATTAAATTTTAGATATTTTGGACTAAAGGGTTTATTTTTTAGAGTATCTAGATCGTCTACGAGAATTTTTAGAGGTTCGCATATAGATTTGGTCATGTTGTGGTTTGACAATGTTTTTGTGGTCTCTATGAGTGTTCCAAAGTAAAATTTGTGTGATTCTTGAAACCTTAGTTGTTGCAGATGTTTCTCCATTGTTTCTTGATTTTTCTAGACATCTCTAGATCATGCTCTATCTTTTTATTATGTCCACATTGATCAGTGTGCTTGTGGTCAAAGATCTTTTCTTGTGCATGTTCAGTTTTTCATGTTCCTGGCCAACATGATGATGGTAGCATGTTGTAGATCTTCGAGGTGAAATTAATTGAAGTATTTTTGTGTTGGAGATCTTAATTTTGGTCTCCACTATGTTGTGTTTGACCTTGGTAGATTCACATTAAAAATTTATTTGTAAATTTAGGTTGACATTGAAAATATGTTTTATTTTCCTGGCCAAATAAGTTGATGAAATAAGAGCGATTGTTCATTAGTTTAGTGAGTGGAAAAGGTGCTTCATGTGCTTAGTGTGCTCTTATGTGTGTATGTGAAAATATCATTCAATTGTAGAGTAGAGTGTGAAGAAGATCAAGTGAAGTGTGAAGTAGTTTGTGAAGGATTTTTCTATGCTTAATTGGAACTATAATCAGGCTTGTGCAGAAGCTACTTTCTTAGTTCATACCTTTCAAATTTTAATCCTATTTTGTATTGTTGGGCAGTCAACCCCTTCTATAATTGAGCAGTGAGCTCTAGGAAGTGTGCCTGAATGTATGTGCATTCCCCTTTATTTATTTCATTATAATTTTAATAGGATATAATCTTGTGGACTAACATCCACCATGGTTTTTCCTCTAATGGGGTTTCCACATAAAAAATCTTGGTGTTATTTGTCTCTCTGATGTGTTAATTTTTTATGGTTAATTGCTTATTCATCAGATCTAATATTAAGTTTAGTGTGGAAATTTTATTATTCTATGACAACTAATTCACCCCCCCTCTCAGTTGTCTGTCCTTGTTTTGACAACAATATGAAGGAACTAGTTTCATAAGATAATCTGTAACATTAATTAAAGTGTCAACTTTCTCAATTAATACCTTCCCACTCTCAACCATTTCTCACACAAATTGATACTTAACATCAACATGCTTAGTACGAGTATGATACATAGTATTTTGGCTAAACACAACACTCTGACTATCACATTCGAGTTTAACTTAATTGTAATTAAAACAATACCTTTCCCAAGTCTTTGTATCCAAACTCCCTCTTTGGAAGCATTTAAACCGTTGAGTGTGTTAAACTAACTTTCAACCAAGGTGTAGGATCCTTAGTCTTTTCTATTGAAATTATTTTTTCTTACTAGTAACTATTCCAACATATATATCTCTTACCATAAGAGAAGGGTATGTGCAGGATCATGATGGGCCAAAAAGTGGCAATATGATGGGTTTTTGTAGGGTATGTGGCTGACGAATTTTTTTTACCTAAAATTGATGAAATGAAAAGGGTTTTTAAAGGAGATTCACAACTTTCCACCAATATAAATTATGCTTTACTTTGAATTTAATAAATAATAATTATTTATTTTCTATTTGAATTACAACTAAAGTCCTAATTGATAGGCTGATTGAAAAAATATATATCTTTCAAATGGTATCACATTTTTTGAGTCCCAAACATGTGTCACATTCTATGCTTCACATACTATAGGATTAAAAAAAAAGAATTGAATTTCATGAAGTTTTGACCAAATTAAGGTGGTTAGACATATGAGATTTTTTATTTTTTAAAAGTTATAATAAATTTTTTATAATTAATTATTTACTTAGAAAAAAATTACAAAAAAATATGCATCACATTGGGACATGATTCCTCTACTTATATCTAAAATCTTATAAAAAAATATTATCATTTTATTGTGGTTAGGGTGGTCAGACAAACACCTACTTCTTATTTTTTCCTTGAAATTTAAGTACTACTACATTCAAATTTCAAATTTTCACCAAATAGGTTTTTTCTTTTTTTAAATAAACCTAGTAGTTTAGAAATTACATTCAATTTGCTACAAATTATATTCTTACATATTTTTGAAATAATATAGATAACTTATTCAAATTTTTACGTCAAGTTTCCTAACTCTGATTTTTCTAGTGTTTTTTGCCACTTAAGGGCATATTTTTTCTATGATGATCCTACACATACCCAGAACTCAAGCCTCACCTATTCCTATAAACAACCAATCCATGACAAACTCCAAATGAAACAAAACACTTTCATGAAGTAATCAAGAAAATGATTAATATACCCAATACGTAAGATAGCTACACAAGATCAATGTCAAAGCTCTAGTCTTGAACACAAACATGACATCCATGATCTAACCATCTCCTCCTAGGAGATCACATGCACCATAACATACTTAAACATCCTAGTCTCAAGAGAACCATGCCAAAATCTAAATGCAACAAGAGTAAACAATGACATAATAACAACCACTCTAAACCAAGAAAAAACCATATCCCCAATCATATGAGGATAATATTACCAATTATACATCCACGTCACTGCCAACAATTCCCACTGAACTATGATACTAAGGTATACATGGAAACAAGATAAACACAAAAAAATCACTGTCAAAAGCATATGTAATTTTAGACATTTCCTCATGATCAAAATTACCATAACATGTACCATGCCACAACTCTAAACCAGTAATCAAGAGTATACCATGATATAATAACAAAACCATCCTACAATCTAGAATCCACTTCATTGCCATGCTCCCACTGAACTGTGATACTAAGCAATCTCATGGCATCATGATGCACATAATTAAAATCACTTTTTTTTCATAATCTCACACCAAACTTGTGAATCCAAGCTCTCAATGACATATAATAAAAATCCTATAAAGCAAGAATATATACCTCTTGTAACAAACTTAGTTTGCAAAATCAGCAATAAAAAATATAGTAAAAGATCCCACTACAGCCAAAAAATTTCCAATCTTTTTAGAGAAAGGCATCCCAATACTCTACCCAACCTTAGCTCTGATACCAAATGTTGAAAAATGAGGTGTTTATGAAGCTTAATACTTTGTAACTTGCTGATCTAAATATGTATTTTTTGTTATAGATTCTTTGTGGGTGATTATTTGATTAATTCATTTTATCATTTGTAGAATGAAGGAAGAAGGTTGTAGAAGAACTAGACAGAGTATTAGAAGATACACAACATATACCATGGAGAAACCCTTTCAAGAAAAAAAACCACCAAGAATGAATGTAAATTATTTAATCTCTGAAGTAGATTACAATAATTCCAATCCTTTCTTGAGAATTTTGCTTTTACCTTCACCAAATCTTCTTCACAACCTACAATAAAATTGATACAAACTCTCTTCAACTTGCTTGAGATATATAGGCAATAAACAACTTTGTAAACTCCAAAAGAGTTACAATTACAAAGCTAAATCCCTATCTCCTAAAAGGTATGCCTATCTCTTCCAAGTAGAGTTTAATCATGAAGAACAATGCGAAATCATCATCTTCATCCATTTGGGGGTCCCAAACTGAAGTAGTAACTCAACCTTTATTCTCTAAATATCTTTAAGGCTTTATCCTCAAAGTAGGTGCCCAAGAGTAGACCCACTTAGCCTTCTGAAATATCTTAGCATGAAAAGGAGTTAATTCCAAGAAGCCAACTTGGGCACCCAAGTTGGGTCCAAGTCATTTTATGTTAACTGAAACATTTCTCTCCACCATTCATGCAAGATTGGTCATCCCCTGTTAACTAAAGGTAGTCCATGTTATCTGTCATCCAATTCAAGTCATTAGTCATGCATTCCAAGTTAACTGAAGTCAACTAGCATTCAACTAAAACTAATTGAAGATAATTGAACCATAAGTGAACTGAACTAAACTAAAGTAAATTGATTCTAAACTAAATTGAACTAAACTAAACTAAACTAATTTGAACTAAACTAAACTGATCTAAACTGAACTTCATGCATGTAAACATCAAACCCTAACTCCTAGGATCTTTACATGCATTCAGAAGTGTTATCTCTTACTCCAAATAGTTAACTGAATTGAAGGTGAGTATCACCGACCATTTGGGTGCCCCATGTGCCCCTATTATTTAGGAACTCATATTGGATGCCCTCACATGATCCTAACATTTATAATTAATTGCAAATGTCAATTAACATGATTATTTCATTCAAAATTAATCTTTTTCTAATCCTAGTGTTTGAGAACACTTTCCAAAGACTTAGGAGATACATGAAATAAATAATGTTTAGGATTGCAATTAAATGGCATCTTATTTCCAATAAAAGAAGAATGTTATAAAGTCATATGATGATGCAAAATGCTCTTCTAAGTGTGTTATTTTATTACCTATCAGAGTTGGACCTACTATATTGGATACAACATTCCAAGTGTTGGATCTAGATCTTCCCTACAATATCCATGCCATGAAGGTCGTCCCTTCCAAATACCACCAATGCTTTAAATTTCCCCATAGTGGTACTAAAATCACAATAGTTTGAGAGCTTGATCCTTTTCATTATTGTAGTAACCTAAGAGGGACATCCAAACAACAAGTGCCTATTAATCAAGAAGGCTCATCATCCACATCATCCCATTAAATTGACCCTTCTACTTTTCCCAAAGCATCCACATCCACCATTTAGTCTTCCAACCCATACGTCTAGATTCAAGACACAAGATGTGGGGAGTACCATATGAAAACCTCTTGTTGTATCAACATGCAACTAGTGTCTCCAAAATACCATGGAAAGCCTTATCCTATCAAAAGGATCCCAAAGTCATTATTTGAATAGATCACCCACCATGACCTTCACAAAATGAGAACTAAGCAAAGAAAATATTAGGAAAGAAGATATCTCCACATGGATATATAAAGAGGAAGAAGACATTGAACTTAAACAGATCCCAACTGAGCAATATAGTAAGGGCTTCAAGATTATGAAATTTAAGGGTTATGATGGACACAATGGACTTGGTTTACATAAGAATGAAATGACATAGCCCTTAATGCCTCCTAAGCTACTAACTTGAATAGAGGGTTAGGGTATGAACCACCAAAAGTGATTGCTCCTAGTACTAAGGTTCTTTTGACTGAAGACACTAGTGCTTGAAAGGACATTGAGACATCTAAGAAGTACCATGATGAAACTGAATCCAATGAATGGGAGTAGGACTCCTGTACATTTAGTGATTTTGAACTAGTTAGAAATTCCAAGAGCTCAACTTAACCAATTCCCTGACCAAAGACATGAGCAACGAAGCTTGGATTGATTCCTTTTGGGATCTTGATGACACTTCCATCCTCAACATATCCACATTTTGTACCTTGGAATTTTACCCTACTCAAACACGCAAAATAACTAAAAATGCAAGTGATAAAATACTAAGAACACTTCAATGATTAGCCTAAAGAGTGATAAAATAAGGAAATAGATGAAATACAAATGTAAATTGATTATACCTTCCTTGTTGTTGAAGACGTCTTGGTTGGCCCTTGATTTTGATGGATTTGTGTGCTCCTTGGATGACTTTTTATGTAGCTAGATGTAAGATTAGAAGTGAAAAATGATCAAAGTGGATGGCTAAATGATAGCAAGTGCTTGAGAATACAAATTGGTAGCATAAGGTTACTCCAAATGAAAGTGTTGAAAATGCCCTTGAGGAGGGGTATTTATAGAAAAATTTGAATTCTCTAGAGAATTCAACGGTCAAGATTCATCCAACAAGGTCAAGATGAAGGGCTATGGTGGGTTGAGAACTCACAAGCCCTCACATCTTGACATGTGGATGGTGAAGTGGCTAAGAGGAGATGAGGTGTAAGTGAGGTGGAAAGAAGTACATGATGTGGAGGAAGTACAAGTACCTTGCAAGTACATTGGGAGATGGGAAGAATCTTGGGTGAATAAAAGTGAATTTTAAATTCACAATGATTGGAAGAATCTAGTGGATAAGACAATGTTCCCAAAAGGTGGGAATTTGTCACATGTGACTTGATGTGACAAGTCAAAGTTCTAGAAGATGCAAAAAAGGGATTCTTGAGGGAATAAAAAGGAATTAAAAATTCCTTGGGGGATGGAGAGAAGGTACTGATTAAGATTAATTAATCAATAATTAGAAGATAAATGAGGATTAGAAGCCAACTTGCAAAAGTTGGAGGATGTGACACATCCTAATCAAGGATTAGGCATGTGCACATCCCTAATGAAGAAATTAGATGGATTAGGATTAGATGAAAATGACATGTGAGGAATTAAATAAATGTAATATTTATTTAATTCATTTGATGAAAAGAGGATTAAGGAGGGTAAGGTATTTAATTATTTAAATACCTTAGGGATTTGGCAGAATTAAAGATATTAATTAAATAATAATATTATTACTTAATTAACTCAAATAAGAGGATGTTTAGATGAAAAATGATAAATTTGGATAAATTAAGTGTCCAAATTTAGATGTCTACATTTTTCCCCTCTTTGAGATGGTGTTATTAAGTAGCATCATTTCAAAGAACATTAAAATATAGAACCTAGAAGAAGATGGTTAGATTGGGAAAGATGCCCTAGTCATCAAAGGATGACTAGGAAGAAATATGATGGAGGTGAAGATGAAGATTAGGGATAAGGATGCCCCCTCGAGAGGACATGCGGGTTCAAGAGAACATGGATGTGCTCTTGAAATGGATGAGATGATGAAATGGGAGATGAAGAAGAGGATGAAAAGGGATGGAAATGAAATGATGAAAAGGAAACAGGAGGTTGGGAAACAAAAATGGGTGCAAAGATGAAGATGATGTTGCCCCAGTCAAGGTACAAGCCAAAAGGGGTTGAGGATGGAATGTTGTCAATGATGATAGGGAAGGATAGATCCCAATGAGTGGTATTGATGAGGGAAGGATACATCCCAAGACACCACTAAAGGATAGGGAAGAGTACCTCCTGATGATGATGATGAAAGTGTTGTTGACAAGGGAAGGATACATCCCAAAATGACACCAAAGGGATATGGAAGCATAAAATGGGATGATGATGATGATGAGGATGATTGGATCCAGGCATGGAACAAGACTGAGAACAAGATCAAGGATATGATTAGATGATTTGGGCTAAATGGAATGGATGGGGGTTGGATAGAAATGTGAGATAAGGATGAAGGATGAATGGATGGGGGGATACATGCAAGACGATAGAATGTAAAATGAAATGCAATCCTAATGCAATTTGCCATCTTTAGAGCACTGATTTTTTCTATAGCATAAGACATCAAGTGCCAGGGTATGTGGAACCAAAGTGTACTAGTGTCTAATGCATGAAACAAACACAACAGACAAGAAGGCTATCCCAACACCCCAAAGTCACAAAGACCTTGGTCGGGCCAGGTATTGAGATAACCACAAGCACAAAAGGATGCCCCAACATAACACAAGAACTCGAGGATCTTGGTGGGTACTACGTGGGACAACCAAGAAGACACAATCAAACAAAAGATCAAGATATGCCCCTATGTGGACCAATCAAAACATGCCATAATATGATGGATCATGGCAGCCTTGACAAGTGATGATAGGGAGCTCAAATGATAAACAAAAGCCAAAAGCATCAAAAGATCGCAATCAATTTCAAATGTCCTTTCCCATAGGATCAAAAATCATGGATGGGTTGATGAGGTCTGTTAGGAAAGATGCATCTTGTTGATACCAAAGATGATGGATACAAAACTAAAAGATCGTTATGATGTGGGATGTTCAAAATCGCTTGGATCTCATGATACAAGTGGATCTCATTTGTGAAGAACTGGCTAGATAAGGGCATATCTTGATGGCACAACATAAGGAAGACAAGACATGGGACTAACACACTCTAAAGACCTAGGGGTTTGGGGGCTGATCAAAGATTAACCTTGCCTACGTGAAAGTGCAGAGCCCTCATAGTTCGGTGAAAGGTGGACGACTGACCAAGATGGAGACCGTGATAGATCGATGATAGACGATAGAAGGGAAAAGTGGACAATGAAGATCGATGATGGAACCTTGGGGGTGGATCAAATGATCGCCCTTGCCTACGTGAAAGCATAGGGACAACATAGTTCGACAAGACCAAAGGAAAACAATGGATAAAGGATGATAAGATGATAGGATAAGTTGATAAAAAGATGGGACCGATATGACAAGATAGGATAGACCTGTTGGATTGGATAGGATGATGACGATCAAATAAAGCTCAGGGATGGGATAGTTATCCAAAGCAGTAAAATGACTTGGGAGGATGATATGATAGATAGATGAGTGATGAAAAGTGATAGGAGATTGGAAATATGTGCAAGAGAAGCAGGGGTGATGACGATTAGATAAATGGCATTGGGTTGCATGGGGGGAGGCCTATAGCCAGATACCAATGACAAGGGATTGTGAGATGGTATGAGGATAAAGATGAAAGAATGGATAGAGATATATGGATGGGGGATGGAAGGGATTATTTGGATGGATGGGAATATAAGGATTGGGAAATGAAGATAAGGATGGGGAGATGGAAGGGATGCTGTGATAGATGGATAGGGATAGAAGGATTGGGAGATGAAAGGGATGCTAGGATAGATGATGTCTCCAAGGATTATGTCACAAAGGAAGAAGATGCCCCCACTCTAGATATGTCATATATGAGGAGGCATGAGGGATAAAAGACAAGTGGATGGGAAGATAAAGGAGATATCTAGATGAGGATAGAATGGGTGGCTAAGGAATATGATAGAGCATGGATGAAGGGAATGTATACCAATAGGTGTCCAAAGCATGCATAGATAGGTGCCCCTATTTTGATCAAGATCACAAGAAGGATGGAGGGAATGGGAGATAAATGGGATATGATGGTAGGATGCAGAAGATAGGTGGGATGGGAGGATTTATGAAGAGGATGGATAACAGGAAGACGGGTGCATAGCGTATGGAGGGAATGACATCGAAGGTGCCCCAAGTGTAGATGGGGATTTCATTACGACACCCTGCTGCCGCCATCATGGTACTTATCCAAGGTGCTTGTTTGCCAAGTTTTCACCATTAGGATGAATTATTTCATTATTATTTTTTTTTTTGTGGATTTTTGACTTTTTGGATGTCATGCAGAAGGAGATGGGTAAGGATAAGGAAGTGGATAAGCAGATTTAGAAGACATGTGATAAGGATCAAGGTGTTATGAGCCCATGTTTGAAGTGACTGTTGGATGTTGGTACAACCTTATTAGGCTAAATGGATTACGCATGAGGGTGAATTAGAGGGATTTGATGGGGTTGATACATGGGATAATGGATGGGATGCTAGAAAGGGTATGGATAGAATGATGGGGTGGATATGTGATGGGGAGATGTGTTCAGGACCAACATTGGCACATGTGGTGGTGGATGTGGAAAGATAATAGGATTAAGGGATGGAGAATGTGGGATAATGGAGGAGATGGAATGGTGAATTTCAGGACATAAGGACCCAAAATAGACTTAGGAGATGAAAGGGGTGTATGATGAGCTTTTGGATTAGTTACTTGGATTTTCTTACTGATTTTTCATGTGATGGAATTGCATATTTTTTCTTTGGGATCCACATGGTTTTGATCTTTGCTTTGGAGGGTCTTTGTGGCCTACGAATTTGATGTAGATTTAGATTTTTCTTCTCTTCACCATGTCTTTTAGAGGGGACATGGGGAGCCATAGATTCATGTGGATGCTTGGATTTATGCATTTTTTCTTTAACAACCAAAGTGCTTTTAGTAGCAATGGCATGGGTGTGAGGAGATGGATGATGTGGAGTGATGGAGGTAGGAGTATGGGGATTATGTGTAGATGGAGGATGTTTAGGTAAGTTCCTTTGTTGATCCTGACTATGGGGTATGTGAGAGGGATGTTTATGATGGATGAGATGGATAGGTGATGAATGGATGAAGGGATGGATAGGATGAGATGGAGGAGGTGATTTTAGGATATAGGAGACCAAAATAGATGTAGGACCTAGAGGAAACATGGGCATGGTAGATGGAGGATTGGAGATGGTAGACGGAGGGATGTAAGGACCAAAAATGGATGGAGCAGATGAAGGAGGAATATGGATGGTGGTTTTGAGGTGATATGATAGAGGAGGAGGGATGGCAACATATGATTTGGTGGATCGATCGAAAGAGCCTATATTTATTTTGGAAGAGGCTTGTTGAGGACATCTAGAGGTTGTACCAACATTATTAGATTGCGAGTCATGAGTAGTACATCCAAGACCTTGCAGATACAAATGTTCTTTAGCTTGGATGGGCTCTATAATACCTTGCTCATGAAGGCCTAAACCTTTTCCTTGATAGTTCATTCTCTTGAGCATTCGATCTAGGACAGGATTTGTGTTATTCTAAAAACATGATGTGAGTCCATTATTAGGTGGAGGATGATGGGTGGTAAATACACTATGCTTTTCTTCTGCGGGGAGGCCACCATGGAAGAATGTGAGAGTACCAAGGGGATATGCAAGTAGTGTAGGTATAGCAGTTTTAGGCGATGATGGGGGATCATGAGAGGGAGATGGTGGGATAGTAGCATGTGGATAGGTGATATTAGGAGAGGGATTAGGGGAATTTGATCTTGAGGTGGACTAGATAGGATGGTAGGATCTTGATCTAGAGAAGGAGATATGTTGGCATGCTTTGGATTAGACTCTTGGCATGACTCATCGTATGCGGGAGGCATGATAACAGAGTCTTGTTGGGACTCTTCAAGTGGGGAAGATGGAGGGATGGAAGGTTCATGAGGTTCATTGGAATGGGTTTTGGTGCTACTAGGAGTGGGAGGATTGGATTGGATTTGGGTGGATCTAGGAGTAGAGGGAGTGGATTAGAATTGGGTGTCTTCGATGGATTGGGTGGATCTCATAGTAGGAGATGTGGGTTCAATGGTTTCAATGGTTTGAGCAGTACTAGGGGTGATAACATCAATAATAGGTGTGGTATGGAGAAGGGTCTCATCACCAGTGACCATGGATGATGGATCTAGATGGCATGGTTCCATGACTTCAAGATGTGGAGTTGGGGATGGATTCTTTGTCATGAGTCCTTAGAGAACTTCTGAAATGAGAGACTTGCATATGGTTGGATTGGATAGGGTGGTAGAAATGGATGAGGGATTATGGATTGGTGGACTAGGGTTAGATGGAGGAATGGGATCGAATGTAGGACTATGAGTAGATAGGGTATTAAGATGGGATGGAGGACTAGGAGTAGATGGATGAATGGGATTGGATGGAGGACTAGGAGTAGATGGAGGGCTAGGATTGGATGGAGGGTTAAGGTAAGGATATTGGAGTGGTGAATTAAGATAGGGGGACATGGATTGTGGATTAGGACAAGAGGATATAGGTGGTGTAGTGGGACAAGAGGATGTGGGGGATGGATTATAATAAAGGTATTGGGATGATGGATTAGGATGAGGAGACATGGATGTGGGATTAAGGTAAAAGGGTGCGGACGTAGGATTAGTATGGGAAGATTGGGAAAGAGGATTACAATAGGGGGACATGGATGGGGAATTGTAATAGGAGTATTGGGATAGAAAATTAGGATAAGAGGATGTAGATGTTGTATAAGAGGATGATGTAGATGAAGGACATGACAAATATGGGAATGAAGAAGATACTAGATATCCATTGTCAAAGGTGGCATAAGGAGCATGATTAAGCATGGATAAAGACATAACGGGATAGCTCATAGGAGTAATTAGATTTTGGAAAGTGGATGGAGAAAGCTTACTAGATATGATAGTGTCAAGGGGATCTATGTCATATACATCTTGATCGACAAGACTTTCCTTATCATTATTGACGTAATTAGGGTTTCCCTTGACCACTATTGATAGAGGATAAGGACTCATGATGGTGAAAGGATAAAGAGGACGGATAAAAGACTTTTGATGGGAACAAATTAAAGCTCAAATCAGGATTTTGGTCAAGCTTAGATCAAGATTAGACAAAAGCTCAGATTAGGATGATTGGATGATGCGATGGGATTGATTTTGATTTTGATGGGATTTGGTAAATGAATGATTGTATCAGGTAGATGATTTGATGAATTTTATTAAAGTACTAGATCAATTTGATTGGATAGGATCAAATTATTAGATGATGTTGATTGGATAATTGTGATTGGACAAACTTGATAGGATTGGTGTGCTTGGATTGATTAGATGGTTGTATGTATTTGATTAGAGGAATGGATTCATTTGATTAGATAGGAAGAAAAAAAATATACCACTAAATAGAGCTTAAAAAATTGAGCAATTTTAGTTTTTGAATGAAGTTGATCTGATGTACGATTTGTAAATGATAGCCCCAGGAAGTTAGGGGCATGTCCACCCCGCAATGGGGGCATGGCCACCTTGGGATGGTCAAATTTTTGATAGGAGGAAATAGAAGGTACCACTAGATAGAGCTTAAAAAACTAAGCAACTTTGGTTTTTGGACGAAGTTGATCCGATGCACGATTTGTAAATGATGGCCCTGGGAAGTTAGGGGCGTGTCCACCCCGCAATGCGGGGCGTAGCCACCCCAGGATGGTCAAATTCTTGATAGGAGGAAATGGAAGGTACCACTAGATAGAGCTTAAAAAACTAAGCAACTTTGGTTTTTGGGCGAAGTTGATCTGATACACAGTTTGTAAATGATGGCCCCGGGAAGTTAAAGGGGCGTAGTCAGCAAAATCAGGGGCGTAGTCAGCTTTCTGCAGTAAAATAGGGGCGTAGTCAGCAAAATTAGGGGCATTGACAACTAAATCAGGGGTGTAGTCGGCAAAATCAGGGGTGTTGACAGCTTTCTACAGTAAATCAGGGGTGTAGTTAGCAAAATCTGGGGCGTTGACAGCAAAATCAGGGGCGTTGACAGCTTTCTGTAGTAAATCAGGGGCGTTTCCACCTTAAACAGGGGAGCTTCTGCCTTTCTATAGAAAAATAGAGGGCGCTTCAGCCTTTCTATAGTAAGACAAAGCTTGGTTTTGATGGCAATGGCTATGGCAAGGACTCAAAATGATAAAGTAAGGCCAAAGTATCAAAGATTTCACAGGTTTTTCACAAGAGAACACTTCAAGCAAGCACAATCCTATAATTAATGTTGAGTGTATGGCCAGGAAAGGTCTTAATCTAGGATGCACAAGGCTTCTAGGGAGTCTCTCGGTATGTGACGCACAATTGTGAACACTAGCCTGTCACAAGCGTGAGTTGGGAACCCTAGCGAGATACTGAAAGGCTCAGACCAACTCTTCATGTCTATCTAGGTATCACCCTAGCTTCGACGCTTTGCTAATTATGATGTGACTAGATTGGGGTACAACTTTCGTTCTCCCCCCTTTATATACCTCGCTGGTACGCATGGTTGGAATCATCCTTTGGGGTGATGAAATCTCCAAGCAGGTCCCACTAAAAAGAAGACACTAACCATTTCCAACTACTCCCTAGGCTCACATGAAGTGCAAGGGGAAAGTGAAAACAAATTAATGCCCCCTTGGGTGACACAATAATAGACAAACACAACAAGCAATAAAGGTTATGTTCCCCTAATTAGAGTATGTGCAAACAACAAGGATAATTTTTCAAAAATTTGATCAAATAAATGGCCCTGTAAGCAAACGTTAGCTATCTTCTCGTTCGTTCTTGGTAAATTACACCATAATATGTTGCAGAACGTTAGCAAAAAACACCAATATCCTTGCCAAAACAATGTTAGAGGGTTATTACTTGAAAATAGCTAAAAACAAGAGCAAAAACAACGCTAAAATGATTGTTTTACCTTCCAAACTATGTTGTTTTGGGGTGCTTCCACCTTTCTGCAGAAAAACAGGGGCACTTTCATCTTTCTACAGCAAAAACAGGGGTGCTTCTACCTTTCTGCAGCAAAACAAGGGCGCTTCTGCCTTTCTGCAGCAAAACAGGGGCACTTCCGCCTTTCTGTAGTAAGATCAGAGGGTGTTTCCACTTTTTTGCAGCAAAAGGTTAGAGGAAAAGAACCTTTCAAAATGAAAGGGCGTATCTGCCCCTCTGCAGGAAATGTTATCAGATTTTTAAAAAGGAAAGTTGCACGCCCCATGCAAGAAAGTGTTAGAAACAAACTTCTAAGTATACACCTAACTGCAGCAAACTGTTAGAAGAAAATGAAATTGTCAAATATAGGGTGTTTCCACCTTTCTGCAGCAGACAAGAGGGCGCTTCCACCTTTCTGCAGTAAAGCAGAGGGCGCTTCCACCTTTTTGCGGTAAAGCAAAGGGTGCTTCCGCCTTTCTGTGGCAAAGCAGAGGGTGCTTTCGTCTTTTTGCGGTAAAGCAGAGGGCGCTTCCACCTTTCTATGATCTTTTCCTGCAAAATTCTTAGCAAAAACGAAGGTTAAATGCAAGAACCTGTTTGTGGGTCCCACTGGGCGTGCTAGAAATGTGTACCTTAGAATTTTACCCTACTCAAACATGCAAAATAACTAAAAATGCAAGTAATAAAATACTAAGAACACTTCAATGATTAGCCTAAAGAGTGATAAAACAAGGAAATAGATGAAATACAAACATAAATCGATTATACCTTCCTTGTTGTTGAAGACTTCTTGGTTGGCCCTTGATTTTGATGGATTTGTGTGCTCCTTGGATAACTTTTGATGTAGCTAGATGTAATATTAGATGTGCAAAATGATCAAAGTGGATGGCTAAATGATAGCAAGTGCTTGAGAATACAAATTGGCAGCATAAGGTTACTCCAAATGAAAGTGTTGAAAATGCCCTTAAGGAGGGGGTATTTATAGAAAAATTTGAATTCTCTAGAGAATTCAACAGTCAAGATTCATCCAACAAGGTCAAGATGAAGGGCTATGGTGGGTTGAGAACTCACAAGCCCTCACATTTTGACATGTGGATGGTGAAGTGGCTAAGAGGAGATGAGGTGTAAGTGAGGTGGAAGAGAAGTACATGATGTGGAGGAAGTACAAGTACCTTGCAAGTACATTAGGAGATGGGAAGAATCTTGGGAGAATAAAAGTGAATTTTAAATTCACAATGATTGGAAGAATCTAGTGGATAAGACAATGTTCCCAAAAGGTGGGAGTTTGTCACATGTGACTTGATGTGACAAGTCAAAGGTTCTAGAAGATGCATGGGAAAAGGGGATTCTTGGAGGAATAAAAGCAATTAAAATTCCTTGGGCGATGGAGAGAATGTACTAATTAAGATTAATTAATCAATAATTAGAAGATAAATGAAGATTAGAAGCCAACTTGCAAAAGTTGGAGGATGTGACACATCCTAATCAAGGATTAGGCATGTGCACATCCCTAATGAAGAAATTAGGAGATGGATTAGGATTAGATGAAAATGACATGTGAGGAATTAAATAAATGTAATATTTATTTAATTCATTTGATGAAAAGAGGATTAAAGAGGGTAAGGTATTTAATTATTTAAATACCTTAGGGATTTGGCAAAATTAAAGATATTAATTAAATAATAATAATATTACTTAATTAACTCAAATAAGAGGATGTTTAGATGAAAAATGATAAATTTGGATAAATTAAGTGTCCAAATTTAGATGTCTACACCACATATTCAATAAACCTTAATGACATGGATGATGAAATTCCTTTAGTATACCAACAACTGATAGATTGGGATCAGTGAGGACCACCGAACTTGGACGTATTTGAAAATGATGAATCAATAGCCAAGTTCATGGGGCTTCATGATGGTATACCTAATGTGGATAACAAGGAAAGTTTTACTATAGATTTTGACAATGTAGCCTACTTTGGGGAGTTTGTACCACCCTTTAGTCACAAAAGTTAAAATAATAAATCAATGAAAGAAGGGTCTTCAGGTGAAAACTGAAAGGAAATTTTAGACCTAGAAAAAGTTAAGAGAAAGGATGTATCCAAGGGTGAAAATATCTCTGAGGTTCCCAAGGATGGAGGGTTGGAAATACTTCTTATAAGTCAAGAAAATTCACCAATTTTGGTAGAAAAATACATTGAAGTCAACATTGGCACAAATGACAATCCTAGAATCGTTCATTTGGTAGCATCCTTGATAGAGACAAAGAAACCAGAGTTTTGTATCTGCCTTTTAGAGAGACAAGTCAACTTCACTTGGTCCTATGTTGATATGCCTATATTGGATCTTAGCTTAGTATTGCATCGTTTAACATTATTTACTAATTCTAAACTAGTCAAACATAAGTTAAGGAAAATGCATCCCCAGATTGCACTATTAGTAAAATTAGAACTAAAGAAGTTATTAGATGTTGGTTTCATTCAACCCACTGACTATGCAGAATGGATATCTAATCTAATGCTCATGACAAAACCAACATGTAGAATCAAAATTTGTACCAATCTCAAATTTGAATAAGGCATGCCCTGAGGATGACTTTCCATTGCCCAACATAGACATCATAGTGGATTTGACAATAGGATACAAGATGATACCTCTCATAATGGCTTCTTTGGCTATAACCAAATTATGATTTCTACTGAGGATCAATATAAGACAACTTTTACTTGTCCTTGGGGTAGATATTGCTATAATGTTATGCCATTTAGGCTAAAAAATGTTGGAGCCACATAGTAATGAGCCATGAGTACATTCCTTCATGCTTTCATGCACACCGATGGAAGATTATGTAGATGACCTATTAGCAAAATCTCTGACAAGGGATGACCATCTATGGGTATTAGACAAGATTTTCAAAATATTGGAGGAGTACAAAGTTTGATTGAATTTGAAGAAGTATGTTTTCGAGGTAACTTTGGGTAAGATCCTAGGGTATATTGTCTCCCATTGATGGTAAGTACCTCACACTTTACATATCATCAACCATGTCAGCACTGAAGGTGCTATTGGCACAAAATGATCATGATGAAAGAGAAAGAGTAATCTATTACATCAATCGTACACTTGTTGAATATGAGCTCAATTATAGTCCTATTGAATGCACATGCCTGACAATGGTTTTTTCCACTAAAAGACACAAGCATTACATGTTAAATCACCAAACAAGACTTATAGAAAATATTGATCCCTTGAAGTACCTCCTTGGAAAAGTTGCCTTAGCAAGTTGATTAGCTAAATGAGTCATGATATTAAGTGAGTACGACATTCAATATGTTGAGATAAAGGAAATAAAAGGAAAATTCACAGAGGATCAACTTGCAAATGTACCCATGACAATAGATATGATCCATCGATATCCACCTTCCTTGATGAGTCTATCTTCACATTGTATACTTTAGCAATATGGAAAGTTTCTTTTGATGGATCTTACATGAGTCATGGTTCAAAAGCAAGGTTACTGTTTGTTTCACCCCATGGAGATACAATACCAAATTCATTTAGAATAGCCTTTCCTTGCACCAATAACATAGTAGAATATGAGGCACTACTCACAAGACTTCATATGACCCTAAAATAGAAATAAAGAGCGTCCAAGTCTACGGTGACTCACATTTGGTTATTTGGTAGGTCAATGATGATTACAACACAAAGGATGAGAAACTTACTCTTTACAAATGAATGGTTGACAAATTTAAGTAGTACTTTGATGATATCTTCTTCTTTTAGGTCCCTAAAAATTAAAATAAGGAAGTCAATGCAATGGACACAATAGGATCTCTCTTGGACATCCAAAACAACATGCCACATTATGAGTTCTTAATAGAATACCTATTGATCCCCACCTTTGATGTCCTCGAATTAGAGATGGTGTGTGAAATTTTTGGTACAAAGATATCTATGATTACCTGCATGACCACATTATCCCTCATAAATTTTTCACCAATTAGTGCAAAACCTTTATTTGTAAGACCTATAAATACTTCATCATTAGTGATACTCTTTATTGCCAAAGCCTGGATAATACCCTCCTTAGATGTCTTGATTTTGATGAAGCACAAACAACTTTACATGAGATACACAAGGGTAATGTGGAGCTCACTCGAGTGCTCCTACCTTAGCCAAGAAAATCATACATGTTGGATACTATTGGCCGAATATGGAACATGATGCATACCACCTGGTTAAGAAGTGCTAGGAATGTCAACTTGGTGTAGGGGCACCAATTGAGCAAGTTTGGTTCAATATGGTCTAATGTTTAGTTAGAGTGTTGTCATGTTTTGAGTCTTGTAGACATTAAATAAGGTCCTATTATACCATATTTTATGTAATTTGCATCATAGTGGTTAGTTTAGAGGTTATTTGGTTATATTTTGAATTTTTTTCAAATGTTGTCAAAGACAAGATTGTAAAAGTTGCACAAAATGCTTAAAATGGGAAGCCCAATGGTCATGGGAATTCAAGGGGAAGTTAGGATAGTTGTTTAGGAGGGAAAAAGGTTTAAATAAGATTGGAAAGTTTATGGATGAAGTTGTTGAAGGTTTGTAAAAGAAAAAATAATAAAAAATCATCGATTTCTCTTGAATTTCTTGTGTATTTCATTGTATATCTCTATTCAGTCTATTGTACTTGGTCGTACAAGTGCATATTGGTCCAAAGGACACAAAACTCAGAAAAGGCATGAAGTAGCAAAAACTTGGTTCTATTATGATTGAATTTCATCAAGAATTAAGTCTTTTATTTTCATTTTTTCATAGGTAGGTCTATACCTTGTTTTAAGGGTTTTGAAGACTTTAAAATGAAATGATTGGACATCCCATCTATTGAATTTGTTGTGGCTTGATAGAATGGGCCAATTAGGATATAAATAGATGTTAGGAGAGTCTTAGAAGAAGGGGAGGTCATTTGGTAGGCTATAGGTGATGCCCTAGTTGGAAAATTTTAGTATATTTTGCTGAAAATGAGAGATTTAAGAGTGGAGGGTATGTGTAGAATCATCATGGAAAAAATAGGCCCTTAAGTGGCAAAAAATTTAGAAAAAAAGAGTTAGGCAACTTGACGTAAAAATTTGAATATGTTATTTATATTATTTCAAAAATATGTAAGAATAGAATCTGTAGAAAATTGAATGTAGCTTCTAAACTACTAGGTTTATTTTTTTTAAATCTATTTGGTGAAAATTTGAAATTTTAATGTAGTAGTACTTAAATTTCAGGGAAAAAATAAGTAGGTGTTTGTCTAACCACCCTAACCATAATAAAATCATAATATTTTTTTATAATATTTTAGACATAAGTAGAGAACTCATGTCTTGATGTGATGCATATTTTTTTGTATTTTTTTTCAAGCAAATAATTAATTGTGAATTTTTTATTACAACTTTTAAAAAATATAAAAACTTGTATGTCGACCACCTTAACTTGGTCAAAATTCATGAAAATTTAATTTTTCTTTTTCTAATCCTATAGTATGTGAATTATAGAATGTGATGCATCTTTTGGATTCCAAAAATGTGATACCATTTGAAAGCTATAGAATTTTTTTAGTCAGCCTATCAATCAGGACTTTAGTCATAATTCAAATAAAAAATAAATAATAATTTTTTATTAAATTCAAAGTAAAGCATAATTTATATTGGTGGAAAGCTGAGAATCTCCTTTAAAAACCCTTTCCATTTCATCAATTAAAAAGAAATTGTCAGCCACATACCCTACAAATACCCATCATATCGCCACTTTTTGGCCCATCACATGATCCTACACATACCCTGGAAAGGGTTGGAAAACTTGGGGGCAATAGTTTTTGAGCATGAATTGAATTTTTGTAGGCACAATAGGAGGTGTTTGAGGCTATTTTGTGTTGAGATTGGGTCTGGGAAGTTGATTTTCATTCAAGGAGAGTTTGTTAAGAAATTCAAAAAGATATGGACAAGGAATTAGGTCTACAGACCTACTAGGTAGAAAGGTGAAAATGTGAAGGAATTCACCCTTGTTGGGGTTTCGTGGTTTCAAGATTGATTGTGTCAACTTGAATTATGTTGAATTGGTCAAAGGCTTTCCTGTATTGCATGAATTGGTATCAGAGCATAGGGATCTCTAGAGAGTTGAAAGTTGCAGATTGAAGAAAGGGTAAGTGGAAAGTGAAAAGACAAAACTATCAAGGTGCCTCCTAAAGGGAAAAATATGGCCAAGGAGATGAGTGATTGGAAGGATAAACATGCAAGGGAGATCATATAATTGAAGGAAAGATTTGTAGCTTTGGAAACAAGTAAGAGAAGAGATGTGAACTTGAGTGATGACAATAATTCTGATGAGGAAGAGGAAGAAGAATTTGAAGATGTAGATGAAGAACTAGATCCTGAAGACCAAATGATGGAAAAATTGTTAAGGGAAGTTAAGAGTGACAAGCACAAAGTAAAGATTGATGTTTAAAAGTATGGTGGGAATCTGAATGAGGAAGAATTACTAGATTGGATTGCATCTTTGGATAACTGCTTCAAGTTTGAAGACATTCCTTAAGAACAGAGGGTGAAGATTGGGGTATGTGCAGGGTTATGATGGGCCAAAAAGTGGTAATATGATGCCTAGTATGTGGTTGGTGACTTTTTCTTTACCCAAAATTGATGAAATGAAAAGGGCTTTTAAAGGATATTCTCAACTTTCCACCAATATAAATTATGCTTTACTTTGAATTTAATAAATAATTATTATTCATTTTCTACTTGAATTAGATTAAAGTCCTGATTGATAGGCTGATTGAAAAAAATCTATAGCTTTCAAACGGTATCACATTTTTTGAATCCAAAACATGTGTCACATTCTATGTTTCACATACTATAGGATTGAAAAAAGGAAAATTTGAATTTCATAAAGTTTTGACCAAGTTAAGGTGGTCAGACATACAAACTTTTTTATATGTTTAAAAAGTTGCAATAAAAAAATCATAATTAATTATTTAATTGGAAAAAAATTACAAAAAATATGCATCACATCTAGACATGAATCGTCTACTTATATCTAAAATCTTATAAGAAAATATTATCATTTTATTGTGGTTAGGGTGGTCAGACAAACACCTACTTATTTTTTCCCTGAAATTTAAGTACTACTACATTGAAATTTCAAATTTTCACCTTGAATAGATTTAAACTAAAATAAAATAAACCTAATAGTTTAGAAACTACATTCAATTTGCTACAAATTCTATTCTTACATATTTTTGAAATAATATAGATAGCTTATTCAAATTTTTATGTCAAGTTGCCTAACTCTGATTTTTTTGAAGTTTTTGCAACTTAAGGGCCTATTTTTTCCATGATGATCCTACACATATCCATTGCTATGACAAAACTAAAAGGTCATGCACTTTTATGGTGGGACTATGAGCAATCAGAGAGAAGAGAGGAAAATCCAAGATTGTTTGTTTGGACAAGATGATAGCCAAGATGAAAGGTAAATTTCTCCCTTTTGATTATGAAATTTAGATATTTAAGAAGCTTCAAAGTTTAAGGAAAAAAGAAATGGATGTAAAAACCTACACTAAAGAGTTTTATAAGTTAAGTATGAAATCTAACCATAATGAGAATGAGGATGAAAAGATAGCTAGGTACTTGGGTGGAATGAGATTTAACATCCAGGATGAATTGGCCTTGAAAAATCCAAGGAGTGTTGAAGAATGTTACCAAATGGCTCTAAAGGAAGAAGAAAAAGTGAAAAGAAGGCAAGAAAAGATAGCTATAGGTAGAGGTAACACTTCAAGAGGAAGAGGATCATTTTCTATGTCAAGACCAACAAGTGTGTTCCAAGAAGAAGCACATAAAGAACAAGGACAATTTGCTGATAAACATGGTGGATTTAGAAGCACTAGAGGCATATTTGGTGGTGGTAGAAATTCAAACACATTTTTAGGTAGGTGATACAATTTTCAAGAGTTTGGGCATCCATCATACAAGTGCCCTGGAATTTTTGGTTCTACATCAAGTGGTGTTGAAAGAAGAGGTGAAAATATAGTCCAAATTGTGCAAGGAGAGGAAGGTGAAAGTGTCAATTCTCCAAGTTATGTTGCTACTCTAGAGGTAGGAGAAACATTGATGCTGAGAAGAACACTCTTGAAGTTATCCCAAGGAAGAGGAGAAGACTCAAATAAGGAGCTTGTTCAAGACCTCATGCCAATTTAGAGGTAAGGTATGCAAAGTTGTGATAAATTTAGGATCAACTAGCAATATGGTGTCTAGAGAGATGGTAGAAAAATTGAAAATAAGAATAATTCCTCATGAATCACGGGCTATAAGGTATCATCGTTGAATGACGATCAATCACTTCTAGTTAGAGAGCAAGCTTTAGTTAAGTTTCCTATTGGAGGGTATAATGATAAGGTACTTTGTGATGTTTTAGCCATGGAATTTTACCATCTATTGCTTGGAAAGCCATGTCAATTTGATAGGAAATCCCTTCATGATGGTAGGGAAAACACTTAACACCATTAGAAACGATGGGAATACTTTCCAACTAACACCATTGTAAGAGAGTGATGAAGGAAAGGGTAAGGTAGCAAGGATCATCATGTTTGGAAAGAGGGAGCTTATGAGGCTTGAGGAGGATAAATACAAAGTGAATGCAACCATTGTAAGGAAAGAAGATGCCAGGATAGCAGATAGAAAACAAAATTGTTGGAAACAAGCAACACATAGAGGGGGTGGATGAATCGGTGTTTTGAAAAAATTAACTTTATTATTCCAATCTTTAACCCAATTAAAACATTCAACCAAGAAAAATATGCAAGAATAGAAGCTAAGAACCACAACACCATAACAAAAGGATTTTTTTGTGGAAACCCTATTCTAGGGGAAAAACTATGGTGGATGGCCAATCCACAATATGATCTAAGTATACTCAAAAAGAAGTTTAAATACACTATGGGGATGCATTTGCATTTAGACTCACTATCTAGAGCTCACTACTCAAAATAGAAAGGAACAATACCTTACAATGATTTGGATTAGATCTAAGAGAATGAACTGAGAGAATAACATCTACAAATGCTTGATTAAAGTTCCAGTTAGGCTTAGTAGTCAATCTTCTATCCTTCTGACTGATTTTGCACTTCTGCTCTGCTTTGCTCTAACTCACACCAAAAAATCTTTAATACACAAGTGAAATTGTGCATAAATCACTCAATCACCCTTCTAATATTCGTAACACACATCGACACACCTTCTGCATACATAAAATGATATAATTGAACATTTATACATATCCACAAGTAAGAATTTAATCGCAACTAGTCAACTTCAATAAAACTTAAGAATGTTTACAAATATCAGCTCAAATCATGAATAATATTCAATGCACACCCACAATGGTGTGTCACAACTTAGCTCAGACCCAAATCAAGATGATCAAACACAAAAAAAATTTGAATAAACACTCCTCGAATATCTGTGACACTTAAAATCATTTGAGTCAGCCACAAAACATTAATGAACAAAAAGATATCCAATCAGATCTCCAAAATTGTGTACAACTTGATACAAGGCACTAAAATTTTTGGAAAACACAAGAAATACATTGATTAACCTCCCATAAGATCCACAACTCAAAATAACAACAAAAAATCTACATGAGAATTGAAGAACACAAAACTGTCGAATGCTCTGTTCTTCCTGACTATCCTCAATTTATCTGTCAATAGGAGAAAATGATGATGTGCGGATCCAATCAATGACTAGGGTTTCCATCAATGAAAACACCAAAGTATATTTGCAGTGTCTCTTGCCAACAATCTCCCCCTTTGGCATTGATGGCAACACTTAGTGGAAAATGACTAAGCGTCGGATCAGTAGCAATATGAATTACACTGCCACTACAAAAATTCAAAAAGAATCTTAGAAATGCAACTCCCCCTAAGATGAATATACATTTTTCACTGTAAAACTCTCCCCCTTTGACATCAATGGAAAGGTTGGGGAAACAAAATTTCAAAATTGTACAAGCATGATCTTGTAACTTATAGAAATTGGAAAATATCTGCAAAATCTCTCTTCAACACTCAAATTTGTGCCCCAAACCCTTTTGAAAATCTCTAGAATTTTTATGTGACCAAAAAATAAGTAAGATTGAGTTTCTGTAGTCTCAAGATTCATTGGGTCACTAATTTCCATAGCATCTTTGGCTTCTTTTAAAGCATTCACCATTATTTCAATCTTTAGATCAATTAGTCCCTAATTTCACACGCTCTTCCTAAAATCCTGTCATTTTCATGCTTCAAACTCCTTATTTTTTCAAGTAGAGATATTACTTGACCTTCTTGCTTACCAACATTACTAGCTAATGGATCGAAAGCATTAGAAATGGTAGCCAATTACTTTTCAAGATCCTTCACCTTCTTCTCATTTTCTTCAATGAATTTGGACAAAATCAAACATGACTTATAGGCCTTTCCACCTTCAGATATACAATCTTGAATATTCTTCATACAGGTGTCTAACAAAGTTTTATCCTTAGCAATCACTTCTTTTAACCAACTAAATCTTTTTCCATCAAACTCCTACACTTTAACCATGACTGATTTTTCAAGAGACTTGAAATGAGTACTTACAAAATTTATGAGCTTCTTCAATTCACCAAAAGAGGAAGTGGATGGATCCTTAACATGATTTGGCATGATATTCTTGAAAATTCTAGATGCAAGACTTAATAATTCACTATCCCCAATGTGAGACTTCAGAATCTTCTCACTTTCCTTAGCTTGTGCAATTGATGAAACCTTCATTATTTGAATTGGGGACAAGGTGGATAGATTGATCAAGCCTTCAACCAATTCAGGATCAAATTCTTCCTGTTGATCCACCAGAGATTCCTTCATTGCCTCAACAGTGTCTCTTGCTTCCACTGGGATTTCCTTAACCTAAACCTTTTCTTCTTCTTCAAGTTTTGGTTCTATAGAAACTATTTCTTGATTTCCTTTAGGAGCTCCAACTTCTTCATTTGGTATCTCCTTTTCTTTAGCTAATACAACCTTAGGAACTTTAGTTTCCATAGGTGCTTTTGCATTATACAGATCAGGAGGAATCTAATTATCCTTAGTATCTTCATTCACCTCCTCATTTACCAGATCAGATACATCTTTAGCATTCACTTCTTCAACATTGATCTTGTTCTTTGATAGATATGCTTCCAGGATTTTCTTAGTTTCACCAATCATAAGTTTTTTCACCCTTATTTTTCTTTTGAATTACCTCTTGGCTTTGTCCAGGAGTGAATTCGTCTCCTCAATAGACATTTTTGGACACAAGTCTGCAAGAATTCTCTTTCTCATATGCTCTTCTTCTATCCTAGCATTTACTCTTCTTGACTCCAAAATATTATATAGACTCTTAGGTAAACCAAACATAATTTCAACAAGAACTTAAATATTGAAAAAATTTAGATGTTTTATTGTTCCCTCTTCAAGACTTCTTTAACCCGATTTGTCAAATATTTCATACCATTCGTAGAGGGGCTTGAGATTTCCATCCTTGACTTGACAACATTCTCAACTTATTCAACTATCATACCTGGTTTGGAATTTTTTTCCTTCTCTTTTTCCTTTTCTTCCTCACCAGAAGATTTCCTCTTGGTTACCTTGGTAGCTTGAGTGCTGATAGCCTCCCTTTCTTTCACAACTTCATCTTACTCAGTCTCCTCACTTTCTCAGATGGCTTCATAGGTTCTTGAGCTCTTGTTCTTCTTCCTCTTGCCAACACCCTTTTCTTGGGTTTGCATAGGAACTAGCTTGGTTGCAGGAGTGGATGTGGAACTCCTTGTTGATCTAGTATGGGCAGAGGATCCTACCAGACTAGTAGATGCAGTTTTTGTTGACTCTTTTCCTGCTTCAACCTCATCTCTCTTCCTTCTAGCTTCTTTCAATATTTCTACAGGTATGCCCATGTTTTCTACAAACAATTCTACTTCTTTCCTTACTCTTCTGACTATCTTTGGCTTCTGTAATTGATCATGGAATTGCTTGCTATTTTGTACATAAAATCCATACCTTTCTTCTGTTGGATCCAGAGGCATGCTCAATAAATTTTCTACATGCATCTTCAAGATGTTCTCCTCTACTTCATATCCCATAGGCATAATCCATATCATTCTAGGATCACTGGCTTCCACATGGCATTGATCAATATCTACCATGAAATAGATTGTATATTTTTACTTCTCTACAATTGAGGTAGGAATTCTTTCTCTTGCATGCATCATATTCTAAATTTTTTTTAAATACCCCTAGAGGGAAGTATTTTGGGTCTAATGATCACCACTTCCAAACAATATATCTCTTATTTTCATAGCTACAAGTTGATTACTTTGCCAATTAACTTTCCCAATAGCAGGAATCTCACTCAAGAAATAAAAGAAAAAACACAGTAGCAGATTACCATATTTAAAAAAGTTATTTTTTGCCTTTCTTAATCTTAACCAGATTCTCCATCAGCTGACTTCTAAACAGCTCACACGAGTCATAATCTACATTTTATTTTACCATCCAATAGGTTGCATAAATGGTTCTACCAAATACTAAATTATCCTAGTTGGAGTGGTAGACCTTGTAGCCAATGACCATTGATGCAAATTTCACATCCACTTCAGCAATGTCTTCGATTGTCATTGCCCTTCTATCAAATTGTGCACTTGTTGCATTAGTAACCTTCTGATTCTTTATAGATTTCAAAACTGGCAGTCCATTGGAGGAATTTACACCTGTGACAACACTTATAGCCTCTTTCATAATCATGAAAGGTATATTTAGCCACATGAACTTGGCATGAACTCTACTCAAAATATATCACACCCTTTTGCTTTCCTCAAATATGGGAAATTTCACAAACTGTGTAAACTTCTTCACTTCTAGGGTTTTGTATTATGACTTAACAGTGAAGTTCTCTTCAATTATATTGCTGGAATACAAATTCATCATTTGTGAGCTTCCTAACTCTTCAATATTGGCATGTATGTAAGCCCTAATGTCTTTAGTGTGCAAGACTCCATATGGTATAGATGAAAATGCACCTAGGGGCTCGGTCTCAACAGACTTATAAGGATGCCACCTGAACTTTGGATAGGGTCTATCCTTGATTTTCTTGACAGCTCCCCCTAGGCCAAAGGCCTAAAACTAATTCCTAGAGGAATTACCAAAAGTAGATTCTGGTGTAGGTACATTTCCTTCAACAGAGGGATCCTTCTTCACCCATTTCTTCTACATTTTCCTCCTTATTACATATGTAGTGACTTTTCCCTTTCCCTTAACATCATATTGTATGTTCTGTTTTACCGGACCTCTTCTATACCAACAGAATCTAGTAGTGTGGCCAAATTTGTTGCAATTGTAACACACAACATTTCTCTATCCAAACCTATTATTGCACTAATTTTTCCTTGATCTGCATTGGTTAGCAATATGCCCAAATCTATTGCATATGTAGCATCTGACATCTCTATGAAAGTTGTTCATCACAATTCTACATTCACTTGACTTATGACCAAACTTATTATAATTAAAGCACTGGCCTGAGAATGATGGTCCTCTTGGATTCATCCTGCTTCTACACTGAGAAGCCATATGACTAAATTTACAAACAAAAAATTGTAACCACTGAATCTTTAAGCATTTGGTTGTCTTATCAGATTCCTTCTAGCTCCATTCATTTGATTTCCTTTCCTAAATCTCCCTTGTCTGGAATTACTTTGTCTAGATTTGAAAATTTCTCCTTCTTCATAGCCAAGACCTCGCTTGTCACCATCGGTCCTCTAACCTTTAATCAGTTCATTAATCTTGGCTGAGCTTGCTTTGAATTTCTCCTTGTAATTTGTAGCAGTAAGTTCATTTATGAGATCATTAAGTTGTTTTTCAAGCATTTCCTCATTGTTTTTAGATTTTTCCAATTCATTGTCTAGTTGGTTGTAGTCTTCATATTTTTCTTTCAAGGATTGAGTAAGATTTTCTTCATTCTTCTTTCTATCTTCAATTTCCTTGGTCATTTTAATCATGTTTAATTCCATCTCATGCTTTAGGCAGCATTTTCTTTGGAAAACTTTTCACATTCTTTTGTTTTCTCCTTCAAGGCATGACTAAGTTGTTCATTTTCCATGCTTCTATTCTTCTGCTTAAGCTGATCACATAATTCCTTTATTTTCTCCCTTGATTCATTGATTTTGTCTTTCAATGACTAAATGAATTTCTTTGCATTATCAAGATTTTCCTACAGTTCTTGGTTCTCATATTTTGACTTGTCAAGATCATCCAGGGCCACCAAAAGTTGTTCTTGAAGATTGCTTGTATCCATTGAAAACACTTTCCAAGATCTCCCCAAGCTATTAGACTTCTTTCGAGGAACTGGCTTTGATACCAATTATTGGAAACAAGCAACACTGAGAGTGGGGGTAAATCAGTGTTCTGCAAAAGTTAACTTTTTTATTCTGATCTTTAGCCCAATTAAAACATTCAACCAAGAAAAATATGCAAGAACAAAAAGCTAACAACCACAACACCATAACACAAGGATTTTTTCGTGGAAACCCTATTAGGGGAAAAACCACAGTGGATGGCCAATCGACAATATAATCTGAGTATACTCGAAAAGAAGTTTACAATATGGGAATGCACTTGCATTCGGGCTCACTATTCAAAATAGAAAGGCACACTGCCTTACAAAGATTTGGATTAGATCCAAAGAATGAACTAAGAGAATAACATCTACAAATGCTTGATTATAGTTCTAGTTAGGCTCAGTAGTTGATCTTCTGTCCTTTTGACTTATTATGCACTTCTGCTTTACTCTGCTCTAACTTGCACCACAAAATATTTAATGCACAAGTGAAACTGTGCATAAATCACTCAATGTGAACATTTCTGATATTTGCAACACACATTGACACACCTTCTACATACATAAAATTATATATAATTGAACATTTATATATATCCATGACTAAGAATTTAATCGCACCCAGTCAACTTCAATAAAACTTAAGAATATTAAGAACTATCGGCTGAAATCATGAATAATATTCAATGCACACCCACAACGGTTGGTCACAACTTAGCTTGGACCCAAATCAAGATGATCAAACAAAAAAAGATTTGAGTGAACACTTCTTGAATATTTGTGACACTTAAAATCATCTAAGTCGGCCACAAAACACTGATGAACAAAAAGATATCCAACTAGATCTCCAAACTTGCGTACAACTTGACACAAGGCATTGATATTTTTAGACAACACAAGATATACATTGATTAACCTCCCAGAAGATCCACAATTCAAAATAACAACAAAAAATTTGCATGAGAATCTAAGAACACAAAACTGTCGGATGCTTTTTTCTTCCTAACTGTCCTCAATCTGTTTGCTGGTAGGAGCAAATGATGATGTGTGAATCCAATCACCGACTAGGGTTTCCATCAATGACAACACCAAAGTATATTTGCAGTGTCTCTTGCCAACAAAAATTGTGTGTTGATAACAAATGCAGGTCTAAAGAATTATGCAAAGTTGAAGGAAAAAGTTAGTAAGTTGGTCAAGGGTGAAATGTGTGGTGGGGTGAAAAATTGCTTCAAAGGGCATGAGAGAATCATGGTTGGGACAATATTTTTTCCTTTAGTTCCAAGAGGGATGGGAGGTCAGTCATATATTGATAGTACTAGAGTTGGAAAATCTATTAGGACAGAGGATAGAAGCTAGATAGTTCCTATTAAGATAGAGTTGCACAAGACTAATAGGGCAGAGGTTTACAAGTTTGCTAGTATAGTGATGTTTGGGGCAGAAAACTTTGTAATAGAGATCAAGGAAATAGGTAGATTGCAACAAATTAAAAGGAAAGGACAAGTGAATGAAGACAAGTATGATTCAAGGACAAGGAAAAGGACAATTGTTGTAGGTTCAATGACAGATATTCAAGCAAGGAACTAGTTCAAAGACAAGGGTAGTGCAAGTTTCCAGTTACTCACCCATTGGAATGGGTCACCATGTAAGATGGAGAGCTTTCAAGGATTAGAGGCAGCATGGTTTGATGGAATACAATCCTCAAGGGGACTTGGGAACTTCTTTTGGCCGGGTGTATGGTGAAGGGGCACCAATTGAGCAAGTTTGGTTCAATATGGTCTAATGTTTAGTTAGAGTGTTGTTATGTTTTGAGTCTTGTATACATTAAATAAGGTCCTAGTAGACCATATTTTATGTAATTTTCATCATAGTGGTCATTTTAGAAGTTATTTGGTTATATTTTGAAATTTTGTCAAATGTTGTCAAAGACAAGATTGTAAAAGTTGCACAAAATGCTTAAAATTGGAAGCCCGCCAGTCATGGGTGTTCGAGGGGAACTTAGGACAATTTTTTAGGAGGGAAAAATGTTTAAATAAGATTGGAAAGTTGATGGATGAATTTTTTGAAGATTTGTGAAAGCAAAAACAATAAAAACTCATTGATTTCTCTTGAATTTCTTGTGTATTTCATTGTATATCTCTGTTGCATTCTATTGTACTTGGCCGTACAGGTGTATATTGGTCCAAAGGCTTCAAAACATAGTAAAATCATGAAGTAGCAACAACTTGGTTTTATTGTGATTGAATTTCATCAAGAATTAAGTGATTTATTTGCATATTGTCATAGGCAGGTTTGTACCCTGTTTTAAGGGTTTTAAAGACTTTAAAATGAAATTATTGGCCATTACATCTATTGTATTTGTTGTGGATTGATGGAATGGCACAATTAGGATAGAAATAGATGTTAGGAGAGATTGAGAAGTAGGGGAGGTCATTTGGTAGGCTATAGGTGATGCCCTAGTTGGCAAATTTTAGTATATTTTGATGAAAATGAGAGATTTAAGAGTGGAAAGGGTTGTAAAACTTGGGGGCAGCAGTTTTTGAGTGTGGATTGAGTTTGTGCAGGAACAATAGGAGGTGTTTGAGGCTTTTTTGTGTTGATATTGGGTCGGCGAAGTTTATTTTCAATAAACCACCTTCAATTTAAGCAAAAATGAGGGTTTTCCAATTTGATGGCCTAGAGGGTGATTCCCATTCTATAAATTGTTGATTTGGTCAATTTAAGACCTATGGAGAAGGTTTGGGTTGAGTTTTGAAATTGGAAGGGTGATTGAGAGGGTGTTGCTTTGTAAAATAGACTTATTTGGGGGTCTAGGACAACATTGAAGCACTTGATTGAAGGTTTTGTTTCAAAAGAGTCATATGGGGTTTTGAGGCATGTGAAATAATGCATTAATGGGTGTTTGAAATGAATGAGGGTTGGAGAGTTTTTTAAGATAACTTGAAAGATATCGACAAGGCATTAGGTATGCATACCTACTAGGCAGAAAGGTGAAACTGTGAAGGAATTCACCCTTGTTGGGGTTTTGTGGTTTCAAGATTGATTGTGTCAACTTGAATTGTGTTGAGTTGGTCAAAGGCCTCCCTATATTGCATCACAACTACATGGAGATCTTATACACGCACCAACCCATAAGCTTCAACTAATCACATCACCAAGGCCCTTCTTTGAATGGGGACTCGACCTCATAGGTAAGATTCATCCAACCTCATATAATGACCATAAGCTCATTATCGCAACAATTGAGTATTTCATGAAATGGATCGAGGCTATCCCTATAGCATACATGAATGGCAAGAAAATATCCAAATTTATCCTCAATTATATCATATGCTAGTATGGTGTCTCACAATCCATTGTTGCAAACAACAGTCGTCCCTTCAAGAACTAGGATATCTGTGAATTGTGGTACAAGTTCCACATTCAACACCACTTCACCACTCCGTGTTACCCCCAAAGTAATGGCCAAGCAGAGGCATCCAATAAAATCATCATCAAAATCCTAAAGAAGACTGTCAATGACATTGGCTATGACTAGCACGTCCAACTCATTCCTGCATTATGGGCCTGCCGAACTAGCATCTGTAACCCCATAGGAGCCACACCATATGGGCCTATCAAACTAGCATCCAACTCTATACGAAAGCATGTGTAATATACCGTGCTAGGTTTGATTAATGATTTATGATATTCAATTAGATATATTTCATTTTTCAAATAAAAGTTGCATAATCTGAACTGAATATTGTATAGATTGAACTGAACATTTCGAATGACCGAATAATGTGTTGATTGTACAAAAATTGCAATACACTGATTTCTTTGGAACAATAGCTTCAATAAATCATATAAAATGGAATGGAACATGAACAGTAATCGAACATAATTCTAAGTTTAACATTCAGCAAGTTCCACACTAAAAAATAATTATACGGTGCCTCAGACAATTCGAACTGGAGTATGTGATGAGCAGATCTCACCATTAGCAGTACATTCAGTAGTTCAGATTAATAACAATGTAGAATGGTTACAGCAAAGAGAAAACTACCTTTAATCAATTAACAAGTATAAGAATAAGCATAGATAGTTCACGTCGTAATAATCTCAAACCTGGAACATCAAGCTACAACCTGGAATGAATCAACAACACCACGAAATGCATTGCACATCTGGAATAGGGTCACATCTAGCATTAAAGGCCTCTGGCAGCTCTCATGGCAACCCCATACTCGCATAAACACACACTAGCGACTCCACAGAACCAAGATACGGAAGTAGAGGGTACTGTCCAAGTCTATATGTCCATGCAAAGCCTCAATCTATCTTCCCGTCCTTTATTGGCGGCTTCAGCAGCTAAACTCAATAGAACGATGGCCCACAACAACCCACGTAAGCATGAAAAGTTGAATCTTTTTGTCTTTATCTGCCTTTGTCTTTATTTTCCTTTTTCTTATCTCCTCTTTGTCCACTTTAGGAATTTTGAGTATTTTATTCCTCCACAAATCAACACTACCACTTGACATATTATCGGGCCCATTAAACTCCTCAGTGGAAAATCTGAGTTTGTCTTTTATTTAAATCTGGTGGTAAGGAGTAATGAAACATAGTAGGGAAAATAATAGGTGGCACATTGAATAAAGATTCAAATTTCCATTTGGCTTGCTGATATAACAAAGACAATACATATTTCCCAAGGCACTCCCAAACTCATATGTAAGCTTGCAATGAGCTTCTACGGTGCATTAAATAATATGAGGTACTAATGAATAAGCCACGACCACCTTCCAAAGGATATTCGATGGATAAAGACAAACTTTCGATGCCTTGAAAATGTCATCACCATATAACCTACTGTTACTATTCCAATGATACAGCAAATAAACCAACCAAACATGCAACTCAATATAATATTAAATTAATATTACCTAAGATCCAGTTCTTCATTCCAAAAAATCCTAACAAATATTTTTAAATGGATTCTGCAATATCCCTGAAAAATTCTTCGAACCCTAACATACCGAATTTTATCTTCGAAGAAGACCCACAAAATTCCTTCAGTCGATCTTCACACCTAAATGTGAATCTCGCATGAATCCGCCTATGAAAGAGATTGGGTTTTAATTCAATCCTTCTCACCTGAGAGTGGATCTCTCCTTAAAGAAAACAAACCTGTTGCATATATTGATGTGGTGCACTGCCATTATCATTTGAGCCCAGTAGTTGTCCATGATTGAGACTCTACAAAAAGATGACATCCACTTTGTATAATGTTAATATATAGTTAAGAATAAGATACACCAGATGAACTTTGTTGGATTATAGAATTTTATCATTCAAAAAGAAAATTAACAAACTAGCATTTAGAAAACAAATAAATTGTAAATTATAAACGAATTTCTGCAATAGAATATTTAGGTCTAACATCCTAATTAGTATGTTTTTCAAGCTCTAAAGTCTAATGTGATTTCAATTTACCCAACATGTTTGGTCATTTTTTCAGACTCACCTTGAAAAATGTTGGTTAGCTGTGTAAAGAATATTGACATGCACATGCCAAAGTCGGCAATTTTATCTTATTCTCATAAGATTTGCACCAACTACAACACCGGCGATTTGAGGAGGTTCATAATTAACATTAGACACTCTTAAGGATGTAGAGAGGCAAGAAAAATAGTTAAACATAGTGTTGTGCTGCCAAATATGGTAGCATCAATATTCTTCTTAATATATATGACTCCCATACCAGTCCATTGTTTACAAATGTTAAACTAGTTTGGCTTTCTTCAAACAGTATTGTAGCATTCAATTTTTTAATCTATAAAGAACTCAAAAAAATAAATTTTCCATGTTTTGAAACCTTTCGCACTACACTAATAGGCGTAGGATTCTTACAGTTTACCTCTTAAGATTTAGATATGCAGAACAAAAAAATAAGATATTAACAATCATACACTTTCCAAGTTTCCTAATTGTGGGTTTCTTGGATTCTTTAAAATGGCTGTACGTCAACCATTTCCTATGGAACTATTTGCAATTGTAATTTGTATTCCTTATGAAATACATTTAGTGGAAGCAATGGGTTTTAAAGATGAACAGAGATTCTCACTCAATAACAATTACTGCAATAGAATGCTTAAGAAATGCATCAAATTGAATAATGTGAGAGAGGGTAAGCGAATACATGCTCTTTTGATCAAAACTGGACTTGGGTTATGCATTTTTCTCGTAGATCGTCTAGTGGAAATGTACGCCAAGTGTGACAATCTATTGGATGCTCGTAATATGTTTGACAGAATGCTAATACAAAATGTATTTTCATGGAATACCATGATACCAGGATATTAGCAAAGCATATATATACAAATTTTAAGATCAGAAAGTCAGTGATTACCTGTGCAGAGATTTTCTAGGGTTTTTAAGGTTTGACACTGCCACCACAACGGTTTCACGCCCTGCATTTTCAATAATTTACGATTTTCTTATATAAATCTTCTCCTGCATTGAAAAAATATATATATATAAAAACAAATTAAAAATCGAGGAATGATACATTGATCATGTGTACCTTCTACCATTATTAAGATCTATACAAATCTTTGCAGAAGATTGGGGTAAAAAGTCTTGGCATCTTTTCCCTAATCCTAGGGTGAATAGTTTTTGGGATGCATTTGAGGGGGCATCGAATTTACAACGATTGTTTTCCAAATGTAGGGTTTATTCACCTGAAACCTCTATAACATGAATTCTTTCAAACTTAGAATGTCTACTTCCTATTATTATGAATAGAATGAATTCTTACAAAATTATTATGAAGCCATGCGACCGGAAATTGACCCCTATGACCGAAGTTATATACTGTATAATATAGGTCTTATCCACACGAGTAATGGGGAACATACTAAGGCTTTGGAATATTATTTCCAGGCATTAGAACGAAACCCGTCTTTACCACAAGCTCTTAATAATACGGCCTTGATCTGTCATTACGTGCGGCTATCTGTACTATAGAATGAATTCGTTTAAAACTACGGAAAAGAAAAAAAAAGAGGCTTTCTACATATGCACCGTCCAAAACAACGGTTTTTTATCAGCTGTAGTCAAAAGAATATCCCTCATAGGAGCCCAAATATGAATGGGTAAATGCCTGGATAGTCCATGGATAAAAAAATCAATTCAATTGATAGAGAAAGCACCATAAAGATCAATTATTGAAAGTTCGGGCTGATACGATCAAATCTGCTTATGGGCAAAAATAAGGAATCAATTTATGTAATAGAGTTGATTTACTAGGCTATTCAGCAGCGGTGTAGCATCAGATCCTAAAGATGTGAAGTACTTTCCTACCAGGAAAGTATTATTCAAAATTTCTATATAGAACATAGATAGTTACCTCTTAAAAAGATTTTTATCTGGATAATCTGAAGTAGATCTCTTTATTTCTAATACTTAAAAAGATTTTTATCTGGATAATCTGAAGTAGATTTTTATCTGGATAATCTGAAGTAGAATGTCTACGTGCAAATGAAACTAGTGGTATTTTAAACTCGTTTATAGCCTTGAACTCTCCGTGCAATGTCTCTCTGCATGCAATGAATCCTACCCTAATCGTCAATTGTCCAAGCCATTTGATTGTCTACAGAGCCTCCTTCAAAATTTGTGTGCTCTCTAGTCTTTGTAGATGTGAATGCACCTGCTAGAAATTTGCAGCTCCAACCAGAGGCCGCTAAAACACTCTCCAACCAAATTTTCATTAAAAAAATTGCAACTTGCTTATAACCTAGTCTAAAATAAATCTGTCCAAAGAAAGAGATTGCAATGATTTTGATTGACTGAATGAGACAAAATAATCACTGTTTAACGTTTATAGCCTGATGAACAGAGATTCTTACTCTATAACAATGACTGTGACAGAATGTTAAAAGAAATGCAACAAATTGAATAATGTGAGAGAGAGTAAGAGAATACATGCTCATTTGATCAAATAAATTTTTACGATTTTCTTGTATAAATTTTCTAGTGTATTGAGAATATATATATAAACAAATTAAAAATAGAGGAAGGATTCATTGATCATGTGTAGCTTGTACCACTATTAAAATCTGCAAATCTGTGCAAAAGATTGGGGTAAAAAATCCTGCATCTTTTTCCCTAATCCTAGGGCGGATTGTTTTTGGGATGCATTTGCGGGGGCATAGAATTTATATCGATTGTTTTCCAAATGTAAGGTTTATTCACCTGAAACCTCTATAACATGAATTCTTTCAAAATTAGAATGTCTGCCTACAAATGAAACTAGGGGAGAAGACCCAGTATTTGCCAAGACTAACTTCGCGCAACTGTAGAATTCAAACCGCTCACGAGTTAAGTGTTTATAAGTAAGGTTTTGGCTTTTGGGCAATTTGATCGAGTGTGGGAGCATTGGATATGCGCGCGGAGGTCAAAAAATCACCTTTTAAAGATGTTGTCCGTTTACTGCCACCTAATTTCCCAGTATCAGCCGGCTATAGTTTCAATCAATTATAGCTGTTTTAGCACTTAAAATCCACTCAAATCATTCACTTTAGCACTTAATGAGCAGCTATTGGTGTTTTTGTAATTAGTTATTCAATAAAATAAAAAATTTTAATGGATCAAAGTGAATTTTTTTTTGGGTGTTAAGTGAACATGGAGGTGGCAGTAATTCAATGGGGGGCGGTAACTGGGTCCTTTCCCCTAATGGTATTTTAAACTCAGTTTTAGCCTTGAACTCTCCATGCAATGTCTCTCTGGCATGTGTCTCTTGCATGCAACGACTCCTATCTTAATCACTAACTGTCCAAGTCATCTGACAGTCAGAGCCTCCTTCGAAATTTATGCACTCTCTAGTCTTGGTAGCTGCAAATGCACCTGCTAGCCATCTGCAGCTCCAATCAGAGGCTGCCAAAACACTCTCCAACAAAATTTCCATTAAAAAAATTGCAACTTGCTTATAACCTAACCGAAAATAAATTTGTCCAAAGTAATTGCAATAATTTTGATTGGCCGAATAAAGACAGATTAATCACCGTTTCCAGCCTAGTTCCCAGGAAGGAACTAATAACAGCTTGGAGGATGAATTGTTTGGCCAGGTGATCACATCGTCCTTAGTAAAGGTTTCGTGCCAAACCTTGATTTTGAATCGGTTGCTTGTATCAATAAAGAGTTGGTCCAAGGGAAAAGATAGTATTGTGCAATACTAACAGAAGCATTAGTTGGCACTTAGCATTTTGTTTTCTGGAAGTAAAACTCATAAGCTACTGGTAAGCCAACTGCTTAGATTACTGAATGGAAATTTAAATCTGTTAAGGCACAGTTGTCATCTATTACATTAACAGTAAATAGATTCATATTAATTTTGTTTGTTTGTTTGTGAAGTGTAATTGAAACTATATTTTGATTAGCCACTAAATGATTATGTTATATATTTTTGTCTAGCAGATTGCCCTAACCAAAATGTTAGAGAGATACGATTATGAATGAATGCGGCAATATTGTTGAACACTAGCAAACAAACTTTATATATAATCGAGATGCCGCCTCTAAAATTAGCACTCCTTAATACGGGTTGTATTGGTCTGTAAACCAGAGAAAGACTGTGTGATAATATTTTAGCTCTTTGACAGGTGCAAATATATTTTGGATTATTATATGTTTTTTTTTTATGCTATTGTTTCTTGGTTATTTCATTATAAGTCCTTATTTCTAATAGTATGGTGTTTTTGTTATATGGTAGGATGCTAAAGAAAAGATGATGAATCAACATTATTTGTATTAATAGTGCAGCGCAATTATTAGGGCATTTGTGGGTATGTATTGGATTAATTGTGCAAACTTTGTGGTGGTCAAAGTGAATGGTCATTGGGCCAATAGAGAATATGTATCCCATGTCACCTTGAAATGACCAACTTTTATCTTTCTGTACATAATGAATCATCCCATGTTCGTCTTAACTATCCTAAAGCTGAAACAATAGCTATAGCTCTTAAGTCACATACAAATAAACTCTTTTTTTTCTTTTTTTTTGTTGAAAGCCAACGTGCCATTTAAGAGCTTAGGATGCAAGAAATTAGCTATAATGACTATTGATACACTTCCCTTGATGTAGATATACTTGCTTTGAATTGGTACCTTATAAATTGTTGATCTTGTCTAATACTCATATAAATATAGATTAATTTTTATTACTTTTATCTATATATATATTTTTTCATAATTTTCAAATTACTAATAAGTTATTATTATTTATAATAATATTATTTTAAAAAGTAATATGAATATTATTTATTTGTCATAAATCATTTTGACTTCTAATTGTCCATGCATTAGATGTTATTGGTGAAGATTTTATACTTGACGATTCTCAATAATTCAAAAATAATTTATAAGATAATAATTGAGATAAAATAATCATTTAAATTTGATTAAGATAATTTTAACAATTAATTTATTTTTTAAAATATTTTTAAAATTTATTTTTGTTTTGAATTATATTGTTTAAATATTTTAAATTAAAATTAATTTAATTTATTTTTAAATTATCAAGTTATTGTTTAGATATTTCAATTTATTATAATAATTATTTATTTAATTTCAATTATCATTATTTCAAATAATCATTTTAAAAATTAATTATTATTTTTATTTAATCAATTAAAGAATAAATATCTTTATAATTATTTAGAGTTTTAATTCAAAAGTTCTATAATTTCGATAGGATGCGGTCATGACATACTTCCCCTCTTAGATTATGTATTGTTCCAATGCATTAAAATGTGATATTCAAATAAATAAAAATTATAAGTATCATGTTTTAATAAGTTTCAAATGATTGCAACTTATTAGTATTTTTTCATGTGTCATTTCTTTATATTTTATGATTCTTGAAATTGTAAGGTATCTTTTTTTCGAGATATGTTACTATTTGTAACATATTTCTTAAATTTTCAAATAAGGAATACATTATAAATTTGGCATGGACGTGGATATAAAGCTAGTTAATAAGTAACTAAATTTATTATATTGAATTTTTTTGAAGGGTTGGATGTGTTAATTTGTTAGATGGTTCAAAGAAGAAATATTTTTCAAAACATGTTTCTATGTCTTCAGTTCGAGTTAAAGCCAAGTTGAAGCCCAAATCATCTACAAATCCTAACCATTCAATGGTTTAGGACAAGCTAACCGAAGGTTCATTTAGGTAATGCTTTTTATTTTATTCACTACATACTCTCTTTAAAAAAAAATTGTTTTCATGTCTTTGTATGTTGACATAGGGTATTGAATCTCAAAATATAAGACACAAAGGCATCATGTGGCAAGATTGAAAGGATTAAGATATATCTTTCTAGGATTTTTTGTTTTAATGTAAATAGAATGGGGTACAAATAGACAAGTAATCTTTAATTTCTTTTAGTATAGTAGTTGCATAAAGGTGATTGCGACCCATAAAATAAAACTGACCTAGAATTGACTGGGAAACTTGTAATCCTAGAAGATATGCTTTAACTCCCCTTGTTTGCAAGGAATCTAAAGACACTGATGGAATATTTAGCTCAATTTCCACACTTTCTTGGCTATCAGATAAGGAATTATCTCTTAGTAATTAGTAGTGAGAAGTCCTGCTAGCTATGGGCTAAATTTTTCTCTATGACAATTGTAGAAGTTTGCAAGAATTTTTAGTTTTCAATGTTGTTGGAGGAGGTACTAGGTTTAGACTAGGATCCTTACTCCTGGAACATCTTTCTATTGAATATGGAAGAAAACCAAAGCTAGGATTTACTACATATCCTTCCCCTCCCGCATGGTTCCTCCTATACCATCTTACATCCTATTTAAGCTAAGTTGTTTGAATCTATAAGAAAACATTAAATCTTATATGTATGTGCTTATTTGATTTATAGATTATTATTAATGAACTTGTTAACATCATCACGAAACAATATACCCTATTTCTCATGTGATGTAGATTACTCTATTTTGTAGTGAAAACCTTCAATTGTCACTAAAAATAGTGAACAATAAACAATACAACTATAAACAGATACAAATTTCCACAAAAAATAAACAAAACATACATTTCATGGCTGAATTATAATATAAATTCTCTTACAATATCTTCCCCAACCCAAACCAAAAGCTCATTTTCCAATAACCCACTACCTCCTAATAAACAAAAACCCTAATCTAAAATAGGGAAACACAATTAACTACACTACAACAGTCATGCTTCCCATAAATAGTGGAGACAACAAAATTTCTTAAAATAGCTAAATGCCTATAATTGATGGGAAGTGATAGTCACAACATTAATTGGTCCATTATGGATCAACGTCCCATCTTTTAAAACTTCTAAACCTCAAGGTTCAGAGGAATTTGATTTTGTAAATAATAAGGAAAGTAGATAGATATAGGTTTAGGAAATATAGTAAAGAACCAACGCTATTCATTGTATTTAATTGTGCTAGTGTGTGGGTAGATGTTATCGGACTTACTCAACTTATTTCTCAGACTATTTACCCTCACTAAGATGCCAAATTGAGCCTTCTACTTCACTTATACCAATTCCAACTTCACTTGTCAATTTTATCCACATGCATATTACTATCTCTAACAAAATGTGTAAATGTTGGCTTATTAATGGTATGTAATTTTAGCTTCAAAAACATACAACTTACAGTTGCAAATCAAGTTATTATCCCATTGTTTAAATTTTTGATTTGTGTTGTTCCTTGTGCAACCTTCCTATACCTTTGAGGAAAAATTCTTGATAGCAAATGCACGGCGTGGATCAAATATCCAAAAATATCAAGTACATTGTAGACTTTATGCTATTCCTCATAACTAATGATTGTATACCATTTGAAAAATCTCAAGATTACTATTTGTAGACATGCAAAATTAGCATCATGCATACTCATATTCCATTCAACAAATAAATCAAGTTTATTTATCAATCTCCTAAAGTCATTAGCTTAAATTAAATAAATCAAACTTGATCCTATCATCATCCCTTTAATTAAATAAATCAAACTTTATTTAATTAAATATCCAAATCCATATTTCATCCTTTTCTGATTTAAATAAATCAAGTATTTAAGTCATGAAAGTCAAACTAGCCTAATCATCATTAAGCTAACCTAACAATGATCAAATACTAATCCTAAACCACTTGCATTATCTAGATTATGCCACTTGCACCAATAAATCAATTTATTGATTTAATAAATCCAACATTTTCACTCAATATGGAATATTCCCTAGAATTTGAAATAAAAAACAAGTGGACATGTACATCCAACAAGTCATTTATGAGCTCTTACATGGCTCTTACATGTCTCCTTCCAAAGGTCAAACTCAACATTCATTGCACAAATTTGAATTCAAATTTCCCCCCTCTTGGGCACATTTTCCAAATCTTGCACATGCATCAACCACTCACATGATGATAAGTGGCATCTTTTCATTGGCCTGTTTCTTAGTCCCACATTGGTCCCTCTTCAACACTCAACATTTGAAAATCTTTAAATAGAGGCTTCATCCTCAAGCAACTCCTCCACAATTTGATCCTCAAATCATATGCAAAGTCACTCTCCTTAAGAATTGATTTTGCCATCTTACTCCATCACCATCATTTTCACATCATTTAGCTTATTTTAGGAAGGATTGGGAAAATGCTTCTTTCCATAAAAGCACCAATCCACTATGGGATAGAATTTGACTTTTGTTTTTCTTATGCTTTCACTTAGCTTATGTTGATAACTTACTTTGTTTGCATAGATAACATGAGCAATTATTTCATAGGGATTCTATATCTAAATTGTTTGATTTAACTAACAATACTAAGGGTTTTGTTTTTGAGCCAATGCAGATTTAGGGTCCTACATAATAACGCTAGAAGGAGGGCTGAGTTGTTCTTTTGCATGTTATTTCTTTGTATCTGCAAAGATCATATCCATACTACAATCTCTGAGATTCACGTATATATTTCAAGTTTAGATCTAAGACTTTATTCAATAATGCATTATGTGTTTTAAGTTTGGTATAAAATATGTATCTCTCTTGTGAGTTGCTATTTCTTCTAGGATTTGATCATAGGAAGTTGCTGCATCCAAGTACGGGTGGTTGTGAATGCTATAAGTCGCTTCCCTTGTATGTCAATTTGTATTGCTTGAAGATTCCTAAGCCTTTCTTTTTCAAACATAATTGGTAATTGACACTAAGGTAGCATAAACTTTGTTCATGAAACTCCATTCGCCCACTTAGGTTGAGAAGTCTGTTCGCTGGTCATAAGTCATTGTTTGACAGATTCATTTAAGCATATCGCTTTTTTGTTTTTTAGGAATGTTTGTGAACTATTTCTAAATATAGCCAAACACGCCTTATGTTTTTGTGAAGATCTCAGCTTATATCTATCATTTACTTTAATCGATGTCTAAGTCCACTATTGACATGTGAACTTGCTAAAAGGATGTTAGATAAGCTCGAATAAAAATTAATGATACAGATCTCTTTCTTCAATAAGATGCAGGGTGAGGCATGTATGCGAAAAAAAAAAGGAAGCCTACTAGTTTCTTTATGTCTAGCTCTCATCTTACAGTGATCTGGTGGTATTCATAACTATTTTTGACTTGGGTTTAATGATTTGTTGAAAATCTGTGTGCCACTCATTCCTAGTTGGGTCTGCCAGCCGAATTCCTCATTTTCCTAAGCAGTGTCATTTAAGGCTTTCGTTTAAAATGGTGTTTCTTACATTGGTCAGTCTGTAAACATTTATCACGCCCCAGCCACATTATTTTCTCCCGCCTGAATCTGCGCAATCATAGATCCGCACATTTATTCCCATAATTAGATCTGCACATTTATCCTCTGCCTACAAATGCCACGAAAAGTCTTTAATGAATTTTGTAATGATTTGGACGTGGAATATATTGATGTAATGTTTAATCTATTCAGCATAAATTCGTTATATTATTTAGAGATAATAGTTTCTTATATCATTTTGTGGTCCACAAAGAATTGCAGGTGCTATTGACTGATGGACGTAGATATATCTGCACATTTATCCTCTACCTGCAAATGCCAAGAAAAGTGCTATTGACTGCTGGAAAGCCAACACATGTGGGATTTCCAAATTACGGTGTTTTAGCTATTCGAATATACAAGGACAGAGAATTGGTGGCGAAGTTACTTCAGTGGGGTACGTTGTTTCAAATGTGACAATTATAATCCTATAGGGACATTGTTATTAAAACAGTACATTGCATAAAAAAAAATCACTCCAACTTCATTGCCTATTGGAAGTGGCTGTTGGTTGTAAGTAGACTCTGCCATTGAAAATCATAAACATTGCATTCCCTTTGACCGGCTTGGATACAATTTTTTTTTTTTCTTGTGATTATATCGCTAGAAAGAGTTGGCACTCAATAATCTGCTCTCATACTTTCTTTCTCGCACGCCATCATTTGCCACTTGCATGTGCTTAAAATCTTCTGAGTGCTTTTCAACAAATGTACTCTGTTACATAAGTTCAAGGCATTTGTTAGAGAGTTTCACGCCCTTGCAACAAATCATTTTGTACATGTCCTGCATTCGTTGCCTTTCATCTATGCTTATCCCCATACTTTGTTGGACGTCCTCTGCCAAACACATAACCATCAACCTTCCTTTTGACAGTCTTTCAAGTCACTGCGCCCTGATGGATGAGCGTACCCTATTCTATGTGCTGGTTTTATGCACTCAAACAAGATATCATCGAGCCAAATACATTTTCTTGAGAGTTTCAAAGGTCTTTTCAAAATTTCATTTTATGCATATAAGTTGCGGTGGCGTTTCATGAGACATGTTTTTGGGGCGCACCAACAGGCAGGCCACGCGCTAGCTTTGCAAGTTACATCTTCTCTAAGATTTCTACAGTTTTCTCCACAGAACCTATGTTTCACCAACACTTTTGAGTTTTCTCATTTAGCATAGTGGGAGCCTCTACAGAGCATTATTCGATGGCTGCAATGAGGTTTATTTCATTTTTATTGCAAAAAAAATACAAGCTTCCTTTATCCAGCACGAACCCCTGCTTCTCATCTTGCTTGGAAGTTTCAAGAGTCCTTTCAACAATATGCTGGCGCTTGACAAAAGTAGTCCCTAAATTTATTTTATACCATTTGACAGTTGGCAGATACAATCAAAATGCTCTACGTAGAGTAAAAATCTCTCATTCTTTGACTATTGTTTTAGTCGACAATAGCTTTGTTTTCATTTTCCTTAGGGACAACAAATGTTTAACATCATTCAAAACCGATGATTTTAGATGTGTAAAGTGCACGAAAACTGTTGACGATCATTTCAAAACTTTTAGGATGTCTTTGTCACTTAATACAACCGTGAAATGTACAACTCGGTTCATTTAATAGTGCAGTGCCCAAGTCAAAGACCAAATAAGACATTAATCGGACTATCATTTATGCATGACTGTGCCCTGCAAAGGTCAGATTTAATGTGTTCTTTTTATTTATTTTTGAATTTGATCATTACGCATAATCTGCTAACATCAATTGTGTGCTTTGTGATATGATTTATTGTTTGGTGTGCAGGCCATCTTTGGGGGGGGGCCAATAAAGGCCATTAGTTCTTTTGAGTGTTCAAATCTCAAAGCTGACTTCTATTGAACCATTGAACTATTTCTCTTTTTTATCTCTCGAATGCTAGTTTTCAAGGGTTATTTCCTTGTTATGAAAAATTTCAAATTCATTATGATTAAAATTGCATTTAATTATGAAATGAATTTTACTTTTGATAGCTTTGTAATGTTTGCAGGAATGCATCAAGAAGAAATGTTTGTCTCTCTTGCATAAGAAACAAAATCCAAAAGAATAACAAACAGATTTAAGTTGGAGAATTGGGTATTAAATCTAAAAAATCATTTTTAAATGCTTATTGAAATAATCTAGAGCATCTGATTACTGCTTTTGACTTCTATTTTAAACTAGTTAGATCATTGATCCTTTTTTCAAAGTTGGATTAAAATTGGACCTTAGAAACTGACTAGGCTTCACTTTTGGGTTAAAATTGAACAAACAAACTTCACATTTGACTTTGGTGCTTAAAATGAATTGAATCATTGCTTTGAGGCTAAAATGAACATATATTTTTTGTGTTTTGTAATCTTTTATGCAAAATAATCTCATCTAAAAAGGCGTATGCGCTTCTCTCGCATTTCATGGCGATCTTGAGAATCAAAAGTCTTTTTGATGACATTAGGTTGCATAAAAGATTGCCTCCACACTTTGATTTGGGGTTAAAATTGAACAAGATCTTGTGCAAGTGTGAGTTAGGTATATTGCGTGTGTTCTCCTTTTGTTTCTAAACAAAGGTCGATCGAACTATGGGTGTGCTGGCTTGTTATTGTTTACCTTTAGAGGGGCCTGCCTAAGAGACACATCCGAAAGGAGAACTCGAAGGCAACTCCAACCGGTTTTTCATTTAGGCTAGTATACAAATGGATAAGACTAAACTGTCAAGTCCTCATGGTATGTAGGCCTTAGCCGTACAATGTCTTTCAGAATAGAGTACTACCGTAAAACGTATAAGAGCCCCTAGTAGGATTGATTAAAGCCTTTAGTGGCTTGTTGGATGCTCACAAGGTGCCATGTCCCTGATGTTGTGTCATTAAGAACCTTGTTTGTAGTTTCCATCTAGTCCATCCAATGAGTTTATCGAAGTGGCACATTGGAACTTAGTTTCCAAGAAGTTACTTGCCATATCTGATCTTGGTTGAAATATAGAGGTTAAGACTTCATTCTTAACATACCTTTATATTTTATCCTTGGTTGTATGTAAAATCATCTCTTCTACTACGAAGGGCATGAGGTAAGCCCACTAGGAAAAACGTACTAATTGAGCTAGGATGTTACATTGCTTATTTGAAAACACAGTGCGTTTATCAAAAACATTGGAAAACCAACATTCAACATCATCATCAAAATTTCAAACCCCTTAGTTAGAGCAAATACCTTTGTTAAAACCCAAGAACTATTGCTTACCCTAGGGATTATGTCCTTAGAGGTTTCTAAGTAATTGGGTTTACATCTTAATTTGCTCTTACAAAGGTCAACATTAGGCAACCCTTGTCCTGATTTCTTGGAACTTCCACATAGTACTTTAGGGGATGAAAAGAAGTTGTGACATTGGAAATTCAATTTGAAACATAATCAAGTGTCTGTTTTTGGTAAAAAGAAGTCATTAAAGAAAAGATAACAAATTTGACCCCACACATGTGCTTGTTTATCTTCTTTCGAGAAGACATTGTTCTCTTGGGTTTGAATTATTCTTAGAGAAAGGCATGTTATTCACTATCTTGGCATAGTAAACAAGTCCTTCTTAGGTTCATTTAGGTCCAAATCAAACACATCACCCATCCAAAAATTTATCAAAATCCATCCCCCAAACAACTTTCAAACTTTAGAAACATCATTCTAGACTTGGGTAAATCATCCTTAAATCAAAATTATTTCTTTAGTTAGGTGTGTGGGAATGCATCCTTTCTCAATACATTTAATTAAATCAGCAATCCTTTGAACAAATTCATCCTAAGATAACATCTTACATCTTAGGGTTTACAAGTTCATTATCCAAATCAAACAATCAAAATCAAACCCTAAGTCTAGCATTGATCCAAAGTCCCTAAACATTCAAACACTCATATCATTCACCCATCCGTCATCTCATCATTGGTCCTAAGAACATTAGAGGTCACTTTTGTGACAAGGTCAAAACACAAGAGGAACATGGAATATAGACTTGATCCATACATCATGAGTAACCCAAGTCAAATAAGTTATCAAAGCCTTACAATGTCAATTGATTCTCAACACTCACATCTATACGAACCATACATGGGATCATTACCTTCGAAAAATTCCAATAGTATACCAAATGTGAGTATACCCAAATTGAGATTTGGAACACCTTTCCCAAGGATAGATTTAAATCCAAGTCTAAACCTACAAGTCTATCAACCAAACAATCAAGGCATGAGCCTTCAAATGACCAACATCATCCCACCAAATCCATGCATGCCAAATGTGAATGTACCAAGTACAACTTTACCAAACATGAATCTAGAAAACTTTGCGATAAATATGTTTGCAAATCACACGAATGTTGTTCAAAATCCAAACAAGATGTTAAAAAATCCAAGTCAAGGCAATGTGATTCCCAACATCAACAATCTTCAATTTCAACCTATCATGCCAAATCTGAACATCATCCCAAGTTAGAACAATGTCCAAAATCAATTTGTCGATGATCCCATTCAAACACCACAAGTGTACATTCCAAATTTGCTTAAACAAAAGCCAAACCAAGGGAGTCAAAATTAAGATCAAATTTCGCTAGAACAACTTGCTTCACATGCCAAACTAATTGAATTATTGAGCCAAGAGATATCTTCTCTTCAAAATCAATACATTCCTCCATTGATTGAACCATATCATCAAAGCATTGAGTTATATCCACAATTGCATCAAGAACAACATCTCCAATGGAAAGAAGTCAGATATTAAGATCAACAACGTCAACAACAAACTCAATCACCACATCTCAAAGATCAATCACCACACCTCCAAAATCAATCACCACAAGGTCAATTTAAAGAGAAAATCTCACAAGGAAACAAGCGAAAATACACACCACTTGGGAGACCAATCGAATCAGTCCTACAACAATTGGTACAAGAAAATCTCATCAAAATCCCCATTTATGTGAACTATCAAGAACCAACCATAAAACTGCCAGGGTATAATGAGAAGCGCCTTTGTGATTATCATAGAATAAGGGGACACAAAACATTAGATTGTGTTCGACTCAAGAAACTCATCCAAGACCTAATTGATCAAAATATAATCACTATTGGGGGAAATGATAGCATTGGCAATCTCTCCACCATGACTGTTGAGAACAAGGAGAAAGATCAATCCATCACTGAGCACCTTGAAGATGTTTCCATCCCATCCGATGATCAACTCACCATACATCAAGAACCACTTTTTAGTGATCTCTTTCAAGGAGTGTTAGGATTATTTGATCCTATTGACATAATGCACAATCTGTTCACCTATGATCATGTTGAAAATGTCTCTACATTGCCTTATGAGTTAGAGGATGTATCTCAAGAATTTATTCCAAAACAAGATCAAAATCTTCCGCTAAGGTCTAGCAATGGTCCCTTCCAAGACATGTTGACCCCATTTGACCTCATGGTTATAGATACTGAGAGAATCCTCAACTTGAAAATTGTTCCAAGTCCACTCAAAGATCAAGAAGATATTGAGCCACTTACCATGTCTAATGAAGGCATCCAAGAACCCTTTGTAAGCAATCCATCATTTGAAATTGATCCATGTCAGGAACTTGATCCAAAGCATGTCAAAAGAAACTCCGAAATCATTGAAGATCAAGAACTTGTATCCTCAAGATACTACAATAATCTAATGAACACTCTCTTATCTATGCAAGATGATCATATCCATGTAGCACATACTCCTCCATCTACCCATGAGATGCTTTCTATGGATGGACATGTAGATGATCTTCATCTAGAACAAGATTGTGTTACACAAAAAGAGCAGATTATTAACTCCTATAGTCAAATGAAGTTATCAACAATAGGATCAAATATGTCCCAAATCTAGACTAAGGACATCATGAATAAGGATATCCAACTTTACCTGCTCAAGGAAATGAGTCAGATAGAACAATATAATCCAGAGTTAGCAGAGTAGCAAATTGAAAGAATGTCACCTATGGTGGTCATTTATCAGAGAATTCATTCTAAACAAAAGCTCTCAGAATAGGGAGAATCAAAGCATGAAGGTACTACTATCACCATACTGGGGGCAACTTTGTCTCAAGAAAACATCAACATAGGGAGCACGAAGAGTCCTTATGATGAAACTAGTGTCAATACTATAACCGGCCATGCCATGAATCTTCATCCACCCATCACCCCATCCACGAATTGCGAGCAACTTTGAAGGAAAGATTTGAATCAAAGCACGAAGAACATTATTAAAGCAAAAGAAGCAAAGCATGATGGAAAAATCAAATACAAGTGGATACCAAATAATACAAAGAAATATTATCCTTATCGAACTCCATTAGTCAAAGAAACTATGGGGCAAAATAAGAAAGGGAAAAGTATCCATCAAAGATGTCCACAAAAGAAAAAGTAGGATTTTCAAGCGACATACAAAGTGTATCAAGTAGTTGGTCCTAATTCCATGCACACTTCCATATCCATCCATCATTGCTCATCTTCCCAAGTTTGGAGGGTCAAAGATTCCAAACTGTCAACTAATTCATCTCTTATCCCTAAACACACTCCATCCACGCTTCCATGCATGATATCTAATTCTCATATTGACCATGTATTGGAAACGACCCTTCATCATAAGGATTCAAAGGGCACTCTATCGTGATGTGTGCACAAAGACAAGGTTAACTCTGGTATCAACGAAGTAGATCAAGAATCCCAAAAGTTGCATTCAAGTGCACATATCTTAGCAAATCAGCTCCTTCAAGTAGGATATTGATGACACATTATGTCAGGGGCATCTACATCAACAACACCTCATGATTTAGCATGAGCTTAAAACCTTTTGAAAATATCAAAAAAATCAAAAAATATGAAAATACAAAAAAATTAGAAAAATGATTGAAAATAGTAAAGAGAAAAAAATCGTCCTCTAGTAAAAATTGCATGGGCGGCACTTTGGGCAAGACCATGATGAAAACCTAGCAAATAGGCGTCATGTGTAGAATCAAGCATCTACATGCACCATTTCACGTGAAAGCATCTCATCCCATCCGTAATAAATTGAGCATTCCATCCAATCCATAATAACTCCATTTCATCCATGAACCATATATCCAATCCATTTTTATCCACTACGTCCATCATCCAAGTTACCTTGATCTTGATGAAAGTTTGGGGCACACTTTACACTTGCTTATGGTAAACATCTTAACATGGGTCATTTTCATCGATCTTATCCTATCAAGCATTTTCTGAGCTATGAAGCACTATCCAAAATGAGCATCCTTTATCCAAACACCTTATCTTATCGCAAGATAATCCATATCCATCTGTCCACACACCTATCTAGGCATCTATCCATGACATTCCGTACATTGCTAGACACTGGGGGCAGATATTTATATCTCGCTTTAGGAATAAATCTTGATATATATCCTCCAACTTGTGTGGCAATCCGAACATTGGTAAACGAGAAACCAAATTGGTTCACCACTTGTGAGCAATAATCCGGATCACTAGCCCATGGCATATTCTGATGAGTAGATGTTCCTCATCAGTCTTCATCTTTTATTGAACATCAATCCGAGTAATCACTATCAGTCGCATCTAACACACCCTTCAAACATCACATCAAATCATTCAAACAACTTTTGTTCCAAATCAAGCTTCATCAATCATGATCAATCAAATCCAATCAAAACATCAACATCAATCAATCTATCATCTTGGGATATCCATCCTAATCCTTCTGTTGCTTAACACTATCCTTGCATTGTTGTGCATCCTCAAAAATGTTATCATTATCAATCCTGATCAATCAAATCCTTGCATTATTGTGTATCCTCAACAATGTTATCATCATCATCAATCCATCGAATTGATCAATCAACCTTAGCTTGATTTTCAGTAAAATCCCAAACAAAGCACTGATATCGTCAAACATGTCCATATCTAAATCGTCAAAATCATGCAAAAATCCAAAAACATCCAAAACATCAAAAAATCCAAAAAAATATCCAAAACATATCAAAATCCAAAAACACTCAAAAAGTTAGAAAACATCAAATACATTGAAATCCGAACTACATCGTCTTTGAGCTTAAATGTAGGCAAGGCTAATCTTTGATCAGCCCCCGAGACATCAAAATCCAAAAACATTCAAAAAACATCAAAATCACAAAAACATTAAAAAAACATCAAAATCCAAAAACATTCGAAAAACATCAAAATCACAAAAACATTCAAAAAACATCAAAATCCAAAACATCACAAAATTCAAAAAATCAAAACATTTGAAAAATCTCAAAAACACCAAAAATAGCCTCAAAACATTTCAAAACCTCAAAAACATCCAAATATTTGAAAAAAATCCATCCGTCTCATCTCGCTTTCACCCGCAATAATCAATCATCCATAATAAATCATTCTCGCCTTCATCCTTTGGTAAAACAAACAGAAACAATCATAGCAATTGGAAAAAGCAAAGCTTCAATCATAAAATCAAAATCAAAGCAACAAATCGTTAAAAGAAAAATCAAACTCTTGATCATTTTCAAACATGTCAGTCAACTTTGTATCAACAACCTATCAATCAACTTATCAAACCATCATCATCTTATACAATGCATGTCCTAGGATATATTGTTTCGACAATGGGCATCATTTTGGATATCACCTTGGATCCTTATCAGACTATCAACATAAATCCCTTTAGCTAGAGATATGAAGAACATTGACTTCTTTGTGTACTTGATCTTTTCTTTTGATTTATCTTATTGCGCTCATTCCAAGGACCTCTCGATGATATCCAAACGAATGATTTAGAGAGATAGGAATGGGGCAACGATCATTATCTTTTGTCTGCTATGCTTGTGGGACATTCTTGTAAAATAACTTGGTGAATACTTGCTTTGTTAGGTATGCCCTAGCAAGGTTTCCATATGTCAAGTGTGAATAAGAATACTCCTATCTGCTTATTGAGTCAAAGTCCATCACACTAGGTACAATGCCATCCTAGTTCTTTATACCTTGATGCATCATACCTGTGTGTGTTATCAAACATAAGGTAAGTAGCCCTTTTAAAATCCCAATCCTTGATAGGAAAATCATCATCATTTGTCATCATCATCATCATTTATCATCATCATCATCATCTATCATCATCATCTCTAATAAAATCTCCTCAGATCATGGACTTGTTGGATCCTTTTTTCATCATCTCATTTCCACACTAGCATCATCATCACCATTGCATCCATCATATATACTTCTTGCATCCACAAACTATCAGCAGTCGACATATCATTCATACCATACATAATAGGAAACATTGATCATTTCACATACATTGCATTTGCATCATCATCATAATATAGATCTGTTAGTCTAAGCATCTGCATAGAGCATCCATTGCATAATCATAGCATATTGCATCATCCATAACCATCCATTTTTATCCTTTTTATCATGAGATCGACCTTCAAATCAAATCTTTTCGCTCAATCTCTCAAGGGGGCAATATACCAGTGTACTTTCCACTAGGGCATCTGAAAAATAAGAAAATTTTTGAATTTTGATCGTGGCAAGTTTATTCTTTGAACCAACACAACAAGTACATTGCTTCAAAGAGGGGCAAAATGTAGACATGCAAAATTAGCATCATGCATACTCATATTCCATTCAACAAATAAATCAAGTTTATTTATCAATCCCCTAAAGTCATCAGCTTAAATCAAATAAATCAAATTTGATCCTATCATCATCCCTTTAATTAAATAAATGAAACTTTATATAATTAAATATCCAAATCCATATTTCATCCTTTTTTGATTTAAATAAATCAAGTATTTAAGTCATGAAAGTCAAACTAGCCTAATCATCATTAAGCTAAGGTCTAACAATGATCAAATACTAATCCTAAACCACTTGCATTCTCTAGATTATGCCACTTGCACCAATAAATCAATTTATTGATTTAATAAATCCAACATTTTCACTCAGCATGGAATATTCCCTAGAATTTGAAATAAAAAACAAGTGGACATGTACATCCAACAAGTCATTTATGAGCTCCTACATGGCTCTTACATGTCCCCTTCCAAAGGTCAAACTCAACATTCATTGCACAAATTTGAATTCAAATTTCCCCCCTCTTGGGCACATTTTCCAAATCTTGCACATGCATCAACCACTCACATGATGACAAGTGGCATCTTTTCAGTGGCCTGTTTCTTAGTCCCACATTGGTCCCTCTTCAACACTCAACATTTGAAAGTCTTTAAATAGAGGCTTCATCCTCAAGCAACTCCTCCACAATTTGATCCTCAAATCATATGCAAACTCACTCTCCTTGAGAATTGATTTTGCCATCTTACTCCATCACTATCATTTTCACATCATTTAGCTTATTTTAGCAAGGATTGGGAAAGGGCTTCTTTCCATAGAAGCACCAGTCCACTATGGGATAGAATTTGACTCTGGGTTTTCTTATGCTTTCACTTAGCTTATGTTGATAACTTACTTTGTTTGCATAGATAACATGAGCAATTATTTCATAGGCATTCTATATCTGATTTATTTGATTTGACTAACAATACTAAGGGTTTTTATTTTTGAGCCAATGCAGATTTAGGGTCCTACACTATTAAATTGTTATAATATCAATGCTATTGGTAAAACATAACAGACACAAAAAATAAAAATAGGACTATTCTAGCACATTTCGGTAGGAACTTTGCTGCTCTATAGCTTTTGTTTTATGTGTCATTTCTTTATATTTTATGATTCTTGAAATTGTAAGGTATTTTTTTTTGAGATATGTTACTATTTGAAACATATTTCTTAAATTTTAAAATAAGGAATACGTTACAAATTTAGCATGGACGTGGATATAAAGCTAGTTAATAAGTAACTAAATTTATTATACTTAATTTTTTTGAAGGGTTAGACGTGTTAATTTGTTAGATGGTTCAAAGAAGAAATATTTTCTAAAACATGTTTCTATGTCTTTAGTTCAAGTTAAGGGCATTCTTCTTACTATATCTAGTTAAGGTATTATGTAGTTTTCTTTTTACAACTTTGTTGCAACTATGCTAATTTTTGTTATTTGGTTGCTTTTTGTTTGTCTACTTTTTTTGTAAAAGGGTTGGAGATTTTTCAATAACCCTTACCCACCATTAATAAAAAGAGAAGTTAAAATAATATAATATAAATATAAAACAAGATTTAAGATAAAGATAAAATAAAATAAGATAAAGATAAACTAGAATAATTTTTTTTTTAAAAAAAAACAATAATAAAAAAATGAAAGCTAAAAACTAGCAATCACACTTTGGTGTACAATGTTTACACTGAAGAGAAATTGTGGAAGGTTAATTAGGGAAAAAAAATTGTCTTATTTTTCCATACATTTGCATGCTACATGAGGTCAATTGGTAGGTCATTTAGAAAATGATGTTTGTGCAACAATGGTCTCAATGGAGAAGTGGTAACTTTAAATCAACTACGCATCCTATTATAGGGATCTAAACACAACTAAAATGAAACCTCTGAATGAGGAAGATAATAAAAATGCATTACCATTAGGCTCATGTTATATTTTCAATATAGAGAGAAGGAGAAAGAGTGAGATAGGGATTGAAAGAGGGAGACATAAAGGGAAGAAGAGTGAGAGAGTGAGCTTGGGGTAAGGAGATAAGAAGAGAATTAGAGCAAGACATATACTACAAAGAGAGAGGCCCTAAGAAAGAGGGAGATATACAAATAAGGAAGAGGGAGATAGAGAGAGATACACACATATTGAGAGTGAGAAATGTAGAGAGATAGAGATAATAGAGAGAGATAAGAGAGATACAAGGAAATGTGTATTGAGAGAAGAGAGATTAATGTAGACACCAAAAAATGTCCTAATTCCACGAATGCCATTTTTCTTGGTCATCGTCCTTTAATAATTGAATAATTTTAATTATTTGATTATCCCTGACCATATTCCTCTATTAATTAAATAATTTTTAATTATTTAATTAATTCACTTTCTAATCTTTATTCTATTTTGATCAATTAAAATAAATTAATTGTATCACTAATACCCCCTTTCTTCAATAATGAAATAAATCATTATTTATTAATTATTTATCTTTCATCATTTGTCTATAGTCAAATAATAATAATAATTATTTGACCTTTTCATTCTTCTATAATTAAATAATCGTCAAGATTATTTAATTATGTGACATTCCTCTCCACATTAAATAGTTAATTCAAATCAATTATCAATGTCTAATTTCCATCTCCCCATTTAATTAAATTGATTTCACAATTTGATTTAATTAAATTCCCCCTTTTCTTTTCCCCCAAATAAATAATTTGAATGAATTATTTATTTCCACTTGTCCATTTTCTCTATTTTCAAATAAATAATTTAAAATAAATCATGTATGCATCCCTTTTGGTCAAAGATTCCTCGTCATTCATTTCTATCATAGCGCCATCGGGCATCATAGCCATGTTAGTTCTCAAAAACGTTTGTTGAAAAACCAAAAGAGGTTGCCAAGATCTTGGTACGTTTTAGGCTAACAAACAAGGCCAAATGGTGTACTCGAACGTTCTTCTCTTTAGGCTCTGCCAGACCTAGGTGGGTGTATCTATGCAAATGAAGGAGACTTAAATACTATATGTTTCCTACTTGTGCAATATATCCACAATCACAATTGGTGTGGGATAGATAAAAGCTTACTAATTACTCCTATTGAAATTTGAAATGTGAATGTATGGATAAGATTTTATGAAATTCTAAAAGGGAATTTGCACGAACAATGCCTACTTCATTTGGGTTAATGGATTCAAGAGGTGAAAGATATGTTACTTACTTAATGATTATAATTCAAATTTCTTAACACTTATGACTGTTTATACCTTGTATAAACTTGCAAGAATGCAATTATCAAGTTCTTCTTATTGATCCAAATGACCTTGTCCAGATTACTATGATTAATTAAAAGAATTTAGTCCTTCCTTGAAGGAGCCAGTTAACTAAACCACACAAGAGCAAAAAATGTTCCTTGATAAGTTGAAAATATCTTTGATACATCAATTTAAATAATAAGGAAATTTCAACCTTGGAGACAGCCTGATAATATTTTTTAATCAATTCAACATGCAATTGAAACCACAATTGGATCACCAAATTAAGCTTTCTTGTCCATTATATTACTTCAAAATATTTTTGCAATACATAGCATAATGTTCCTTTTCGGCAACTGTTCAACCTATCCAACTACCTACCTACTGCTTATTCTTTATTCTAATTATTTCTTCATGTGATCTCATCTATCATATATAGATTACATCTTCTAGGGTTATGACCCTTCATATCTCTTCCATTGCAACGCTTCAGTATCCTTCTTTCTTCAATAAAATATTTAATTAATTTCCTTCATCAAATTAAATATTTTAGTCTTCATCATCTCTGTGAAATTTAATTCAAATAACAATCTTCCTTTTGTGGAACTTTTCACTTCATTTTTTACATGTATGTATCTTTAATACTTTCTTCGAGTAAAAATTGTTATCCCCTTTTAACTCTCTTTATATTTTCCTTCTTCTAAAAATTAATTTTGATTTACTATCATTCGTTTAGATTTTCACTTCTCTTTTACCTATACCATATTTTAAAATATTCCATTAGTAAAAATCACACACTTCTAACTGCCTTGGTTAAATTGTTTCACATTTTGATGAAAATATTTTACTTGATGAAAAAACTCTATCCCTCCATCTTTACCTTTATTCAATAAATCTTCACCTTATTACTCCCACAATCTCACATTTAAATCTTCTTTTCATATTGTACCGATAGCACTCATTTTAATTATTTTTATTCACCTTCAAACTTTCGGCTTGACATGTATCATCAGAAGGATTTTATTTTTCTATCTCGATAGTATATGTCTCCCCAATGAAGTTTCTATCGGCATGACAAACACACTTGGTATGATTTAAAAAACCCACTCTGATCACTTTGCTCTCACTGATGCATTTAAGGCTTTTTTTCCTAACTTTGGTGGAAAGACCCTATTATTCCAATGAGCTCCATTTCCTATTGGTGACGTGGGCTTCTAGCTAAGCTAGTCTAATCTTCCTTGCCACCATAGCTCATCCTCTCCACCAACCACATTTACGTCTTCATTCTTCCGACTTCTATCTTCTTCTACATTCTTCCTCTATGTCTCTAGACTCTTTCAATGTTTGGCGTAATATGGAAGCTTCCTATGATACTTGAAAATAAAGCTCTATTTTTGTAAAGGGTAGATTTAAGGGAAATACTCTGTTTTATGAGGAACAATGAAGGCATGACTATAAGAGCACCGAAAACTCTCTATTTTCAATAAGAATCTAATATAAACTCTCTTCTATGTTAATATTTTGTTTAAAAACTAGATATGTGTTTGTTTTCATAATCTGTGGATGTTTTTTCAATGTCTTTCCTCCTTTGCATTCCTACATATTGGTATCAAAGCAAAAATGATCCAGGGAAAAGTTGTAGGTTGCATAATAGATTCCATGAGGAGGTCGCCCAAATAAGATTGCTAGAAATTGGAGAGGATGCACCATAGAAGAAATCGTTGATTAAGGGTTTTATTGGAGATCACTGAAATTTCAAGATCTGCAGGTCAAATGTTAAAAGAGAACAAGATTTAAAAGATCATGGAGATTAAAAAGTGTTGCTGCAAAATAATGAGGATTGCTGGCAAGAGTTAGCAAGGGTATCAAAGGTGAATGAAAAGGCGAGGAGAAATGCAGGCCATCAATGAAGTCAATGGAGTCTAAAGATTGTTGAAAAGAAAGGTACATGAAAGCATTTGAAGTTTCTTCTTAAGAACAAAAGAGAATCATGGGTTTCATTAATGTGTGATGCTAGTGAAAGGAATTGCATAAAAGATCGATGTAGTGAAGATATTGCATAAAGGTAACTTCTATTCTATTATAAAAAAAAAGACTGATTGTGTGTGTTTGTGAGTGGTAGAGCGAGAAGACAAAGTGGGTTAATAAGTTGTTTTGAATATGTGTTTATGAAAGAAAAATGGAAGTCATAGAAAAGATAATGTTGCAAAGGTGTTCATAACTATCAAAGGTAAATCAGATTGTTATGTTAAAGTTGTAGTTTAATCTTGAAGAAGAAGAAATTGGTGTTGTGGAATCAAGAAAACAATAGGTGGGTTTAAATTGTTTGAATTAATGGGAAAAGTTGGAAAAAGAGTAAAGAAAGAGAGAGATGTTCTGGAAGAGGAATTGTTAGAAGTTAAGAAACAAACCTCTGAAGTGTTAAAATATTTTAAAAAGGTTTCAATTGAAAAAACTAGACAAGTGATAAAAATTTATGATCTTGAAATTGAATTGAATAAGCTTAAAGCAAAGAATGAAGAGTTAGAAGAAAAAGTGAAGATGTATCATGAAGTCAAGAAGAAATGTGAAGACTTAGAAGTAAAGCTAAATACTTTGTTTGATGAAGCTAAGAAAAAAAATGAAGAATTGGAAAAAAAATTAAAGAGATTAGAAGAAGAAAATAGTTTGCAAAAAGAAGAAATATCAAAACTGAAAGAAGAAAATAAATGTTTGAAATCAAAACCATTGGTGTATGATGTATCATGTGGCATAAAAGATTTATCAAATGCATTGTGTAAATTTGCTGAAGTAATTTGTGATCAAGAATATAAGCATGAAGATAATATGTGTGAATCTACAAATCTTGTTAAATTTGATGAGAATGAGAAAATTTGTAACGAAAACAATGGGTTATGAAGGTAAAGGATTAAGAAAGAATGAGCAAGGAATGAAAGATCCAATAGAACCAATTATGAGGCCAAAACATGAAGGAATTGGGTATGTAATAGGCAAAGGAATAATATCTAAGGCTCAAGTAAATTTGTTCGAGAAACACAATGTATTCAATGTTCATATTGTAATAGAAAAGGGCATATAAAAGATAAATGTTGGGATTTACATCCATGTAGAATTTGTGGTTTGAAAAACCATTGTGAAAAAATGTGTTGGAACAAAGAATCGAAGAATGATTTCATGGCAAGTTGTATGAAAATGGATTGTGGACGGACTTATGGATCAAGTTGGCAAAAAATTATAGGTATGATCAAGTATAAAAGTTTGCATGTAAAATTTGATAGCAATCATGGAAAGTTTGAAGGCACAACAAATACTTTTGGAAAGGCATCTATAGATGGCAAGTTTTTAGGAAGTTGCAGATCGAAGTTTTGAAGATTTGAGACTGCAGGAGCAGCTGGAAGAAGCCAAAAGAAATGCATCATGATTGATGAAAAGATCTAAAGATTGTAAAGTTATTGAGCAAGGAAAGTTAGTAAGTTTGAAGACTTGGTTGCAACCACAAGGAAAAGAAGACAAAAAGAAGTCAGGAAAATGAAGAGCAAAGGAATTGGAATTGTAGACATTTATGGCAGTGAAGATTAAGGGGGAGTATTGGTGATGTGGGCTTCTAGCTAAGCTAGTCTAATCTTCCCTTCCACCATAGCTCATCCTCTCCACCAACCACATTTACTTCTTCATTCTTCCCACTTCTATCTTCTTCTATATTCTTCCTCTATGTTTCTAGACTCTTCCAATGTTTGGCGTAATCTGGAAGCTTCCTATGATACATGAAAATAAAGCTCAATTTTTGTAAAGGTTGGATTTAAGTGAAATACTATGTTTTATGAGGAACAATGAAGGAATGACTGTAAGAGCACTAAAAAATCTCTATTTTCAACAAGCATCTAATATAAAATCTGTTCTATGTTAATATTTTGCTTAAAAATTGGTTATCTGTTTGTTTTCATAATCTATGGTTTTTTTTCAATGTCTTTCCTCCTCTGCATTCCTACATTTCCAATTGAACAATGCATGAAGATGGATATGCACTAATCACACTAGAAAATAATTTGTTCTCATTACAGCTTTCCTTCCAAATTCAAATAATCAAGCCAACATTGTTTTGAACTACCTTACAAATTGTTTGAGCTTCTCTTGCTAGTTCATGAATAACCTTGCTTTCAAAATAATTGTTTCTCATCCAAAATTCCATCAATTTTTTTCTTGTTTTAAGAGATTTTAATCTTTTCTTGCAGTCTCTAATTTTAAAACTCCTTTTTGTGTTTCTTCGATTTTTGAGTATAGAAATATCATTATCTATTGTAGCATAATGCCTCTGCCAATTTGATTTGCTAGAGAGTTTTAAATTATTTTCAACAAATCTATTCTATACACAATCACCAATTATTTTTGACCTCAAGTGGCCAATGTGCTTTTCTTCAACATATTAGGAGAGGAGAAGTTTGGAATTACTCTAGTTTTTGGAAGAAAAGGAGCCCAAGTATTGATGCCATTGAATTCTCATTTGGATTCTTAAATTCAGTTGTTTGTTCTTTAATCTTGGACCATATTCCTATTGCATTATTGTACTAGTAGTCACAAAAATTTTCATTACAAATTGCAACTAATGGCTCCACACTTAAAGAGAGTTTGATTAAGACTGGATAACTTGATTTCTCTATAGATTTTGGTACATCATTGGCGGTGCACAAAATTTAATCACATATTTTAAATTCTCAAATAGTTCTGGTGGTATCTTTGACTTGATGAAGAGTTTGCAATATATTTGCAATTTGTAGGCATAAATATTTGAAGCATGCTTTAAAAACCTTTGGAGTGTATTGTTGTGTAGTTTTTGCACACACACCCCACTAAAAACAGGGACCCTCTTTTTTGGGTCTTTTGGGTGTTTTCTGTAGTTCTTCCTCTTGGATTGGTCTTTGGTCTTGGGTGCTTGTAATCCTCTGGTTGTGAAGGTTTATCCACTTTGAAACATGCTAGAATTCTTATCTTGCCTATGCAGGTGATCCCTTGAGGTGGTTCATTGAAAATCCTAAGTTAAGGGTGAGTTTTAGTTTTTTTTGTAGATCTTGAGTATTTCCTCCCTATGTGAAAATCTTTGATTTCCGTCAACATCTCAGATGCTCGAAGGTTATTGCTTATATTGTTACAATTCAGAGGTTTTAGCATTTCACAGAATTCAGTATCTGGTGGAATTCTTCGAACTTCCTTGAATCTTCAAATCCACAACTTCCGTCATTCCCTTGGATCCCCAAAGAAGGCTTTAAGTGGTCATTTTGCCTCATTTATGCCTATCATACGGATGCTACAACTTGCATTTAATGGGATTGTGAGAGATTTTATGTTGGTAAATTGGTGTTATTTGTCTTACAATGAATTTGAAGAGCTTGGTCCTAGGAAGCTGCGTGTGAGCTAGATTGTCAGAGCTATGGATTGCTAGTTTTGGTGGTGCTTCCTTGGCCTCACTAGCATCTGTGTGGGATTTGAAGCTTTCTGCCAGTAATTTTCTTCTTGAGTTTTGCTTCATCAATGGTATGTGCATCATGCCTTTGCTTTTGATTGATAAGCATGTAAGGTTTTATGTTATTATGCATATTCTATGCTTGGGTTTTTGCGTATTTGGAGGTCTATGATTTAACTAGGGTTGTCCCTTTTTCATTTTGATGCCTCCCTAAGTGTCAATGCCATAACTCTCCATTGAATTGATGATTTAATAATGCAAATCCTTCCCAAATTTAGGCCCTTGAATTTGGTGTTGTGCGTGATGATGATCTGAGTTGATAGATCTAGGGTTCAACGTGTTTGATAGATTGATGATCTAAGTGCAAGTTTGAGTTATTATTTTCCATTTGTATCTAATTGATTACTTTACTTTTAGGGTTTTGGAAGAATTGATTATGATTTGATTCAATGAATGATTGTATTGAAGCTTTGACCGGTTATTCATGGCGAAACCCTAGAGTTGCATATTTTGAATTTATTATTAAAGGATTAAGTGAGATTTTCTTGAATGAGTTATAAGTCTAAATCATGGAAGAACAATGTGAAACGAATAAAAATATGAGCCAAATCCCAAATTTATGATCATTCGATCAATTTGGGAAAAACTGTGAAAAAATGGGACTCTCAGAAATTTTAGGTACCTTGTGGAATTCCTTCACACTCAAAAATCTCTAAAATTTCCATCGCCTTGTCATTTACCTAAGAATGCATATAAATTATAAATTTATGATATCCTCGCTAATTTCCATCTTGGATGGAAATCCTCAAAACTTTTTGAAAATGCAAAAATTGTAGAAATGGATGAATTGGCATTGCATAATTTTGATATTTCATGATTGGTTTGATTAATTAGAGGTTGGATATTACCATTTCTTGAGATATAATGATTATTAAATTATTTTTGGGGTGATAGCTATGTTTTCCATGTTTATTTCCACCTAGTCATGAAATCCCTGAATTTCCCCTTGGCCTGATTTCTGCGAAGGGGTGAAAATCGCAAAATCATATTTGTGAGATTTTAAGGGATTATGATCATTGTTTGGGCTTATTTGATGATGAATGTGTTATTTATGATGGGCTAACCTTAACTTTTTTGTTGTAATGAACATTTATTGTGACTTGGTTGCTGATTGCAGGTTGAATCAAGCAAGGTTGTTGTTGGCAAGGGTAAGATGCACCCATGACAATAGATCATCCATTGATATCCAACTTCCTTGATGAGTCTATCTTCACATTGTATACTTTAGTCATATGGAAAGTTTATTTTGATGGATCTTACATGAGTCATGGTTCAAGAGCAAGGATACTATTCGTTACACCCCATGGAGATACAATACCAAAGTCATTCAGAATAGCCTTTCCTTACACCAATAACATAGCAGAATATGAGGCACTACTCACAAGACTTCATATGGCCCTAAAATGGAAACTCAAGAGCATCCAAGTCTACAGTGACTCACAGTTGGTTATTTGGTAGGTCAACGATGATTACAACACAAAGGATGAGAAAATTACTCCCTACAAATGAATGGTTGACAAATTTAAGTAGTACTTTGATGATATCTTCTTCTATTATGTCCCTAGAAATTAAAATAAGGAAGCTGATGCAATAGATACAATAAGATCTCTCTTGGACATCCAAAACAACATGCCACAGTATGAGTTCTTAGTAGAACAACTATTGATACCTGCATTTGATATCCTCAAATTCAAGATGGTGTGTGAAATTTTTGGTCCCAATTCCCTTTGATACAAAGGCATCTATGATTACCTACATGACCACGTTATCCCTCTTAAAATTTCCACCAATTAGTGCAAAACCTTTATTTGTAAGACCTATAAATACTTCATCATCAGTGATACTCTTTATTGCAGAAGCCTGGATAATACCCTCCTTAGATGTCTTGATTTTGATGAAGCACAAACAACCTTACACAAGGTACACGAGGGTATATGTGGAGCTCATTCGAGTGGTCCTACCTTAGCCAAGAAAATCATGCATTCTAGATACTATTGGCCCAGTACGGAACATGATGCATACCACTTGGTTACGAAGTTCCAACAATGTCAACTACATGTGGAGATCTTATACACACACCAACCCATGAGCTTCAACCAATCACATCACCATAGCCCTTCTCTCAATGGGGAGTTGACCTCATAGGTAAGATTCATCCAACCTTATCCAGCGACCATAAGTTCATTATCACGACAATTGAGTATTTCATGAAATGGATCGAGGCTATCCCTATGACATACATTACATGAAAGAAAATATCCAAATTTATCCTCAATTATATCATATGCCAGTATGGTGTCTTATAGTCCATTGTTGTAAAAACTATCGTCCCTTCAAGAGCCAGGATATTTGTGAGTTCTGGTACAAGTTCCACATTCAACACCACTTTTCTACTCCATGTTACCCCCAAGGTAATGGCCAAGCAGAGGCATCTAATAAAATCATCATCAAAATCCTTAAGAAGACCGTCAATGACGCTGGCTATGACTAGCACCTCCAACTCATTCCTACCTTATGGGCCTACTGAACTAGCATTTGTACCCCCATAGGAGCCACACCATATGGGCCTATCAAACTAGCATCCAACTCTATACAAAAGCATGTGTAATATACCGTGCTAGGTTTGATTAATGATTTATGATATTCAATTTGATATATTTCATTTGTCAAAATAAAAGTTGCATAATCTGAATTGAATATTGTATAGATTGAACTAAACATTTCTAATGACCGAATAATGTGTTGATTATACAAAAAGTGCAATACACTGATTTCTTTGGAACAATAGCTTCATTAAATCATATAAAATGGAATGGAACATGAACAGTAATCAAACATACTTCTGAGTTTAACATTCAACAAGTTTCCACACTCAAAAATAATTATATGGTGCCTTAGACAATTCGAACTGGAGTATGTGATGAGCATTTTTCACCACTAGCAGTACATTCAGTAGTTCAAATTAATAACAATGTAGAATGCTTACAGCAAAGAGAAAACTACCTTTAATCAATTGTAAAGTCTAAGAATAGGCATAGATAGTTCATGTCGTAATAATCTCAAACCTGGAACATCAAGCTACAACCTGGAATGAATCAACAACACCACGAAATGCAATGCACATCTGGAATAGGCTCACATCTAGCATTAAAGGTCTCTGGCAGCTCTCATGGCAACCCCATACTCGCATAAACAAGTCTATATGTCCATGCAAAGCCTCAATCTATCTTCACGTCCTTTATTGGAGGCTTCAGCAGCTAAACTCAATAGAACGATGGCCCACAACAACCCACGTAAGCATGAAAAGTTGAATCTTTTTGTCTTTATCTGCCTTTGTCTTTATTTTCCTTTTCTTATCTCCTCTTTGTCCACTATAGGAATTTTGAGTATTTTATTCCTCCACAAATCAACACTACCACTTGACATATTATCGGGCCCATTAAACTCCTCAGTGGAAAATCTGAGTTTGTCTTTTATTTAAATCTGGTGGTAAGGAGTAATGAAACATAGTAGGGAAAATAATAGGTGGCACATTGAATAAAGATTCAAATTTCCATTTCGCTTGCTGATATAACAAAGACAATACATATTTCCCAAGGCACTCCCAAACTCATATGTAAGCTTGCCATGAGCTTCTATGGTGCATTAAATAATATGAGGTACTAATGAATAAGCCACGACCACCTTCCAAAGGATATTCGATGGATAAAGACAAACTTTCGATGCCTTGAAAATGTCATCACCATATAACCTAGTGTTACTATTCCAATGACATAGCAAATAAACCAACCAAACATGCAATTCAATATAATATTAAATTAATATTACCTAGGATCCAGTTCTTCATTCCAAAAAAATCCTAACAAATATTTTTAAATGGATTCTGCAATATCCCTGAAAAATTCTTCGAACCCTAACATACCGAACTTTATCTTCGAAGAAGACCCACAAAATTCCTTCAATCGATCTTGACACCCAAACGTAAATTTTGCATGAATCCGCCTAAGAAAGAGATTGGGTTTTAATTAAATCCTTCTCACCTCAAAGTGGATCTCTCCTTAAACAAGACAAATAATTTATAATCTCTACATAATGAGAGAATGAGCTCTTGAGTCTTTTTATAATATCTTTTAGAGTTTTCCCGCCAAAATCAATTAATGCTTTATTATAAAGTGACTTTATTAAATGTCTTTTAAATATTCCTCAAACTCACTTTGTCATTCTAATTAATATAATTATTTAATATTATCTTTATAATTGCACTTTTTTCAGGAAACATTAATTAATTAAATTAATTAATATTTATTAGGTAGGATGGAAAACATGGGACATTACAACATGGTTGGAAGTTTGATTTACTTAACTACAACTACACTTGATATAATGTTTGCAGTGAGTTTGATTTTAAGGTTTATGAAGACTCCAAATGAGACACATTGGCTAGTGGCTAAAAGAATCATAGAGTATGTGAATAGACTCAAGGGATACATGTCATTCTATATGGTGTAACAAATAAGTTTAAGCTAGTTGGATACACAAATAGTGATTGGGCAGGAAGTGTAAATGATAGAAATAGCACATCATGCTATGTATTTCATTTGGATTCAAGATTCATTTCATTAGATTTCAAGGAGCGATCCATTATTTCCCTTTCCATAGCTAAAGTTGAGTATGTAACAATAATAGGGGCTGCATGTCAAGCCATTTGGATGTGAAGAGTACTAAGAGACTTAAATTATGGACAAAAAGAAGCAACAAAAATCTATTGTGACAACAACTTTACAATTGCACTATCCAAAAACTTAGCTTTTTATAAAAGAAAAAAACACATTGACACAAAGTATCACTTCATCATAACATTAATCAATAATGAAGAAATTGTTTTGAAGCACTGCAAGTCTGAGAAATGGTATGTAGATACCTTAACCAAGCCATTGGCAAAAGAAAGTTATATCCGTCAAAGAGACATGTTGACCATCAGGAATGTTAGCAGTTGTGATTAAGAGAAATGTTGGAATTTAATCCGAACTGCCTCCAATTAACTTCTCCATAACCTCTTCATTTTCTCCATAGTCACACATCTGTCCAAGCACGTGAACACCTTTTCTCCAGCTCACATTCATACATCTCTCTTCTCATTCTCTATATTAAGAGAATTTCAAATGCAAATTAAATGCATAATCTCCATCTCTAATTCTCTCATGCAGAAAAATTAATTACTGTTATTGTTTTTTCTTTCTCTCTTGTTGGGCATATACATAGGCTCAAGATAGTCCTTTTTGTATGTATGAAAAGAGAAAGAAGAAGGGCAGATGCCAATTTTTGCAGCAATAATAGTTTTAAGTAGCCAGTGAAACAGGGGACCATGATTCTCAATGTTTTATGGGTAAAATTAAAAAGAGAAGCAACTTTGTAATTATTTTATGATGACAAATATTTGTATGTTCTGAAAATATAAGTCAATTTCAAAACTGTCTTTCCTTCTGTTTTTTGTTTTTAATATATTACATCCTCTGTCTCTTCCTTCAGCTTCATGGTCCCTAAAACATTATATACCAAGATTAATATTAAATCAATTCATATTTCTTGATTTTCTTGTTGACATTGAATCATGAACAAGAAAGTTACTTGGACATTTGGACTATTTGTTTATTACCGCTAAGGGAAGAAATTATCAACTTTCTTCCAATTATAATTGATGATCAAAGTGACGGTGTGGTTGTCTCTTCTCTTGAACAAATGTTGGTAAAGGATATGAAACATATTGTTCCAATCTTTGTTGCATTTTCTAACAAGAGCTGCAGTGCAGCATAGTTTTCCTCTGGCAGGACAGTTTTGAGAAACTACAGATTGTCAATCAAAATGTAGAAACATAGACTAAGCATGTAAACTATTTGAAAAAATGCTTTGAAGAAATGTGTGTATATAGAGACATGCGTAATCATGTCTCTATACACATTATGGTAGACATGTATCCAAAATATGGAAGTATAGAAAGAGGACAGCTGTTTGAGAAGCATGTTCAAAATGTGTTTGTTGAAAAGGCTTTAGAAACTTTTACACAAATGCAAACCATCATACTGGCTGTCAGTTCTCATTTATTTATAATAGGATTATATCTTTTTTTGTCAAAGATGTATGATGGTGTAAATACTGGTGTGTTGTTTAATGATAAATGCTTGGTGCTTTAAACAATCCAATCAACTCAGCTATGCACCTGTAACAAAATTAGCAAAGCTTAGCTGACACTTCTCACACTACAAGTAAGGCATAGTAAAAGCTTTCAATATGGTTATTTACCTCTAGGCTTGGATTCTCAAGTTCAATCCTGTGGTGCAGACAAGATCTGCTGCCAATGGAAACAAGTTTAGAATAAAGTTTACCATAACTAGCACAAGTTTAATTAGAAGTTTCTCAAACAAGTTATAGAAGAAAGTTTACCACACGAAAATATTGTAAAGATTATTTTGCAGCAAACTTTGAAACAAAAATTAACATTAGATTTATACTTTGATAATCATCCATTGCAAACATAGGACCAGAGTAGACACTAATACAACCCGTTTACAATAGTTTCAGCTTAACGTATAATAAAACTGGAGACAACATATGATATGGTAGATTAAACTTTAAAGAAAACAAACCTGTTGCATATATTGATGTGGTGCACCGCCATTATCATTTGAGCCCAGCACTTGTCCATAATTGAGACTCTACAAAAAGATGACATCCAGTCTGTATAATGTTAAGAAATAGTTAAGAATAAGATATACCAGATGAACTTTCTTGGATTATAGAATTTTATCAATCAAAAAGAAAATTAACAAACTAGCATTTAGAAAACAAATAAATTATAACTTATAAATGAATTTCTGCAATAAAATATTTAGGTCTAACATCCTGATTAGTATGTATTTCAAGCTCTCACGTCTAATGTGATTTCAATTTACCCAACACGTTTGATCATCCTTTCAGACTAACCTCGAAAAATGTTGGTTAGCTGTGTAAAGAATATTGACATGCGCATGCCAAAGTAGACAACTTTGTGTTATTCTCATAAGATTTGCACCAACTACAACACTGACGATTTGAGGAGGTTGATAATTAACACTAGACACTCTTAAGGATGTAGAGAAGCAAGAAAAGTAGTTAAACAACATAGTGTTGTGCTGCCAAATATGGTAGCATCAATATTTTTCTAAATATATATAATTCCCATACCAGTCCATTGTTTACAAATGTTAAACTAGTTTGGCTTTCTTCAAACAGTATTGTAGCATTCAATTTTTTAGTCTATAAAGAACTCAAAAAAATAAATTTTCCATGTTTTGAAACCTTTCGCACTGCACTAATAGGCGTAGAATTCTTACAGTTTACATCTTAAGATTTAGCTATGCAGAACAAAAAGCATAAGATATTAACAATCATATACTTTCCAAGTTTCCTAATTGTGGGTTTCTTGGATTCTTTAGAACGGCTATACGCCAACCATTTCCTATGGAACTATTTGCAATTGTAATTTGTATTCCTTATGAAAAGACATTTACTGGAAGCAATGGGTTTTACAGATGAACAGAGGTTCTCACTCAATAACAATTACTACAATAGAAGGTTAAAGAAATGCATCAAATTGAATAGTGTGAGAGAGGGTAAGCGAATGCATGCTCATTTGATCAAAGCTGGGCTTGGGTTATGCATTTTTCTCGTAAATCGCCTAGTGGAAATGTAGGCCAAGTGTGACAATCTATCGGATGCTCGTAATATGTTTGACAGAATGCTAATACAAAATGTATTTTCATGGAATACCATGATACCAGGATACTAGGAAAGCATATATACAAATTCTAAGATCAGAAAGTCAGTGATTACCTGTGCAGAGATTTCTTAGGTTTTTTAAGGTTTGACACTGCCACCACAACAGTTTCATGCCCTGCATTTTCAATAATTTACGATTTTCTTTTATACTACTGCATTGAGTATATATATATATATAAATAAATTAAAAATAGAGGAAGGATACATTGATCAAGTGTACCTTCTACCATTATTAACATCTATACAAATCCGTGCAGAAGATTGGGGTAAAAAGTCTTGCATCTTTTTCCTAATCCTAGGGTGAATAGTTTTTGGGAAGCATTTGCGGGAGCATAGAATTTACAACGATTGTTTTTCAAATGTAGGGTTTATTCACCTCACACCTCTATAACATGAATTCTTTCAAAATTAGAATGTCTACCTGCAAATGAAACTAGTGGTATTTTAAACTCGTTTATAGCCTTGAACTCTCCGTGCAATGTCTCTCTGCATGTAATGAATCCTACCCTAATCGTCAATTATCCAAGCCATTTGATTGTCCACAGAGCCTCCTTCAAAATTTTTGTGCTCTCTAGTCTTTGTAGATGTGAATGCACCTGCTAGCCATTTGCAGCTCCAGCCAGAGGCCGCTAAAACACTCTCCAACAAAATTTTCATTAAAAAAATTGCAACTTGCTTATAACCTAGTCTAAAATAAATCTGTCCAAAGAAAGAGATTGCAATGATTTTGATTGACTGAATGAGACAAATTAATCACTGTTTAACGTTTATAGCCTGATGAACAGAGATTCTTACTCTATAACAATGACTGTGACAGAATGTTAAAAGAAATGCAACAAATTGAATAATGTGAGAGAGGGTAAGAGAATACATGCTCATTTGATCAAATAATTTTTTACGATTTTCTTGTATAAATTTTTTAGTGTATTGAGAATATATATATAAACAAATTAAAAATAGAGGAAGGATACATTGATCATGTGTAGCTTGTACCATTATTAAAATCTGCAAATCTGTGCAAAAGATTGGGGTAAAAAATCCTGCATCTTTTTCCCTAATCCTAGAGCGGATTGTTTTTGGGATGCATTTGCGGGGGCATAGAATTTATATCGATTGTTTTCCAAATGTAAGGTTTATTCACCTGAAACCTCTATACCATGAATTCTTTCAAAATTAGAATGTGTGCCTACAAATGAAACTAATGGTATTTTAAACTCGGTTTTAGCCTTGAACTCTCCATGCAATGTCTCTCTGGCATGTGTCTCTTGCATGCAACGACTCCTATCTTAATCGCTAACTGTCCAAGTCATCTGACAGTCAGAGCCTCCTTCGAAATTTATGCACTCTCTAGTCTTGGTAGCTGCAAATGCACCTGCTAGCCATCTGCAGCTCCAATCAGAGGCTGCCAAAACACTCTCCAACAAGATTTCCATTAAAAAAATTGCAGCTTGCTTATGACCTAACCGAAAATAAATTTGTCCAAAGTAATTGCCATAATTTTGATTGGCCGAATAAAGACAGATTAATCACCGTCTAACGTTTCCAGCCTAGACAGATTAATCACGTTTCCAGCCTAGTTCCCCGGAAGGAACTAATAACAGCTTGGAGGATGAATTGTTTGGCCAGATGATCACATCGTCCTTAGTAAAGGTTTCGTGCCAAACCTTAATTTTGAATCGGTTGCTTGTATCAATAAAGAGCTGGTCCAAGGGAAAAGATAGTATTGTGCTATACTAACAGAAGCATTAATTGGCACTTAGCATTTTGTTTTCTGGAAGTAAAACTCATAAGCTACTGGTAAGCCAACTGCTTAGATTACTGAATGGAAATTTAAATCTGTTAAGGCACAGTTGTGATCTATAACATTAACAGTAAATAGATTCAAGTTAATTTTTTTGTTTGTTTGTGAAGTGTAATTGAAACTATATTTTGATTAGCCACTAAATGATTATGTTATATATTTTTGTCTAGCAGATTGCCCTAACCAAAATGTTAGAGAGATACGATTATGAATGAATGCGGCAATATTGTTGAACACTAGCAAACACACTTTATATATAATCGAGATGCCGCCTCTAAAATTAGCACTCCTTAATATGGGTTGTATTGGTCTTTAAACCAGAAAAAGTTTGTGTGATAATATTTTAGCTCTTTAACAGGTGCAAATATATTTTGGATTATTATATGTTTTTTTTTATACTATTGTTTCTTGGTTATTTTATTGTAAGTCCTTATTTCTAATATTATGGTGTTTTTGTTATATGGTAGGATGCAAAAGAAAAGATGATTGTTCAACATTATTTGTATTAATTGTGCAGCACAATTATTAGGGCATTTGTGCATATGTATTGGATTAACTGTGCAAACTTTGTGGTGATCAAAGTGAATGGTCATTGGGGCAATAGAGAATATGTATCCCACGTCACCTTCAAATGACCAACTTTTATCTTTCTGTACATAATGAATCATCCCGTGTGCGTCTTAACTATCCTAAAGCTGAAACAATAGCTATAGCTCTTAAGTCACATACAAAGAAACTCTTTTTTTTCTTTTCTTTTTTGTTGAAATCCAACATACCATTTAAGAGCTTAGAATGCAAGAAATTAGCTATAATGACTATTGATACACTTCCCCTGATGTAGATATACTTGCTTTGAATTGGTACCTTATAAATTGTTGATCTTGTCTAATACTCATATAAATATAAATTAATTTTTATTATTTTTATCTATATATATATATATTTTTCATAATTTTCAAATTACTAATTAGTTATTATTATTTATAATAATATTATATTAAAAAGTAATTTGAATATTATTTATTTGTCATAAATCATTTTGACTTCTAATTGTCCATGCATTAAATGTTATTGGTGAAGATTTTATACTTGATGATTCTCAATAATTCAAAAATAATTTATAAGATAATAATTGAGATAAAATAATCATTTAAATTTGATTAAGATAATTTTAACAATTAATTTATTTTTTAAAATATTTTTAAAATTTATTTTTGTTTTGAATTATATTGTTTAAATATTTAAAATTAAAATTAATTTCATTTATTTTTAAATAATCAAGTTATTGTTTAGATATTTCAATTTATTATAATAATTATTTATTTAATTTCAATTATCATTATTTCAAATAATCATTTTAAAAATTAATTATTATTTTTATTTAATCAATTAAAGAATAAATATCTTTATAATTATTTAGAGTATTAATTCAAAAGTTCTATAATTTCGATAGGATGCGGTCATGACATACTTCCCCTCTTAGATTATGTATTGTTCCAATGCATTAAAATGTGATATTCAAATAAATAAAACTTATAAGTATCATGTTTTAATAAGTTTCAAATGATTGCAACTTATTAGTATTTTTTCATGTGTCATTTGTTTATATTTTATGATTCTTGAAATTGTAAGGTATCTTTTTTTTGAGATATGTTACTATTTGTAACATATTTCTTAAATTTTCAAATAAGGAATACATTATAAATTTGGCATGGACGTGGATATAAAGCTAGTTAATAAGTAACTAAATTTATTATATTGAATTTTTTTGAAGGGTTGGACGTGTTAATTTGTTAGATGGTTCAAAGAAGAAATATTTTCCAAAACATGTTTCTATGTCTTCAGTTTGAGTTAAAGCCAAGTTGAAGCCTCTGGGACAAATCATCTACAAATCCTAACCATTCAATGGTCTAGGACAAGCTAACCGAAGGTTCATTTAGGTAATGCTTTTTATTTTATTCACTACATACTCTCTTTATAACAATTTTGTTTTCATGTCTTTGTATGTTGACATAGGGTATTGAATCTCAAAATATAAGACACAAAGGCATCATGTGGCAAGATTGAAAGGATTAAGATATATCTTTCTAGGAGTTTTTGTTTTAATGTAAATAGAATGGGGTACAAACAGACAAGTAATCTTTAATTTATTTTAGTATAGTAGTTACATAAAGGTGATTGTGATCCATAAATCAAAACTAACCTAGAATTGACTGGGAAACTTGTAATCCTAGAAGATATGATTTAACTCCCCTTGTTTGCAAGGAATCTAAAGACACTGATGGAATATTTAGCTCAATTTCCACACTTTCTTGGCTATCAGATAATGAATTATCTCTTAGTAATTAGTAGTGAGAAGTCCTGCTAGCTATGGACTATATTTTTCTCTATGACAATTGTAGAAGTTTGCAAGAATTTTTAGTTTTCAATGTTGTTGGAGAAGGTACTGGGTTTGGACTAGGATTCTTACTCTTTTTGCATAAAATTCAATGTTTTAATTTTTATGAAAGAGTATATGATCTCCATTTTTAGAGTTTGCAATGCAGATTGCTTGCTTAAGTGAAATAAAGGAAAATTACCTCTTGAGAGTGTGAAATAATATCTGAGGAAAAGAGAAAAGAAGGTTGTGGAAGAACAAAGACTATAAGCAAGGAGATGAGAGAGATTATAAATATTCATATAGGATAGGCTAGAATACAAGTGGGAAATGCTTGCTAGGAACTATTTTTTTAGAGCATGGAATTTAGCCTGATGGTTTCATGTCTAGGTAATGTCCCTTTGTAGTAATCTATAGTGATTATGGAACATTGTTTAAAAATTATAGACTGAATACAATCTCAAAAACAATGTATTTTACTAATCTATTTTTTTAAAGCAACAATGAGGCAATCAGGAGAATAAACTATGCACATGGAACTTTCTTCAGTGAAACTGGACGTGGAATGTATATTCCCAAAGCTCTATTTATTTATCTTGAACCAACAATCATCGATCAGATTAGAACAGGGACATACATGCAACTATTCCACCCTGAACATCTTATTTCTAGCAAGGAAGATGCAGCTAACAACTTTGCTCAATGCCATTATACTGGTCAAATTTCCTTATCCTCTGGACCTCTTCTCTCTTAGCAACACAAATATGGGAAGAGCTTAGCCAATTTAAAAATTCTTGTACACAGTTATTAGCTTAATTCATTTTGGAGTTTAGCATTTTTTTCTGCTTGTATATATCAAAAAAAATTTAGTAAGAGAGCCTACTTTGTGGATTATGTGATTTTATCTTCTCCCATCCCATCCCTCCTTTTTTCTCAAATATGAGCTAGTCAGGTACAGGCTCAAAATCAGCATGGGAGTTTGAGGGAGGTTATTGTTTTGGAAAATATTTTCCCCTTCCATTTATAGAGCTACCCGATTCATTAAACAATATATCAAAGCACGTATACCCTTCCAATCCATTTCTTCTGCAATGTTGCTCTTCATTAGATAAATCCTCTTTGGTTGCATAAATGCAACATGTATCTTTGGATGAGAAATTTTACTATCCATCTGGTCATTTGCTGATTTTTTTTGGCAATGAAGGAAATATAGTCTAGGGTAGGAACCACGAGAAGATGAAAATACTTAAAAATTGTATGAAAGTGAGGACATTATACATGCATTATGCATTCAATTGTTTGGATAAATTCTCTGAATTATTTTCTTTGTAATTGTTCTAATAGTGGATTTTCTTTTTCCAATTGGCAGTGGGAAAAGATGCATTAGATATTTGTCTAGACCAAATAAGGAAGCTTTGTGACAATTGTAGTAGTTTGCAAGGGTTTTTAGTTTTCAATGTTGTTGGAGGAGGTACTAGGTTTGGACTAGGATCCTTACTCTTGGAACATCTTTCTATTGAATATGGAAGAAAACCAAAGCTAGGATTTACTATATATCCTTCCCCTCAGGGATGGTTCCTCCTATACCATCTTACATCCTGTTTAAGCTAAGTTTAAATCTTTAAGAAAACATTAAATCTTATATGTATGTGCTTATTTGATTTATAGATTATTACTAATGAACTTGTTAACATCATTAGGCAATAATATACCCTATTTCTCATGTGATGCATATTACTCTATTCTGTAGTGGAAACCTTCAATTGTCACTAAAAATAGTGAACAATAAACAATAAAACTATAAAAAAATTACAACTTTCCACAAAAAATAAATAAAACATACATTTGATGGCTGAATTATAGTATAAATTCTCTTACAAAATCTTCCCCAACCCAAACCAAAAACTCATTTTCCAACAACCCACTACCTCCTAATAAATAAAAACCCTAATCTAAAATAGGGAAACATAATTAACTACACTACAACAGTTGTGCTTCCCATAAACCGTGGACACAACAAAATTTATTAAAATAGCCAAATGCCTATAATTGATGGGAGGTGATAGTCACAACATTAATTGGTCCATTATGCATCAACATCCCATCTTTTAAAACTTCTAAACCTCAAGGTTCAGAGGAATTTGATTTTGTAAATAATAAGGAAGCTAGATAGATATAGGTTTAGGAAATATAGTAAAGAAGCAATGCTATTCATTATATTTAATTGTGCTAGTGTGTGTAGATGTCATGGGACTTACTCAACTTAATTTTTAGACTATTTACCCTCACTAAGATGCCAAATTGAGCCTTCTACTTCACTTATACCAATTCCAACTTCACTTGTCAATTTTATCCACATGGACATTACTATCTTTAACACAATGTGTAAATATTGGCTTATTAATGGTATGTAATTTTAACTTACAACTTACAACTTTGCAAATTAAGTTATTAGCCCATTGTTTAAATTTTTGATTTGTGTTGTTCCTTGTGCAACCTTCCTATACCTTTGAGGAAAAATTCTTGATAGCAAATGCATGGTGTGGATCAAATATCCAAAAATATCAAGTACACTGTACACTTTATGCTATTTCTCATAACTAATGATTGTATACCATTTGAGAAATCTTAAGATTACTATTAAGTTGTTATAATATCAACGCTATTGGTAAAACATAACAAACACAACAAATAAAAATAGGACTATTCTGGCACATTTAGGTAGGAACTTCGCTACTCTGTAGCTTTTGTTTCATGTGTCATTTCTTTATATTTTATGATTCTTGAAATTGTAAGGTATCTTTTTTTCCAAATATGTTACTATTTGTAACATATTTATTAAATTTTAAAATATGGAATACATTACAAATTTGGCATGGACGTGGATATAAAGCTAGTTAATAAGTAACTAGATTTATTATATTTAAATTTTTTGAAGGGTTAGATTTGTTAATTTGTTAGATGGTTCAAAGAAGAAATATTTTTTAAAACATGTTTCTATGTCTTTAGTTCGAGTTAAGGGCATTGTTCTTCCTATATCTAGTTAAGGTATTATGTAGTTTTCTTTTTACAACTTTGTTGCAACTATGCTAATTTTTGTTATTTGGTTGGTTTTTGTTTGTCTATATTTTTGTAAAAGGGTTGGGGAATTTTTCAATAACCCTTACCCACCATTAATAAAAAGAGAAGTTAAAATAAAATAATATAAATATAAAACAAGATTTAAGATAAAGATAAAACAAAATAAGATAAAGATAAACTAAAATAAAGATTTTAAAAAAGAAAACAATAATAAAAAAGTGAAAGCTAAAAACTAGCAATCACACTTTGGTGTACAATTTTTACACTGAAGAGTTGTGGAAGGTTAATTAGGAAAAAATAATTGTCTCATTTTTCCATACATTTGTGTACTACATGAGGTCAATTGGTAGGTCATTTAGAAAATGATGTTTGTGCAACAATGGTCTCAATGGAGAAGCGGTGACTTTAAATCAACTATGCATTCTCTTATAGGGATCCAAACACAACTAAAATGAAACCTCTAAATGAGGAAGATAATAAAAATGCATTACCATTAGGCTCATGTTATATTTTCAATATAGAGAGAAGGTGAAAGAGTGAGATAGGGATTGAAAGAGGGAGACATAGAGGGAAGAAGAGTGAGAGTGAGTGAGGGGCTAAGGAGATAAGAAGGGAATTAGAGCAAGACATATACTACAAAGAGAGAGGACCTGAGAAAGAGGGAGATATACAAATAAGGAAAAGGGAGATAGAGAGAGATACACACATATTGAGAGTGAGAGATGCAGAGAGATAGAGATAACAAAGAGAGATAAGAGAGATACAAGGAAATGGGTATTGAGAGAAGAGAGATTAATGTAGACATCTAAAAATGTCCTAATTCTATGAATGCCATTTTTCTTGGTCATCATCCTTTGATAATTGAATCATTTTAATTATTTGATTATCCCTGACCATATTCCTCTATTAATTAAATAATTTTTAATTATTTAATTAATTCACTTTATAATCTTTATTCTATTCTAATCAATTAAAATAAATTAATTGTATCACTAACACCCCACTTCTTCAATAATGAAATAAATCATTATTTATTTAATTATTTATCTTTCATCATTTGTCTATAGTCAGATAATAATAATAATTATTTGACTTTTCATTCTTCTATAATTAAATAATTGTCAAGATTATTTAATTATGTGTTATTCCTCTCCCCATTAAATAATTAATTCAAATAAATTATCAATGTCTAATTTCCATCTCCCCATTTAATTAAATTGATTTCACAATTTGATTTAATTAAATGCTCCCTTTTCTTTTTCTCCAAATAAATAATTCAAATGAATTATTTATTTTCCACTTGTCCATTTTCTCCATTTTCAAATAAATAATTTAAAATAAATCATTTATGCATCCCTTTTGGTCAAAGATGCCCCATCATTCATTTCTATCATAGCCTTCATTTCTTTCATAGCCATCGGGAATCATAGCCGTGTTAGTTCTCAAAAACATTTGTTGAAAAAACAAAAGAGGTTGCCAAGATCTTGGTATGTTTTAGGCTAACAAACAAGGCCAAATGGTGTACTCAAACCTTCTTCTCTTTAGGCTCTGCTAGACCTAGGTGGGTGTATCTATGCAAATGAAGGAGACTTAAATACTGTATGCTTCCTACTTGTGCAATTTATCCACAATGGCAATAGATGTGGGATAGATGAAAGCTTACTAATTACTCCTACTGGAATTTGAAATGTGAATGTATGGATAAGATTTTATAAAATTCTAAAAGGGAATTTGTACAACCAATGCCTACTTTTGTTGGGTTAATGGAGTCAAGAGGTGAAAGATATGTTACTTAATGGTTATAATTCAAATTGCTTGACACTTATGACTATTTATAAATGTGCAAGAATGAAATTATCAAGTTCTTCTTATTCATCCAAATGACCTTCTCTAGATTACTATGATTAATTAAAAGAATTTAATCCTTCCTTGAAGGAGCCAGTTAACTAAACCACACAAGAGCAGAAAATGTGCCTTGATAAGTTGAAAATATCTTTGATACATCAATTTAAATAATAAGGAAATTTCAACCTTGGAGACAACCTGATAATATTTTTCAATTAATTTAACAAACAATTGACACCACAATTGGATCCCCAGATTAAGCCTTCTTGTCCATTATATTACTTCAAAATATTTTTGCAATACATAGCATAATGTTCCTTTTCGGCAACTGTTCAACCTATCCAACTACCTATCTACTGCTTATTCTTTATTCTAATTATTTCTTCATGTGATCTCATCTAGCATATATACATTACATCTTCTAGGGTTATGACCCTTCATATCTCTTCCATTGCAACACTTCAGTATCCTTCTTTCTTCACTAAAATATTTAATTAATTGCCTTCATCAAATTAAATATTTTAGTCTTAATCATCTCCGTGAAATTTAATTCAAATAGTAATCTTCCTTTGCTGGAACTTTTCACTTCATTTTTTACACGTATGTATCTTTAATACTTTCTTTGGGTAAAAATAGTTTTCCCATTTTAACTCTCTTTACATTTTCCTTCTTCTGAAAATTAATTTTGATTTACTATCATTCGTTTAAATTTTCACTTCTCTTTTACCCATACCATATTTTAAAATATTCCATCAGTAAAAATCACCCACTTCTAACTACCTCTACCTTGATTAAATTGTTTCATATTTTGATGAAAATATTTTACTTGATGAAAAAACTCTATCCCTCCATCTTTACCTTTATTCAATAAATTTTCACCTTATTATTCCCACAATCTCACATTTGAATCTTCTTTTTATATTGTACCGATAGCATTCATTTTAATTAGTTTTATTCACCTTCAAACTTTCTTGACATGTGTCATTAGAAGGATTTTATTTTTCTATCCCGATAGTATATGTCTCCCTGATAAAGTTTCTATGGGCATGAAAAACACACTCAATATGATTTAAAAAATTCACTCTGATCACTTTGCTCTCACCGATGCATTTAAGGCCTTTTTGCTTAGCTTCGGTGGAAAGACTCTATTATTCCAATGAGCTCCATTTCCTATTAGTGATGTTGGCTTCCAGCTAAGCTAGTCTAAACTTCCTTGCCACCATAGCTAATCCTCTCCACCAACTACATTTACTTCTTCATTCTTCCCACTTCTATCTTTTTCTACATTCTTCCACTATGTTTCTAGACTCTTCCAATGTTTGCTGTAATCTGGAAGCTTCTTGCGATACTTGTAAATAAAGCTCTATTTTTGTAAAGGGTAGAGTTAAGGGAAATACTATGTTTTATGAGGAAAAATGAAGGCATGACTGTAAGAGCACCGACAACTCTCTATTTTCAATAGGCATCTAATATAAACTCCATTCTATGTTGATATTTTGCTTAAAAACTAGATATGTGTTTGTTTTCATAATCTGTGGTTGTTTTTTCAATGTCTTTCCTCCTCTACATTCCTACATATTGGTATCAAAGCAGAAATGATCCAGGGAAAAGTTGTAGGTTGCATAAGAGATTTCATGAGGAGGTCGCCTAGATAAGATTGCTAGAAATTGGAGAGGATCCACCATAGAAGAAATCATTGATTAAGGGTTTTACTGGAGATCACTGAAATTTCAAGATCTGCTGGTCCAACGTTAAAAGGGAACAAGAGTTAAAAGATCATGGAGATTAAAAAGTGTTGCTGCAAAACAATGAGGATTGTTGGCAAGAGTTAGCAAGGGTATCAAAGGTGAATGTAAAGGCGAGGAGAAACACAGGCCATCACTAAATTCAATGGAGTTTGAAGATGGTTGAAAAGAAAGGTCACATGAAGGCATTTGAAGTTGATTCTTAAGAACAAAAGAGAATCACGTGTTTCATTAATGTGTGATTCTAGTGAAAGGAATTGTAGAAAAGATTGATGTAGTAAACATATTGCATAAAGGTAACTTCTATTATGTTATAAAAAAAATATTGATTGTGTGTGCATTTATGAGTGGTAGAGCAAGAAGACAAAGTGGGTTAATAAGTTGTTTTGAATATGTGTTTATGAGAAAAAAATGGAAGTCGTAGAAAAGATAATGTTGCAAAGGTGTTCATAACTATCAAAGGTAAATCAAATTGTTATGTTAAAGTTGTGGTTTAATGTTGAAGAAGAATAAATTGGTGTTTTGGAATCAAGAAAACAATCAGGTGAGTTTAAATTGTTTGAATTAATGGGAAAAGTTGGAAAAAGAGTAAAGAAAGAGAGAGATGTTTTGGAAGATGAATTGTTAGAAGTTAAGAAACAAACCTCTGAAGTGTTCAAAGATTTAAAAAAGGTTTCAATTGAAAAAACTAGGCAAGTGATAAAAATTTATGATCTTGAAATTGAATTAAATAAGCTTAAAGCAAAGAATAAAGAGGTTAGAAGAAAAAGTGAAGATGTATGATGAAGCCAAGAAGAAATGTGAAGACTTAGAAGTAAAGCTAAAGTTGTTTGATGAAGTTAAGAAAAAGAATGAAGACTTGGAAAAAAAATTGAAGAGATTAAAAGAAGCAAATAGTTTGCAAAAGGAAGAAATATCAAAACTGAAAGAAGAAAATAAATGTTTGAAATCAAAACCATTGGTGTATGATGTATCATGTGGCACAAAAGATTTATCAAATGCATTGTGTAACTTTGATGAAGTAATTTTTGATCAAGAATATAAGCATGAATATAATATGTGTGAATCTACAAATCTTGTTAATCTGATGAGAATGAGAAAAGTTGTAATGAAAAGAATGGTTTATGAAGGTAAAGGATTAGGAAAGAATGAGAAAGGAATGAAAGAGCCAATAGAACCAATTATGAGGCCAAAAAATGAAGGAATTGGGTATGTAATAGGCAAAGTCCATAATACAGGCTCAAGTAAATTTGTTCGAGAAACACAATGTATTCAATGTTCTTATTGTAATAGAAAAGGGAATATAAGAGATAAATGTTGGGATTTACATCCATGTAGACTTTGTGGTTTGAAAAAGCATTGTGAAAAAATGTGTTGGAAAAAAGAATCGAAGAATGATTTCATGGTAGGCTATATGAAAATGGATTGTGGACAGACTTATGGATCGAGTTGTAAAATAAATTACAGGTATGATCAAGTATAAAAGTTTGCATGTAAAAGTTGATAGCAATCATGCCAATTTTGAAGGCACAACAAATACTTTTGGAAAGGAATCTATAGATGGCAAGTTTTTAGGAAGTTTCAAATCAATGTTTTGAAGTTTTGAGACTGTAGAAACAGTTGGAAGAAGCCAAAAGAAAGGCATGGTGATTGATGAAAAGATCTAAAGATCATAAATTTATTGAGAAAGGAAAGTTAGTAAGTTTGAAGAATTGGTTGCAACCACTAGGAAAAGAAGACAAAAAAAGGTCAGGCAAATGAAGAGCAAATGAATTGGAATTGTAGACATTTATGGCAGTGAAGATTAAGGGGGAGTGTTGGTGACGTGGGCTTCTAGCTCAGCTAGTCTAATCTTCCCTGCCACCATAGCTCATCCTCTCCACCAACCACTTTTACTTCTTCATTCTTCCCGCTTGTATCTTCTTCTAAATTCTTCCTCTATGTTTCTAGACTCTTCCAATGTTTTTCATAATCTAGAAGCTTCCTACGATACATGAAAATAAAGCTCTATTTTTGTAAAGGGTATATTTAAGGGAAATACTCTGTTTTATGAGGAACAGTGAAGGAATGACTGTAAGAGCACTAAAAACTCTCTATTTTCAACAAGCATCTAATATAAAATCTGTTTTATGTTAATATTTTTCTTAAAAATTGGTTATGTGTTTGTTTTCATAATCTATGGTTGTTTTTTCAATGTCTTTCCTCCTTTGCATTCCTACATTTCCAATTGAACAGTGCATGAAGATGGATCTACACTAATCACACCAGAAAATAATTTGTTCTCATTGCAACTTTCCTTCCAAATTCAAATAATCAAGCCAACATTGTTTTGAACTAGCTTACAAATTGTTTGAGCTTCTCTTGCCAGTTCACGAATAACCCTACTTTCAAAATAACTGTTTCTCATCCAAAATTCCATCGAAAAAATTACTGTTTTAAGAGATTTTAATCTTTTCTTGCAACCTCTAATTTTAAAACTCTTTTTTGTGTTTCTTCAATTTTTGAGTATAGAAATATCATTATCCATTGGTAGCATAATGCCTTTGCCAATTTGATTTGCTAGAGAGTTTTAAATTATTTTCAACAAATCTATAATGTACACAATCGCCAATTATTTTTGACCTTAAGTGGCCAATGGGCTTTTCTTCAGCAATATTAGGAGAGGAGAAGTTTGGGATTGCTCTAGCTTTTGGAAGAAAAGGATCCCAAGTATTGATGCCATTGAATTCTTATTTGGATTCTTAAATTTAGTTGTTTGTTCTTTAATCTTGGACCATATTCCTATTGCATTATTGTACTTGTAGTCACCAAATATTGCATTGCAAATTGCAACTAATGGCTCCACACTTCAAGAGAGTTTGACTAAGATTGGATAACATGATTTCTTTATAGATTTTGGTACATTGTTGGCAGTGCGCAAAAATTAATCATGTATTTTGAATTCTCAAATAGTTATGGTGGTATCTTTGACTGGATGAAGAGTTTGCAATATAGTTGCAATTTGTAGCTAGAAAGATCTGAAACATGCTTTAAAAACCTTTGGAGTGTATTGTTGTGCAGTTTTTGCACACACACCCCACTGAAAACAAGGACCCTCTTTTTTGGTATTTTGGGTGTTTTTTGTAGTCCTGCCTCTTGGACTGGTCATTGGTCTTGGGTGCTTGTAATCCTCTGGTTGTGAAGGTTTAGCCACTTTGAAACATTTTAGAATGCTTATCTTGCCTATGCAGGTGATCCCTTGAGGTGGTTCATTGAAAATCCTAAGTTAAGGGTGAGTTTCGAGTTTTTCATAAATCTCAGGTATTTCCTCCCTATGTGAAAATCTTTGATTTCCATTAGCATCTTGGATGCTTGAAGGTTACTACTTATATTGTTGCAATTCAGAGGTTTTAACATTTCACAGAATTTGGTATCTGGTGGAATTCTCTGAACTTCCTCAAGTCTTCAAATCCATGACTTTCGTCATTCCCTTGGGGATCCACTTAAAGAACTCTTTGGGGATTGTGAGAGATTTTATGTTGTTAAATTCGTGTTATTTGTCTCACAACGGATTTGAAGAGCTTGGTCTTAGGAAGCTGCGTGTGAGCTAGATTGCCAAAGCTATGGATTGCTAGTTTTGGTGGTGCTTCCTTGGCCTCACTAGCATCTGTGTGGGATTTGAAGCTTGCTGCCAGCAATTGTCTTCCTAAGCTTTTCTTCATCAATGGTATGTGCATGATTCCTTTGCTTTTGATTGATGAGTATGTATGGTTTTATGGTATTATGTGTATTCTATGCTTGGGTTTCTGTGTATTTGGAGGTCTGTGATTAAACTAGGGTTGTCCCTTTTTCATTTTGATGCCTCCCTGAGTGTCAATGTTGTAACTCTCCATTGAATTGATGATTTAATAATGCCAATCCTTCCTAGATTTGGGCCCTTGAATTTGGTGTTGTGCATGATGATGATCTGAGTCGATAGATCTAGGGTTCTGCATGTTTGACAGATTGATGATCTGAGTGCAAGTTTGAGTTATTATTTTCCATTTGTATATGATTGATTACTTGCCTTTGAGGGTTTTGGAATAATTGATTATGATTTGATTCAATGAATGAGTGTATTGAAGCTTTGACTGGTTATTCATGGCGAAACCCTAGTGTTGCATATTTTGAATTTCTTGTTAAAGGATTAAGTGACATGTGCTTGAATGATTTATAAGTCTAAATCATGGATGAACAATGTGAAACAAATAAAAATATGAGCCAAATCCCAAATTTATGATCATTCAATCAATTTGGGTAAGACTGTGAAAAAATTGGGACTCTCAGAGATTTTAGGTACCTCGTGGAATTCCTTCACATTCAAAAATCTATGAAATTTCCATCGCCCTACCATTTACCTGAGAATGCATGCAAATGCTAAATTTATGATATTCTCGCTATTTTCCATCTTGGATGGAAATCCTCGAAGCTTTCTAAAAATCAAAAAATTGTAGAAATGAATGAACTGGCATTGAATAATTTTGATATTTCATGATTGGTTTGATTAATTAGAGGTTAGATATTACCATTTCTTGAGCTATAATTATTATTAAATGATTTTTGGGGTGATAACTATGTTTTCCTTGTTGATTTCCGCTTGGTCATCAAATCCCCAAATTTCCTCCTTGGCCTAATTTCTGCAAAGGGGTGAAAATCCCATAATCATATTTGTGAGATTTTAAGGGATTATGATCATTGTTTGGGATTATTTGATGATGAATGTGTTATTTATGATGGGTTAACCTTAACTTTTGTGTTGTAATAAATATCGATTATGACCTGGTTGCTAAGTGCAGGCTGAATCAAGCAAGGTTGTTGTTGGCAAGGGTAAGCGCAAAGAAATGGATCCTAATGTTGAGGAATCTCCTATTTTAGAAGCTAAAAGGATTAAGTTGGATATGAAGAGAAAGATTCCTGAGAGAAAACTTATTTCTATTTGGTTCGAGGTGACTGACACCAATGTGGGAAAGTGGAACTATGAAGAATTTATGGAAATGATGGTAGCATTGGACCCTTCTATTTGGTAAGGAGAATGGGAGATTCTGGGTTGGCTCATGTGGTTGGTTTTCCTTCCATAGTGCAGTGTTATGAGCTTGTCTTGGAATGTGCTCAACACTATGATCAAGGTACATAGAAAGTAATTGGTCCCCAGGCAGAGTGCATGCAAACTTTTCTCTTGTTTCAGTTGCCCAAATATTTGGCATGCCAGATAGATCTCATGTAGTGTAGTTTGATATTGATATAGCCAAGAAATATTATGAGTAGGATACAAATAAGTCTTTGGAGGTTGTTAATACCTAGCTAGAGAAACCAAAGGAATATCTTTCTAAATTTCCAAAATAGTTGTTCAGGGCTAGGTTCAAATTAGATTTCTATGATGCAATCACTCTTTTCAGTAGAGTGATGGGTCTGAAGAATGCAAGAATGTTTGAAAATTGGATGTTTTATTTGATAGTGAAAATGGAACAAGGTACAAACTACCATTGGGTAGGAATAATTAGTAAGATAATTGATGAGCAATTTTCCAATGTGTTGCAGACCAAGACTTTCACTATGCCATCTTATTTGGTCTATGCCTTGGCAAGGTTCCATCCATATAAGGGATTAAGCACTAAAGGGGTCTTTGGCTAGGATGTAATTTATGAAGTCAAACCTCAGATACATTTGGATAATCATGGCTATAGAAGGGTGAATGAAGCATTCACCATGTACATTACAAGGTTGCTCTAGGGTACAAAGAATGTTAGAATTTCTGATTCTACCAAGGAATTGATTTAGAAGTTTGGAGCATGGTTTATATAGTTTCCAACATTTTCTTACACTAGGATTGATGGTTGTCTGAGAGCTCCATACACATTGCCCAGGTATCCTATAGATCATATCATTCTTTTGGAGGTTACAAGGAAAATTTGTGCCTTTGATGCAATTGTGAAAAAAGGATATGCACAAAACTTGTTTTGGTAATGAATTCCAACTAAGGATTCGAGGTCATGAGGCTTGCCCTTGCTTGGCCACAACATAGTTTTTTGATGAAGAGATGGGAACTTTCAACCTATCCTTACACACTAAAAGGCCCAAATTTGATAGAACAGGTGGGGCTCAAAAGAGAGCCAACAGGGAATTTAGACATAAAGAAGATTTTGAAGATTATTGGGCCAATTGCAAAGATGAATTTGAAGTTTTGAAGAAGTTTTCTAGGTTGCCTGATAATTTGATTAGACTGTATAGTATCAAGGTCATCCCAAATCAAATTGATGATGATGGAGAAGTTATACAAACCCATGATTATGAATCAGTTAAAGATAAGCCTATAGGTGAAATTGATTGGATGGAAGAGGAAATACCAGAGTTGGAGTAAATCAATTCCCCTGTAATCAAATACACTAAGTTGTGGATCAAGCATAAGATTTGGGAAGCTTGAAATCTCAGTCTTCTTTTGAGCAGGAGCAGGACCCAAAAGGTAAGGAAAAAGTGAGTTCCCCTTTTAAAATTAAGATCAAAGGTGGTCAAAAAAAGACCAGGGAAAGAAAGAAAAGAAAGCCTATTGCAAAGAAGAGAAGGATTACCTCTAAAGAGAAGAAAAATATTCAAGACGAAGAACGTGAGGAAGAGGAAGAGAAGGGTGAAACCTCTATGCTTAAAAGGGGAAGAGTAATGAGAACATCAAGGAAAAAAATGAGCCTCCTAGGGGAGAGGATGAGACAGGACCATAGTTGGTAAATGTTGAGAGTTCCAGAGAGAGAACACAGGTTTATTCCTAGAAAACAAGAACTCCATCCCGTAAGGGAAGTTTAGTAAAAGAGGTTCCCTCCATGAATCCCTCTGCTACACAAAAAAAAAAGATGCTTCTACCTCTCCTACCTAGGAATTGTATGGTGAAGAAAAAGAGCCAACAGATGCAGTTCTTGAGGGTATCCATCAAGGTGAAGACACAAAAGAATTTAAGGATGGAGATCTCGACAGTATGGAGGTAGGTATTGGTAATATTCTGTAATCTTCCTTGGTATCACATGAAGATTCACCTATCAAGGATAAAGGAGAGAAATCCTCAAAGAAAGAAGAGATGCATGAAATAAATCCCTCTCTAATTGGTGAAGTGATAGAGATGCATGACAAGGAAAAAAATGAGAATCTAGAGGGGGATAGGGAGAAAGATAAAGAAAAAGAAGATAAAGGTGAAAAAGTTTTTGCAGTGCATGGTTCAAATTTTGATTCCTCCACTAGTCAACAAGAAAGGGATAAACAAGGTGAGAAACAAAAATATATTTCTAATCCTAGTTGGCTTAATGTGGAATTGAAAAGCATACAAGTAGTTATAGATGATATTCCCCCAAACTAGGATGATTTATTGGCTAATATTGGAAAAGGTAAATCAAAGAAGAAGGCCAAAGCTATTTCAAGAAATGATAGGGATGAATCAAACAATAGGGTGATTCATATTTCCAGTCCTACAGTAAACAAGATTGAGGATGAGGTAACTCCTCAAGATTACAACATTCAAACAATAAATTTGGGGCCTACCTTTAGAAGGCAAGAAGTAGAAGAGTTCAAGGGGTCTGCTGCCACAATTTTGGAAAGATTGGATAAAGAAGTGCAAGCCAAGTAAAGATTGAAGAAATAAAATGAATATTTAAAAAATATCTACAAAATCTCATGAATCCCTTGCAGTCCATCAGCCAAATTGGTTCTTCTTCATCAGCAGGAGGTTTCTTACCCAAGGAGATAGTTAGTGATCTTGAAAAGATGAAATTTTTTGCACAAGCTACACATGAATGGTTACAAGGAGTAGGGCTCAGAGGAGACAACATGATTAAGGAATTTTTTTCAACGTATGGAGATGCGCATAGATCATTTGAGTGGTTGCAAAATGTATTGATACAAGATAAAGATGATGTAGATCTTCTCCTGTAGAAAACATAGACAATCATGGATTATATTGAGGAAATATTAATAACTAATGGAATCTTACCTTCCTCAAAGGTTTCAGAGCCTTGGGAGTGGTATGAGGCCCTACAGATCAAGTAGAGAGTTCTAAAGAAGATTCATAAATAAGGGAAGTAGGTGGGGAATACATTGAATGACATTTATAATACATGCATCTAATTCTTTGAAGTAATGAATAGAAGGAAGAAGTTTGCATCAAAGAATCTAAGCCTCAAACAATTGAGAAGGTGGTAGAATGAATTTTATGCTCCAAGTGATGATGGCCCAATCATCGCCCACCAGTTGGATGATGTGGCTACCTATATTGTTGTTTTGGAGAAGTTTCAAGATCTCAAGGTAGAGTGGGACAAGGTCATTAAAGAATCAAGGGAGGAGATTAAATCAATTGAAAGAAGATTTAAAGTATTGATCACTCCACCACAAGATGACTTAGAGAGAATAATTCTTAGGGTGCAAGATAAATTGGTTCAAGATAAAGACAAGGGGCCAGTTAATGCATGATTCCATCAAGATTTGTGCTTCTTTCATCTATCTAGGGTTTTCTACATGTTTCTTCTTTCATTGTCTACATGCATTGGAGTGATCTACATTGGAGAACCCAGGCTGACATGGAGGAAGTCTCAAGCATTAAATGCTAAAATTATTATTTTATTGAAAGAATTTTCTAGGATGACTTGTTTTTAGCCACTCATTTTGTAAACCTAGTTGGGCCAACCTAGCATGAAATTTCTATAAATAGGTCATTTTTCTTCATTTGTGAGGGTGAGATTTTGGATAAAGCTAAGTGATAAAGCAAGAGCTAGAGATAGGAGTTAGTTTACTCTGAAAGCAAGTGCTATAGTACTGAATACTAGAATTGTTGCAACATTTGGGTGATTCAATATAAGTAAAGACATTGTGCTTTGGTGCTCTTTATTGTATTGATTTATCTTGCATGGTTCTTGTTATTCTATATATCAAGATTGCTTGAAGAAAATTTGATATGTGTTAGATTTAGAGTTAGATATGATTCAATGGGGTTTATGGTTTGATGTTTGATGTGTTGGTAGCAATCCTTGGTCCATACTTTTAGCAACTAGCTGATTGTAGGTTCCTGTGTAAAGTTAGCCTGGACCTTATATTTGTGTGCTTAGTTCAATTGTGATTATTTATTCATTTCAATTGAAAAATAGGGTTGGTATGAATGAATGTCTCATGATCTGAAAATCTCTAGTTCCTTAGAATATTTCACTATTTCTGTAAGATTGCAGATGAAATCAGATGAAATCTGGGTTAAGAAGGAATTAGTTTTGAGGGATTGGTCCATTTCAAATATTTTATCATTTGCATTGTTCATCTTAGGAGTAATTTTAATCTTAGGATATCTCTTAAACCTTTATATTTTGCTATTTCTTTTATCATCTGGGTTAGATTTAGGATTTCACATATCAATACATTGCAAAATCTGATAGGTTTGAGGATTCAACATTTGGTTGTCAGGTCCCTTTGTGATTACCAGCATTTTCACATTTATCATTTAGTTATTTTTGCATTGTCAAGACCTGATATTAGAGACCTTGGGGTTATCTCTTGAGGCTTTCTGATAGAGATTTAGCTTTCAAAAGAGATAGGATATTATATTTTGTTTGAGTTGTTGCTGTGTAGAAAATACCATCAACATATTGGTGCTAGAAGGAGGGCCTGAATAAGAAAGCTAGTTTGATTTTTTACTACCATTTCTCAAGAAAGCTTTCGAAGAAGAACTAGATCTACACCAGGAAAAGAAGGGTTTCAAGAGTTGCAAGCTCCTACCAGGTCAAGAAAGACCAGAAGAATGGGAGAATCATCATCCACCCAACCACTTCCATCATCTCCTTCATCCTCATCTTCATCAAGTGTATCTTCATATGATTTTGAAGCCATTCCCATCCAATAGCCTCAACTAGCCATAAATCAACCTTTACCACCCCCACCTCCACCAATGGATTTCCTTGCTAACAACCCATCTCCATTATCCTTCAACAATTACAATGCCATGCCCAAAAATACTGAGCATTTCTATTCAAATTCCATGTTAATGATCCCATTAGAACCGTAGAGGAACATATCAATATTTTTCAAACCTGTCTTATGGATTGGGGAATTAACCATGAGGATGTTGCATGCAGGCTCTTTCCTTATTCCCTAGGAGAAGATACATTCTACTAGTATAATCATTTGCCTGCTTGATCAATTCATAATTGGACTAAGTTGGAAGCTACATTTTTGTAGAAATTTAAGATTCCCATTAATGCTAATGAGCTCTATCTATAGTTCACTAAAGTCAAGAGAGAAGTCAATGAGCCTATAGGGTCTTTTAATAATAGATTCCATCATGCATACACTAGATTACATGCTCCTTATGTTGTAGATGATGCTACTACCTTAGAGGTTTATTACCAAGCTTTGGAAAGTATCGCAACTACCTTCATGAAATGGAGAAATAACCCTCCAACTACCTTGCTTGATGCATACATAGAGGCTGTCAAGGTCAGTATTGATTTGAAACAACACTTATCTGGCCCTTTACCATCATTAGGACCCACTGCTCACCTTGGGAAAGTTTAGGCTCTCAATCAAGCTCTTACCAATCATACTCCTATTATGAATACAATACCTTAGTTGCCTCTAGTCCCCCATCTAGGACCTCCTATAAATCAAGTCCCACTAGTGATCAATTATCCTCAACAAAGTGTTAATCAACCCATTCATTCACAATCACATGCTGGTTTCCCTACATATTTGCAGAATTCTAAAGTCTTGAACCAACCATTGAGCTCTGGTGTGGAAACAAGATATCCTCAAAACAATTTGAACCAAACTTCATATAGTAATCCTGACAAGGAGAGGTTGGATGAGTTGACCGAACAAGTGAAGAAGTTGAACATGGAGGTCACCTATTTGAGAAATAAAAATAGTCAACTCCAAGCTGCTCAAAGGAGTATGTAGTCTAACCACAATAGGGAAAATTAGGAGCCTCAACAAGGACAACACTTTGACATAGGACAAAATTTTGAAAGAGGACAAAAGTTTGAAAGAGGGAAACCCTCCGGTCAAAATTTTGATAGGGGGCAGGCTGGTGGACAAGGATTTGAGAGGAGACAACCACCCAGATAGAATAGGACTTGGAATACAAGGGGAAATAATGGAGGTTTCCCTACTCCATTAGACTAAACTTCTAACTAGGAAAAACCTTCAGGTGGTGTATATTTAGCAAAGGCAGCTCTATCTGGATGGTGCAAGCTACACAAAACAAATCAACATTCTGAGTTAGATTGCCCAGAATCTTAGACTAGTGCATGCATTTTCTTGTATGAGGTTGAGAATAATTCTAGTGGTCAAGAGTTGGTGCCATCAGGACCTTATGACTCTTAGGTCTTGGTAGTGAATCATGCCCCATTTCCCAAAGGAGAAGAGAATGGACTAGAGGAGGTTTCAAATTGGTCGGAGGAGGAAATAGATAAAGTGTGTAATGGGGATGAGATTTCTGATATGTTTAATGAAAGTCCCTAAAATGATAATGGCCCCTTGGAGGAAGAAGAAACTTGTGTTGAAGAAGTGCAGGTGTTCCAAAGGCCAATCAAGAAGTATTACTTAAGGGATAGGCCAAATAGAGGACCACAAGCTGGAGGACCATTCACCACCTCCATCCTTCCAAATAACTTCACCATAACTCCTGATCCTAATGCTAGTAACAATCCATCATATCCCCATGTACCTAAGCAATATTTGTCAAAGGAAGGACAAGCACAAGCTAGGACATCCAAAGGAAAGAATGTAGATACTGGAAATGATAAGGTAGTCAAATATTTCAAGGAAGCTCCCATGGACATGAGCACAGAGAAATTAGGTGAATATGTGGTTGAAGAACTTAAGAAGCTCAAGGTAAGTCTTTTTGCATTTGAATTATTGAGAGTACTTGTCGTTAGAAATGCAGTCTTAGGAGCTTACAATGCAAACATGGTATTGCAAGATAAAACAACTATTGAGACTACTAGTAAAGTACCTAGTTCTCAAGTGTTGAAAGATCAGAGTCATGTTCAAGCACCATCTAGGGAGAAAGGGAAGGAAAAGGACAAAAACCAAGTTACCTAGGCTGATACAAAGTTGACTCTATTCCAAGGAAAAATAGAAACATCTTCGTTTTCTGATTTTTGTTCGCATCTTTGGAAAGAATCTGCACAATTGTCTTATTGATTCAAGTGCTTCCACCAATTTGATGCCATTTGTTGTCTCTAGATCCCGAGGAATTACCCCTGCTTCCTCTCAGAAGAAGGTCACCCAGTTGGAAAAAACAAAACTAAATGTAGTGGGAGAATTAAATATGATCCCTATGTAAATTGCCTCTGAGCCTAGAGTCTAACAAGTCATTAATATTCAAGTAGTAGATATTCTCAACTCATATGGGATGATCCTAGGAAGATACTTCACCAAAGCTTTGAATGGAATGTATCAACTGATCATTCACACATGTGGCTTCCCTAGAAGGGAGTGCCAAATCAAATCAGGATTGAAAGAGAACCTCAAATAAAGTATTTATTCACATAATAGTAGAATACTTCTAATGAAATATTAGTGTCAAAAGTAAGCATTGATAATTATGTGCTGGCAGCCTCAGTTGAGGAGTCAAATACAAAAGAAATTCTCATGTTGCATACCACACCCATTGATTTCACAACAAAATCTAGTAGTACGGGAGCCCTGATAGAGCCAATTGAAGAAGATGAGGACCCCGAAGATAACCAAATCTGTTTGTTGGATAAATTTCAATAATTCATCCAAAAATGTATAGAAGATTAGATTCATTTTGGGTAGAGATATGAACTTTGAAGAGTTACTTTTCCCAAATTGTTGTAGAGTCCACAATGCTTCTCACTCAGAGTTGGAATACTACTTGTGCTAGACAACAATAGAGTAGGTATAGAAATGCATTAATCCCACTCCAACAGTCAAAATTAATATACAAAATACTCAAGATGATCCCAAAGTGAAGAGGGTGGTGCCTTTCGAAGAACCTACCAACAACAACAATACAAAAGATAAAACAAAGATATCTAGAGTTGCTGGCTATTGGACACTAAGATTTGATGGATCCAAATCAAAGCAAGGTTCTAAAGTAAGATTTGAGCTGATTATTCTGAAAGGTAAGACTTATTTTGCTGCTCATAGACTCCAGCTTCATTGTACTAATAATGTGGTTGAATACGAGGCTTTGATTCATGGATTGCTAATGGAACTAAGAAAGAAGGCTAAGATTCTACAAGTATTTGGAGACTCTGAGTTAGTGGTTAAGCAAGTTAGGAAGAAATACTCATGTCATGATAGAAGGATGACCAATTATAGGCATAGAGTTTGGGATCTCATTGAAGGATTTGATGCACTCAACATTCAATTGATACCATGTAGCAAGAACCAAACTACAAATTCTCTGGCTCAGGTAGCTGTCACCTTGTAGCCTTTGTCCCTCTCTGGTTTGAAGTTCACCATGGAATTAACTCTAGTACCTTCAATACCTAACAATGTGACCAACTTCTAGGTGTTTGAAGATGACAAACATATCTTGGATTTTATCACAAACTCTGATGTATTCACCTCTTAGATCATTGATGAAGCTAAACCTCAAGAAGCAAAAATGGACCTAGAAGGGGTCATTAATTTGAAGACTAATACTAGTCCAAGGGGAATGGTGCAACTAGAGAGGATTTTTGATATTGATAGAATAGAATATTAGGATCTAGAAGCCAAGAAGGAGTCCATTAGTATAAATTGTGACACATACATCATGGGGACTCTGGAGGATGTCAATAATGTCTTCATTGGCAAGGTATGTACTCTAGAAGAGTGAAAAGGAATCATTGATGCATTACATATATATCAGGATGTGGTAGCGTGGAGTTATGAATATTTGAAGACATAAAACACTTAAATTATTACACACACCATTCCTCTCAAGCCAAGAGCAAAACCTTTCAGGCAAAGGCAAAGACCAATTAATGCCTTGTTGGAGTTGATCATTCAAAAAGATGTACAAAATTTACTCTCAGCTCGTATCATATTCCTGATAAGACATTCAACTTGGGTTACAAATTTGGTTCTAGTGAGAAAGAAAAATGGAGAGATTAGACTATGTGTTGATTTTAGGAACCTCAACTGGGTATGAGAAAAAGATAATTATCCATTTCCTTCATTAGATGAAGTGCTTCAAATTTTCAACAAATCTCAAATGATGTCTTTTCTAGATGGGTATTCTAGATATTAAAAGGTCATGGTGCAATATGAGGATAGGCATAAAACTACCTTTACTACAAAATGGGGCATTTTTTCTTACAGGAACATTCCCTTTGGGCTAATCAATGCTAGAGCCACCTTCTAGAGAGCCATGGATATCACTTTCAAAGAAATCATTGGTAAGTGCATAATTATTTATATGGATGATTTGATAGTCTTTTCCAAGAAGCGAGGTGATCACATAGCAGATTTATGCATAGTGTTTCAAAGGTGTAGAGAATTTGGCATGTCACTTAATCCAAAGAAGTGCATTGTTTTGTAGTTTTCACACACATGCCCTATGGAGAGTAGGGACCCCCTCTAGCTCTAGTCTTGGGTGCTTTTGATCATTTGATTATTAGGATCTGATTGCTTTGAGATGTTCTTAGATGCTTATCTTGCTTGTACAAATTCCCCTTTTGAAGTAAGACTTTGAAAATCCTAAGTCTTGGGGAAAATTTCAGGTTTTCCTTTGTTTTCAGGAAAATCCCCCCCAAGTGGAAATTCCCAAATGCTTTGGAAACCTGATGAAGGCCATTTTTGCACTGTTTTTAGAAATTTTGGAACTTCATGAAATTCTATCTTCCACGAAATTTCCTTAAATTTTGTCAAGCCTTCAGATCCCCGAAATTCTATTGTGCCTTCAAATTCCTGAGCTTGCCATGGATAGTCTTGTCACAAGCATTTATGCTTCTTGTATGATTCTACAACCCACTTTTATTAGATTTAAATGGGATTTTTGCTAAGAATTTAGGTCATTTACTTTGTTGTAAGATTTGACAAGGCTTGATTTTGAATTGCCATTGTTGAATCTTGTGTTCAAATTATGATCGTTTGCTCTAGTCAAATTTTTGGTGATTGCTTGCATTTTCTAGGACTATGGGATTTTACGCAAGTTGCTGCTATTTTGATTATTCTTCACTCATGGTATGTTCATATAGCCTTCACATGTAGTTGATGAGTTTTATTGCTTCATGGTTTGTGTGTGTGCCTTGAGTCAAGATTGTGATATAATGAAGTTCAAAGATAGACCTAGCGTTACTCATTTTTGTTTGATGCCCTTTCCTGTATTTTGTGTTGCCCTTCCTTCTACTCAATTGTGACTTAATAGGGTTAGCTATTGCTCAAATTGATCCTTAGTTTAGATTTCATGCTTCACTATTTTGAGCTTTGGTTTGACCTGCCACTCCCAAACCTTCGATGAAATCATGTCCTAGGAAAATTGAAACTGTTTGTGTTACATTCAAATTTGGTAATCACCTTGGCTTAGGAAGGTTTTAAGGGAGTTTATAGGAGGATTAGCGGAATGAAGGGGCAGGTTGGGATCAAACTGTGCTTTCACAGTGGTATCTTAGGTTTTCCCTTATGGGAATCATTGCTCACATTGATTGAGTCGCACCTAGATGGATTGAAAAACCAAGATTCTTCATTTTTGAATCTAAACAAATGGAATCCAAGATTGATTCCCTAAGTTCCTAATCATTTGATCAAATTCATTAAATCCTTGAAGAATTTGAAATATTTAGGATTTTGAGCTTTTCATGGAATTATGCCTTTGTCAAAATTCCTTGGCTTTCCATTGCTTCCCCTTTATCCTAAGAATATGTGGAGTTATTTTGAGTTTCACAAATTTCCATCTCTGGCGGAAATCCCCAAAAAGTTGGAAAAGTAAGGAATTAGGGAAGTGCATGAGTTAATTGTTAATGATTTTCCTTCACATGATTGATTTGAGTAATATAAAGATGTTTTGTGCCATTTTCTACATGATGATGTGGATTGAATGACCTATGATTGGATACTACTTCATCGCTAAAATTTTCCTAGCCCAAAATTCCCTGAGATTCCTCTCCATCTTAAAATCTATGAGAAGTTGAAAAAACCTAAGCTCTTAAAGGAGTAATCTTTATGGTGTTTTAGGGGATTTTATTCACCATGGGAATTATTCAAAGGATGAATAAGTAGTTTATGATGGACTAAATAATATTCTCATGTTGTAATACATCTTTATTGTGGTCTCTTTTTTGAATGCAGGCTAGATCAAGCAAGGCCATTGCTAGAAGAATAAAGGGTAGGGTAATGGATCGTAGTGAGGAGGGAGTATCTATCTCAGAGGTTGAGAGAATAAATTTGGACATGAAAAGCAAGACCCTTTAGAGTAAGCTGGCCTCCATTTCATCAAAGATGATATACACCAATGTTGGGAAATGGGACTATGAGGAGTTCAAAGCAAGAATGACAGTGCAAGATCCTCCTCAGTTAGCAACTAGATTGGTGAGATCTGGGTTGGATCATCTGGCTGGATTCCCTCCTATAGTGCAGTGCTACGAGCTAGTCTTGGAATGTTCCAAACACTATCATTCGGATACATAGAGAATAATTGGTCCACAAGGTAGACTGCTTGCCAATTTATCTCCCGTCTTAGTGGCTTAGACATGTGATATGCTAGATAGATCTCATGTAGTGAGTTTTGATCTTGGCATAACCAAGAAGTACTATGCTAATGATACAAATAAGGCTTTGCAGGTTATCAATTCCTAGTTGGAGAAACCTAAGCCACACATCTCAAAGTTGCCTAAGTAGTTGTACAGATCCAAGTTCAAATCAGAATATTATGATGCAATCACTCTCCTCAGTAGAGTGGTGGGTTTGAAGACTACATGGATATTTGAAAGTTGGATGTTTTACATCATAGTAAGGATGGAGAAAAATGTGGATTATCATTGGCCAGGTATCATCAGTGTTGTGATCCATGATTAGTTGCGCAATGTTTTTTAGACCAAGAGCTTCACAATGACATCTTACTTGGTTTATGCCCTGGAAAGGTTTCATCCATACAAGGGACTGAGTGCAAGAGGTACATTTTGCCAAGATGTTATCAATGATGTTTATCCTTAGTTGTATTTGGATATTTCAAGATACATGAGGGTGAATGATGCATTCACCATGTATATCACAAGATTGCTACAAGGAGCATAACATGTAAAGATTTATGATGCAACTAAGGAATTGATGCAAAACTATGGAGCATGGTTTATTCAGTTTCCTAATTTCTCATATATCAAAATGATGGTTGTCAAAGGGATCCATATAGATTGCCCAGGTATCCAATAGATCATGTTATACTTTTAGAAGTTACCAAGAAAGTCTCTACCTTTGATGATATTTTTGAAGAAGGAAATGTATAAAACCATCTTGGGAGGTGACTTCCCATTGAGGATAGGATTTAATGATGTTTACCTTTCTTTGATCATAGCACACTCTTCTGGAGAAGAAATGAGAACTCTAGGTTTTTCATTTCACTCTAAGAGTCCTAGATTCAACAGGGCAGGAGAAGCTCAAAAGAGGGCTAGCAGAGAATTCAGACATAAAGATGACAATGAAAATTATTGGGCCAACTATAAATATGAGTATGAGGTCCGAAGGAAGAAATTCTCTAGGTTGCCAGCTAGTTTAATCAAGTTGTACAACATCAAGTCCATTCCCAACTAGCTTGATGATTATGGGGAAGTAATCCAAATCCATGATTATGAGTCAATCAAGGACAAGCCCATAAGTGAGATTGATTGGTTAGAGGAAGAGAAAATTGAATTGGAGAAAATCAATCCTCCTATTATTAAATTTACCAAGTTGTGGCTCAAACATAATATTTGGGAGCTGTACAATGAAGGGAAGTAGTACACATATGACTTGATGGGAAGTCTAGAATCCCAATCCACCTCTGAAGATAAGTAAGATCCAAAAGGTAAAGAAAAGGTGGATTCTCCCTTCAAAATCAAGATTAAAGGTATCCAAGTAGAGGTTGAGAAAGAAAATAAAAGGAATCCTATTTCCAAGAAGAGGAACACTGCCTTAAAACAGAATCCATTGGCTGAGGAGAAGCATGAAGAAGAAGGGAAAAAGGATAGTCTCGCTATACCCAAAAGGAGAAGAGTTGCAAGAACTTCAAGAAAAAAAGAGGACAACCTAAGGGACAAAAAGAGGAAACATGACCACAGCTGGTAGATGTAGAGAGCTCTGGAGAAAAGACACAGGTTTACACTAGAAAGGCCAAAACTCCCTCTCCAAAGGAAAGTCTGGTGAAAGAAGGTGCCCATGTAAATCCCTCTGTTACACAACAAGAAAACACTTCTACTCCTCTTTCAACTCAAAAATTGAATAATGAAGAGAATGGAAAAATAGGAGTTATTGTTAAAGAGGCACATCAAGGTGAGGAGACAAAATAATTCCATGTTGGATATCTCCATAGTGCAAAAGTAGAACTTTACAACATTCTTTAGTCCTCTTTGGTATCTTATGAGGATTCACCAGTCAGAGAAGAAGAAGAGAAATCCATGGAAGAGGAAAAGGAACATGAAAGGACTCCCTCTCCTATTCAGGTTATGACAAGGACATTAGATCAAGAAGAGAGTCAGAGGCCAGAGCATGATAAGAGGCAAGAAGAAGCAGAAGGAAAAAATGAAGTCCATTCAATGCATGATGAAGATGTTGGGCCTTCTGTGGATCAAGTTGTAAAGGATAAACTAGATGAGAAACAATTGGATGCCTCTACTCCAAGTTGGCTTAATGATAGATTAAAGAGAAAGTAGGTGGTTGTGGATGACACTCCTCCAAACTAAGATGAATTGCTAGCCAATATTGGAAAGGGAAAAGCCAATAAGAAGGTCAAGATTATTTCTAGGATTGGTAGAGATGAAGCCAATAATAGGATTATCCACATTGTGACCTTGTACGAGATAAAAAAGAAGGATGAGGTGACTCACCAAGACTATATTGTTTAGACAATTAACTTGGGGCCCACCTCAATGATACAAGAAATTGAAGAATTTCATGGATCTAGTGCTGCAATCCTAGGAAGGTTGAACAAAGAGGTGCAAACTAAACAAGAATTAAAGAAGGAAAATGAAAGGTTGAAAAAGTATTTGCAAGATATTATGAAGCCTTTGTAGAAAAAGGGTGTTGAAGATGATCCACAAGTAGGGTAAACAAATATAGGGCACCCTGATAGATATATATAACAAGTGTATTTCATTTTTTGATGTCATGACCGGCATAAAGAAGTTTGCACTAAGTCATCTCAGCCTAGAGCAATTAAGAAAGTGGTGGCATGACATTTATGCCCCAATGAATGATGGACCAATCATGGTTCACCACTTGGATGATCTAGCCACATATATCATAGTCATGGAGAAACACCAAACCCTTGAAGGTGGAATGGGATAAAATTATCAAGGAAGTAAGGGAAGATATTAAATCAGTTAAGAGAAAGTTTAAAATATTAATTATTCCAGCTTTGGCCAACTTGGAAAGGATTTTCTTGATGGTGCAAGACAAAGTGGGATGGGATAAAGACAAGGGGGAGGGAATTTAATGTAGGGCTATATCAAAATTTGTGCTTCCCCATTATTCCTTCATCAGCTTTCACATGCATTGGACTGAGTTGCACTAGAAAACCCAAGCTAACCTGGATGAGTTCAAGCATTTAATGTAAATATTGTTTTATTTTAGAACTTTCTTGGCCATCATGTTTTGTGGCCAACCTTCTTGTAACCCTATTTGGGTCGACATAGCATGAGATTTATATAAGTGTGGAATTTTGCCTCATTTTTAAGCGATAGATGATTAGACTTTGAAGCAAGCTAAGTAATAGAGCAGAGGCTTGTGTTAGGAGGTGGTTTTATTTTGAAGTGAGTCCTATTACAGAACATTGGAATTTTTGCTATCATTGGATGATTCAATACAATTGAAGACAATGTGCTCTTGGTGATTTCTCTTGTCTTGACTTATCTTGCATCATTCTTGTTGTTCTATCTTTTGAGATTTCTTGATAAATACTAAAGTATTTTAGATTTAGAGTGAAATCTAATTCAATAGTGTTTATGGTTTGATGCTTGATGCAATTTTAGCAATCACTGGTCCATACTTTTTGTAATTGGTTGATTGTGAGTTGCTTTGCAAAGTTAGCCTGGACCATATATTCATTGTGCTTAGTTCAATTGTGAATGTTTGTTCATCTCAATTGCAATAGGGTTGTTTTGGATGAATATTCATAATCTAAAAATCATTAATGCCTTAGAAGATTGCACTATTTATGTAAGAATATAGGTTCATTTAGGTTGAGTAGGAATTATTTTTAGGGCATTGGTCCATTTCAAGTATTTCATCAATCTGCATTGTTGATCTTAGGAGTAGTTTAAATCTTACGAATTTCTCTTAAAACCTCATCTTTCACTATTTCTTTACCATTTGTGTTATATTTAGGACTTGAAATATCACCTTATTGCAAGATCTGGTAAGTTTGAAGATTCAACATTGGTTCATAAGGACCCTTGTGATTACCAGCATTTTCACATTATCACTGAGTTGTGTATGCATTGTCAAGACCTGACATTAGAGACCTTGGGGTTATTTCTTGGGGCTTGTTGATGGAGATTTACCTTTCAAGAGAGAGGATTTCCATATTCTATTTGAGTTGTTGCTATGCAGAAAATATCATCAACATATTGGCACTAGAAGGAGGGCCTAAATAAGCAAACTAGATTGATTCTTGTCTGTTATTTCTCCTAAAAGATTTTGAAGAAGAACCAGATCTACTCTAGGAGAAGGGGAATTTCAAGAGTTGCAAGCTCCTACTAGGTCAAGAAGTACTAGAAGAAGAGGAGAATCATCATCCACTCAGTCATTTCCATCATCCCCTTCATCCTCATCTGATTCTAAAGCCATCCCTATTCAACAACCTCCACCAGCCATGAATAAGCCATTACCACCCCCACCTCCACCAATGGCTTTCCTTGCTAACAATATGTCTCCCTTGACTTTCAATAATTACAATGTCATGCTCAAGAACCCTAAGAACTTATGTTCAAAGTTCCATATTAATGATCCTAATAGAACTGTAGAGGAACATATCAGGATTTTTTGAACTTGTCTCAAGGATAGGGGAATCTATCATGAGGATGTCACGTGTAGGATCTTTCCTTATTTTCTAGGGGAAGATTCCTTCTATTGGTATAACCACTTGCTTTCTGGGTCAGTTCATAATTGGAATGAGTTGGAAAACACATTTTTGGAGAATTTTAGGATTCTGATTATTGCTAATGAGCTTTACTTGCAGTTCACGAAAGTTAAGAGAGAAGTTAATGAGCGTATAGGGTCCTTTAACAATAGGTTTCATCATGCATATACCTAATTGTAACTCCCATATGTTGTTGATGATGCTACTGCTTTAGAAGTCTATTATGAGGGTCTTGATAGCCTGGCAACTACTTTTATGAAATAGAGACCTAATCCTTGAGCTACCCTACTTGATGCATTCACATAAGCTATTAAGGTTAGTACTAATTTAAGGAAACATTTATTTTGACCTTTACCATTTCTAGGACCTACTGCTTACCCAACGTAGGTCCAGGTCATCAATCAAGCTCTTACCAATCATACCCCTATCATGAACCCAATACCTCAGTTGCCTTTGGTCCCTCATCCAAGACCTCCAATGAATCAAGCCCCACCCATACTTAGCTATCCTCAGTAAAGTGTTAATCAACCTCTCCATACACAACCTCATATTGGTTTCCCCACATATTTGTAGAATTCTTAGGTATTGAACCAGTCACTGAATTCTAGTGTTACAGTAGGATACCCTCAAAATAGTGTGAACTAGATTCCATATACCAATCCAGAAAAGGAAAGGTGGGATGAACTTACTAAATAAGTTAAGAAGCTAAACATGGAGGTCACATATCTAAGAAACTAGAATAGTCAACTCCAAGTTGCTCAAAGGAGCATGCAATCTAATCACAATAGAGAAAATCAGAAGCCTCAATAAGGACAACATTTTGATAGACATAATTTTGAAAAAGGATAGCCCTTTGGCCAGAACTTTGATAGGGGACAAGTTGGTGGACAAGGATTTGACAGAAGACAACCACCCAAACAAAATAGGACCTAGAATACAAGGCCTAACAATGGAGGAGTCCCCACCCCATTGGATCAACCAACTAATCAAGAGAAGCCTCCAAGTGGTGTCTATTTAGCTTAAGATGCTTTATTAGGTTGGTGTAGACTCCATAAAACTAGTCAACATTCTGAGTTAGATTGTCATGAGTTCTAGATAGGTGCTTCTATCTTTCAGTATGAGGTGGAGAATAATGCAAGTAACCAAGAGTTAGTACCATCTACTCCTTATGACTCATTTGTGCTAGTGCTAAATCATGCTCCTTTCCCATGAAGTGAGGAAAATGGGTTTGAAGAAGAATCAAGCCAGTCTAAGGAGGAGGCATATCAAGTGTACAATAGGGATGAGATTACACAATTGTTTAATGAAAACCTTGTGAATGATAATGGTCCCATGGATGAGGGAGAAACCTATGTCAAAGAAGTGCAAACATTCCAACAACCAATCAAGAAGTATGAATTGAGAGATTTTTTAAACAAATGCCATCATGCTGGAGGTCCATTCACCACTTCTATTCCTCTAGATCCTAATTCAACAATAATCCAACCTATCCGCATGTGCCTAAGAAATATCTATCAAATGAAGGACATGCACAAGTTGGGACATCAAAAGGAAAGAATGTAGATACTAGCAAAGACAATGTGGTGGAATGTCTTAAGGAGGCTCCTAATGACATGGATACAAAGCAGTTACCCACATATGTTGTAGAGGAACTCAAGAAGCTAAAGGTAAGCCTTTCTACATTTGAATTATTGAGAGTACCCACTATTAGAAATGTCATTTTCGGAACTTACAGTACAAATTTAGTATCACAAGATATATTTGTTGGTGGGAGTGTTAATAAAGCATCTAGTTCTCAATTAGTAAAAGATCAGAGTCAGGATCCTACACAACCTAGAGACAAAGGGAAAGAAAAAGAGCCAAGTTTCCTAGGTTGATACTTGCCTAAATTTATTTCAATGTAGAATAGAAACTCCTCTATTTTTATTTTTGTTTGCTTATTTGGAAAGAACCTACACAATTGTTTGCTAGATTTAGGTGCTTCCACCAATGTGATGCCCTTTGTTGTTTGTAGAGCCTTAGGCATTACCACTATTGTCTCCCAAAAGAAAGTCACCCAACTAGATAGAACAAAGGTTAATGCAGTAGAGGAATTGAACATGATCCCTATGCAAATTTCCTCAGATCCCAAAATTCAACAAATAATTAATATACAGGTGGTTGATATACCAAATACTTATGGTTTGATTTTGGGAAGGTATTTTACTAAGGCTTTGAATGGATATGTATCAACTGATTAATCCCACATGTGGATTCCTTGGAAGGGATTACCAAACCAAATTAGGATTGAAAGGGAGCCTAGGATGAAGTATATGATCACAAAATATCAAAATACTTTGAATGAAATATTGATATCAAAAGCAAGCATGGGAAATTATGTGCTAGCAACCCCTGTTGAAGAGTCTAATGTAGAAGAAATTCTCATGCTACATACCACACCCATCAATTCTGTAGCAGAATTTAGTAGTACTGAAACTCCAGTGGAACAAGTTGAAGATGATGGTGATCCTAAAGATAATCAGCTTAATTTGCTAGACAATTTCCAAAAGTTCATCCAGAAATGCATTGAAGATCAGATTCATCTAGGTAGGAATATGAATTTTTAAGAATTACTTTTTCCCAATTGGTGTAGATTTCATAATGCCTCTCACTCAGAATTGGAATGCTGCTTGTGCCAAACAATATTAGAATAGGTACAAAAGTGCATTAACCCTATTCCAGCGATCAGAATTAATATACAAAGTATTCAAGATGATTCCAAAGGAAAGAGCATGGTGCACTCAGAAGATCACTCCAACAGTAACAATACCAAAGAAAAGGCAAAGACATCTAGATTTGCTCACTGTTGGACCTTAAGGTTTGATGGATCCAAATCAAAGCAAGGTACTGGAGTAGGATTTGAGTTGATTAGTCCAAGAGGAAAAAATTTCTTTGCTGCTCACAAACTTTAGTTTCATTATACCAATAATGCAGCAAAATATGAAGCTTTGATTCATGGGTTGCTCATGGCACTAAGGAAAATGGTTAAGATTTTGCAAGCATTTGGGGATTTTGAGTTAGTTGTCAAACAAGTTAGAAAGAAATATTTCATGCCATGATAGACGTATGACCAACTATGAGCATAGAGTATGGGACCTTATTGAGGGATTTGATGCCTTCAACATTCAGTTGATACCTCGCAATAAGAACCAATGTGTTGATTCCCTAGCTCAAGAAGCTAGCACTTTATAGCCTTTGTCTCTCTTTGGATTGAAGAATTTTATAGTGGAACTGACTCCAATACCTTCAGTACCTAAAAATGTGACAAAATTTCAAGTGTTTGAAGATAATAAGCATATTTTGGACTTCATTACCAACACTGATGTATTCACCTCTCAGACCATTGATGAAGTTGAACCTCAAGAAGTAGAAATGGACCAAGAAGGGGTCATTAATTTGAAGACTAATACTATTTCGAGGGGAATGGTGCAGCTAGAGAGGATATTTGATTTGGATAAGGTTAGATATCCAGAGCAAGATGGTAAAAAAGAATCCATCAACAGTCAATGTGAAGCATGCAATATGGGGACTCAAGAGGATGTTAAATTTTTTTTTATTAGTAAAGTGTGTACTCCAGAGGAGAGGAAAGGAATCATTGATGCCTTGCATACATACCAAGATGTGATAGCCTAGAGCTATGAGGACCTGAAGACATATGACACCTCAATTATTACAGACACCATCCCTCTAAAGCTAGAGCTAGACCTTTCAAGAAGAGAAAAAGAATGATTAATTCCTTGTTGGAGCTGATCATCCAAAGGGAGGTACAAAAACTATTGTCAGCTCACATCATATTTTTGGTAAGACATTCAACTTGGGTTGAAAATCTAGTTCCAGTGAGAAAGAAAAATGGAGAGATCAAACTGTGTGAGATTTTAGGAACCTAAATAGGGCATTAGGAAAGGATAACTATCTAGTTCCTTCATTAGATGAGGTGCTTCATATTTTCAATGGGTCTCAAATGATGTCTTTTCTAAATGGCTACTCTGGGTATAGCCAAGTTATGGTACAATATGAGGAAAGACATAAGACCGCCTTCACCAAAAAGTGGGGCACTTTTGCTTATAGGAGATTACCCTTCAACTTGATCAATGTTGGAGCTACATTCTAGAGAGCCATGGACATTAATTTTAGGGACAACATTGGTAAATGCATAATTATTTATATAGATGATCTGATAGTCTTTTCCAAAAAAAGAGGTGATCATATAGTAGACTTGTGCAAAGTGTTTAAGAAGTGTAGAGAATTTGGCATCTCTCTTAATCCAAAGAAATGTATCTTTGGAGTTACTAAAGGAAAACTATTGGAAAAACGTTATTTCAGAGAAGGGAATTGCTATTGAACCTGAATGAGTGGAAGCCATACTCAAGATTCAACAACCTACTAGTAAGAAGGAAATGAAATCATTCTTTGGAAAAATTAACTTTGTAAGGAAGTTCATTATTGGATTTGCTAAGATAGTCAAGCCATTGAATGCAATGTTGAAGAAAGAAGCTAAAGTTGAATGGAGTGTAGAGGCAAAAGAAGCATTTGCAAAAATTAAGAGAGCCATTGGTAAGGCTCCAGTATCGGTAAGTCCTGACTACATGCCAAGCCTTTTTACATATACTCATTTACTTTTGAACATTCCTGTGCTGGCATGATAAATCAAAAGTATGATCAAGGGAATGAGCATCCCATAACATTCATGAGTGCACCTATAAAAGATTTAGAACTAAGGTACCCAAGTGTGGAGAAGCAGGCCTATGCTTTGGTCAGAGTTGTGTAAAAATTTAGGCAATATATTTTGAGGAACAAGGTCTTTGTAATAGTTCCTTATCCGGCAGTCAAGTTGCTATTGATGTAGAATGAATTGGGTGAACACAGGGCTAAGTGGTTAACTATGTTGCAGGAATATGACATTGAGATTCAACCCATGAAGCTAGTGAGAGAACAAGGACTAACCAAGATGATGGAAAAAATGGGCCCTAATCTCATAGCTCAACATTACCACCCCCAAGATGTATCTCCAGGGGACTGGTATGATGATATAATCTACTATATTTTGAACCAAAAATGTCCTAAACATCTTAATTCAGTACAAAGGAGATCTTTACATTTAAAAAGTGGTAGTTTTATGATGAAGGGAGTTGTCTTGTATAAGAAAAATCATGAGGGTATCTACTTGAGGTGCTTAGGAAAAGAGGAAGCTAAAAGAGTTATAGCAGAATTTCATGATAGATATAGTATGGGCCATGGATCTCCACCTTCCATTGGAAACCAGATTCTGAGGGCTGGTTATTATTGGCCCACATTGTTCAAAGATACACACAATCATGTCAGAAATTATCATGTATTCCAAACTGTAGCAAGTAGAGAGAACTATGCAACTCTCTCACTTCAACCAGTCATAGAGGTAAAGCCGTTTGCATAGTGGGGATTGGAATTCATTGGTCCAATCAATCCACCTTCTTCTGTAGGCCACATGTATATCATACTGTCATTGATTATTTTACAAGGTGGATTGAGGCTTTTGCTTGCAAACAATGTACTTCTGAAGTGGTAATCAATTTCATTAAATCAAGTATTATTAATCGCTTTGGGTGTCCCTTGGCTTTAGTTTGTGATAATGGTCCTGCATTTGCATCATTGAAATTTTCCAACTGGGCCTTTTATCATGGAATCATTATAAAGTTTGCATCTAATTACTACCCACAAGGCAATTGTTTGGCTAAGTCTTTCAATAAGAATCTTTTAATAGTCATCCAAAAACTCTTGGAAAAGAATCCCAAGGATTGGCACACACAACTTAGATTTTCTCTCTTGGTAGACTGCACTAGGCATAAGACATCCTTAGGGACCTCTCCTTACCATCTTGTGTATTAGCTGGAACCTAAATTTCCCATTCAGTTGAAAATCCCCACCTTGAAATTTATCAATGAATACTCTGATGAAGGGGATAAACATGAATCCTGCCTGACGAAACTAGTACACCTTGAAGAAAGAAGAGATGAAGCCTTAGAATTTTTTCAAGCATTAGGGTGTAGTTAAGAGATGGTTTGATAGGAGAGATAAGGTAAAATCCTTTAGAATCTCTAACTTGGTTCTCTATTGGGATAAAGCAAATCACTAAAAAGGGGAGCATGGGAAATTTGTCAAACTTTGGCTCCGTCCTTATCAAATTTCAGAGATACTAGGAGATAATGCTTTTTTCTTGAAAAATCTCACTAGAGAAGATATCACACTACTTGTCAATGGGCAGTACTTGAAGCATTACTTCCAATCCTGAGCTGTTTACAACTCTTTCCTTGTACATAGTTAGATTAGGTTTTCTTTCTTTTCTGCTGTTTTGTTCTGGTTAGGGTAGCTTTTCCTTTTTTCTTTCCTTTGTTGTTTGTTCTCTACTTTTGGTTAGTGTAGGTTTGCTTTGGTTAGGGTTGGTTGTTCTATGCTTTGTTATTGCTTTTTTTTTTAGTTCTCTCTTTGGGGCTATTATATCTACATAGAAATCATTATGTCATCTAGGTTTGTTCTAAATATTTCTTATACAAACTTCAATCTTCCTTTTAGAATCAGTTGGCTAAGGTTCTTTATTTGGTGTCATATGTATTAAATGTTTTAAGTAGATAAGCCATGGGATTTAGATAAATCTAGAATGCATTTGGGTCTCATATTTATACACAAATCTTTAAAATTCCAAGGTTGCATATAGTCCTTATGAAATGTGTTCTAGTGAAAAATCTTATATTCAACTTCAACGCCACTGTAGTTCTCAGCCCTAAGTGTGAACTTCATTGTTTACAGGTTAAAAAGAAAAAAAGAAGTGAAAAGAAAAGAATATCAAAAGGAAAAGAAAAAGAAAAGTATTGAAAATAAAAAGAATGAATTTAACTTATCAAGGGTATCCTAGTATCTCTACCGGGGATATGGATGCCTGACTAGTAGTAGAGCTATGCTTGGGAGACCTACAACGATAACCTTGTCAGGGCTATAGACACCTTACTGGCAGTGAGGCTCTATCTAGGATGCTTTTGGAGTTTGAAACTTTATGTAGCCTAGTTAGACCAAATTTGGTTTCTATTACAGCTAAGGAAATGGAAATGAATACAAATGCACACACTTTGACCTTGGTATAGGAAAGGTTTGCTTGCTTATGAGTTTTGAAGCTTTGCTGAATTGGTGACCAGATGTAAGGATTGAAACCAGAGATTCTGGGTTCTTGATTCCAATTTTTCATTGAAATGCTCTAGAGCATTTTCCCAGTCGGAGTCACCATTTTTTGTGCAGTTTTCACACACACGCCTCGCGAAGAGCAGGGACCCCTCTGGTTCTGGCCTTGGGTTCTTTTGATCATTTGATTATGAGGATTTGATTGCTTTTAGATGTTCTTAGATGCTTATCTTGCTTGTACAAATGCTCCTTTTGAAGTAACACTTTGAAAATTTTGAGTCTTGGGGAAAAATTTGGGTTTTCCTCTATTTTCGAGAAAATTTCCTCTAGGCAAAAATTCCCAAATGCTTTGGAAACCTAATGAAGGCCATTTTTGTACTATTTTTGGAAATTTTGGAACTTCACAGAATTTTGTCTTCCCCATAATTTCCCAAAATTCTGTTAGGCCTTTAGATCCCTAAAATTCCATCATGCATTTGAATCCTTGGGCTTGTCGTCGATGGTCTTATCGCAAGCATTTATGCTTCTTGTACAATTTTGCAACCTTCTTTTATTGGATTTAAATGGGATTTGTGCTAAGAATTTGGGACATTTTCTTTGTTGTAAGATTTGATGAGGCTTGATTTTGAATTTCCATTGCTGAATCTTGCATTCCAATTGTGATCATTTGCTCCAGTCGAATTTTTGGTGATTGCTTGCGTTTGTTGGGACTACAGGATTTCACGCTAGTTGCTGCTATTTTGATTATTCTTCACTCATGGTATCTTCATATAGCCTTCACTTGTAATTGATGAGTTTGATTTCTTCATAGTTTGTGTGTGTTCCTTGAGTCGAGATTGTGATATAATGAAGTTCAACGATAGAGCTAGGGTTACTCATTTTGGTTTGATGCTCTTCCCTCTATTTGACATCACCCTTCCTTCTGCTTGATTTTGACTTAATAGGGTTAGCTATTGCTCGAATTGATCCTTAGTTTACATTTCATGCTTTACTATTTTGATCTTTGGTTTGACCTGGCACTCCCTAACCTTTGATGAAATCATGTCCTAGGCAAATTGAAACCACTTGTGTGCCATTCAAATTTGGTAATCACCTTGTCTTAGGAAGGTTTTAAGGGAGTTTGTAGGAGGATTAGTGGAATGAAGGGGTGGGTTGGGATCAAACTATTCTTTCATGGTGGTATTTTAAGGTTTCCATTATGGTAATCATTGCTCACATTGATTTAGTCACACCTAGATGGATTGAAAAACCTAGATTCTTCATTTTGTAATCTAAACGAATGTATTCCAAGATTGAGTCCCTATGTTTGAAATCATTCAATCAAATTGGTTAAAGTCGTGAAGAATCTGAAATATTCAAGATTTTCTCAGAATTCCACCTCTATCAGAATTCCCTAGTTTTTTGTCGCTTCCCCTTTTTCTCGAGAATATGTGAAGTTACATTGAGTTTCTTGGATTTTTTTCCTAGGATAAAATCCCCAAAAAGTTGGAAAAGTAAGGAATTATGGAAATGCATGAGTTAATTATTAATGTTTTTTCTCCATATGATTGATTTGAGTAATATAAAGATGTTTTGTGCCATTTCCTATGCGATGATGTGGATTGAATGACCTATGAGTAGATACTACTTCTTCATCACCAGAATTTGCTTGGTCTAAACTTCCTCAAGATTCCTCTTTGGCTTAAAATTTGTGAGAGGGTGAAAAAACCTGAGCTCTTAAAGGAGTAATATTTATGGTGTTTTATGGGATTTTATTCACCATGGGACTTATTCAAATGATACATATTTAGTTTATGAGGGACTAACTCGAATTCTCATCTTGTAATACATCTTTATTGTGGTCTCTTTTTTTAATGTAGGTTGAATCAAACAAGGCCATTGCTAGAAGAACAAAGGGCAAGGTAATGGATCCTAGTGAGGAGGGAGCATTTGTGTCAGAGGATGGGAGAATCAAGTTGGACATGAAAATAAAGTCCCATGAGAGAAAGTTGGTGTCCATTTGGTTAGACATGATAGACACCAATGTTGGGAAATGGGACTATGAGGAATTCAAAGCAAGAATGGCAGTGTAGGATAATCCTCAGTTAACAAGCAGATTGGTGAGCTCTGGGTTGGCTCATGTGGCTGGCATCCCTCCTATAGTGAAATGATACAAGCAAGTCTTGGAATGTGCCAAACACTATTATCCGGATACACAAAGAATAATTATACCACAAGGAAGAGTGCTTTCCAATTTATCTCTTGTGTCAGTGGCTTAGACACTTGATATGCTAGATAGATCTCATGTAGTGAGTTTTGAATTGATATAGCCAAGAAGTACTATGTTGATGATACAAATAAGGATTTGCAAGTTATCAATTCCTGGTTGGATAAACCTAAGCCACACATCTCCAAGTTGCCTAAGTAGTTGTACAGAGCCAAGTTCAAATTAGAATATTATGATGCAATCACTCTTCCTAGTAGAGTGATGGGTTTGAAGATTGCATGGATATTTGAAAGTTGGATGTTTTACATCATAGTAAGGATGGAGAAAAATGTGGATTATCATTGGCAAAGTATCATGAGTGCTGTGATCCATGATCAATTGTGTAATGTTTTGTAGACCAATAGCTTCATAATGACATCTTACTTGGTTTATGCCCTAGCAAGGTTTCATCCATACAAGGGATTGAGTGCAAGAGCGACCTTTGGATAGGATGTTATCTATGAGGTTTATCCTTTGCTGCATTTGGATAGCTCAAGATACAAGAGGGTGAATGATCCATTCACCATGTATATCACAAGATTGTTACAAGGAGTAGAACATGTAAGGATTTCTAATGCAGCTAAGGAATTGATATAGAAATATGGAGCATGGTTTATTTAGTTTCCTAATTTCTCATATATCAGAATTGATGGTTTCCAAAGGGCTCCATATAGATTGCATAGGTATCCAATGAATGATGTTATACTTTTGAAAGTTACTAGGAAAGTCTCTACCTTTGATGATATTTTGAAGAAGGAAATGTACAAAATTTTCTTGGGAGGTGACTTCCCATTGAGGATAGGGGTCAATGAGCTCTACCCTTCTTTGATCACAGCACAATCTTCCAAAGAAGAAATGAGCACTCTAGGTTTGGAATTTCACTCTAAGAGGCCTTGATTCGATAGGACAGGAGAAGCTCAAAAGAGAGCTAGCAGAGAATTTAGACATCAAGATGACATTGAAGATTATTTGGCTCATTGTAAAGATGAGTTTGAGGTTTGAAGAAAGAAATCCTCTAGGTTGCCAGCCAATTTAATTAGGCTGTATAGCTTCAAGGCCATTCCTTACCAACTTGATGATTATGAGGAAGTAATCCAAAGCCATTATTATGAGTCAATCAAGGACAATCCTATAAGTGAGATTGATTGGTTAGAGGAAGAGAAAATTGAATTGGAGAAAATCAATGCTCATGTTATTAAATATACCAAGTTGTGGCTCAAACATAAGATTTGGGAGCTGGAAAATGAAGGGAAGCAGTACACATATGACTGGGTGATCCCATAATAGTGGTTTACAATTTTTGGCCAAACTGGACACTGAAATTATTATTTTTAACTGAATCTTCACATTCGGGCACCTATAGCGGCTAAACTGTGAAAAATTTGGAGATGGTGCAAACTAGAGTCTCATCAAATTTTGTCTATAGATTATAAAAATATTTTTTTCAAAATTTTTGGAATCAAATTGCACTTCTTTTTCCTTCTCCCACGAAAATTTATTTTTTTCAGAAAATAACATTTTTAAAAAGTGACGCACACCGTATAATGCATAACTTTTTTTCCATGAAGGATAAAATTCTAATTCTTTCACATTTAGATTTGTAACTCTGATATCTAGTGCTTCCACTTGGTTAGATAGTTTTTATTGAATATTTTTCCTTAATCAAGTTTCAAAGTCAAGCGAATTACAATTCGGAACCTGTAGCGACCCATTATAGCAGCGTAATTTTTTTGTATATGTCAAAATTTTATTTATTTAATTTTGTTGGATCAGGACTTCAATATCTAGTGCACTCATATTTTTCAATTTTTTTTTTGATAATCTTCTATTTTTCCACATGTGAAGAACAAAGAAATTCATTTTCGATGAAAAACCTATGTTTAATAAAACTTAAAAAACAAATACATAACAAAACCAAAACATATTAAAATTATATTCATTGGATATCTTGTTAGAGGAATACCATAATCATTTGAAATAAATTTTAAATGAATTCATTTCATCCCCCAAAAGCTAAATCAAAAGTGATTTTTATCAGCATTTTGATAGGTGTAAAGGAGACGCATTTATAGGTATGGTTTAAAACTAGTGAGGTTCTATCCAAGGGGGTTTGATCTAAGGTGATTTGATCAAACCCTCTTCAATTGGAATCCTTAAAATGGAACTTTTTAAGGTTTAAATCATTATATTTTCTAAAAATATGTGATTTCAGCAAAAATTCATTCCTCTCAGGAATTGTAAACCACTATTATGACAGCACCCGACTTGATGGGAAGTCTAGAACCCCATTCCACCTCTAAAGATGAGAAAGATATAGAAGGTAAAGAAAAGGTGGATCCTCCCTTCAAAATCAAGATTAAAGGTACCCAAGCAGAGGATGAGAAAGAAAAGAAAAGGAAGCCTATTTCCAAGAAGAGCAACATTGCCTTGAAAGAGAAGACATCTGCTCAGGAGGAGCATGAAGAACAAGGGAAAAACGATAGTCTCCTTGTGCCCAAAAGGAGAAGAGTTTCAAGAACTTCAAGAAAAAAAAGTGGAAAACCTAAGGGACAAAAAGAGGAAATGCGACCATAGGTGGTAGATGTAGAGAGCTATGGAGAAAAGACACAAGTTTACACTAGGAAGGCCATAACTCCCTCTCCAAAGTAAATTCTAGTGAAAGAAGGTGCCCCTGTAATTCCCTCTATTACACAACAACAAGACACTTCTGCTCCTCTTTTAGCTCAGAGCTTGAATAATGAAGAGAAAGGACAAACAAGTGATGTTGTTGAAGAGGCACAACAAGGCGAGGAGACAAAATAATTCCATGTTGGAGATCTCCATAGTGTAGAAGCAGAACTTGGGAACATTCTCCAGTGCTCTTTGGTATCTTATGAGGATTCACAAGTTAGGGAAGAAGAGAAATCCATGGAAGAGGAAAAGGCACATGAAAGGACTCCCTCTCCTATTCAGGTTATGACAAAGACATTAGATCAAGAAGAGAGTCAGAGGTCAGAGCATGATAAGAGGCAAGAAGTAGAAGGAAAAAATGAAGAGATCCATTCAATGCATGATGAAGATGTTGGGCCTTCTGTGGATCAAGCCGAAAAGGAAAAAAAAGATGAGGAATAACTGAATGTCTCTACTCCAAGTTGGCTTAATGATAGATTAAAGAGCAAGTAGGTGGTTATGGATGACACTCCTCCAAATTGGGATGAATTGATAGCCAATATTGGAAAGGGAAAATCCAAGAAGAAGGCCAAGATTATTTATAGGATTGGTAGAGATGAAGCAAATAATAGGGTGATCCACATTTCTACCCTTGCACCAGATAAAAATAAGGATGAGGTGGCTCACCAATACTATAGTGTTTAGACAATTAATTTGGGGCCCACCTCCATGATACAAGTTGAAGAATTACAATGATCTAGTGTTGTAATCCTAGGAAGGTTGAACAAAGAGGTGCAAACTAAAAATGAATTAAATAAGGAAAATGAAAGGTTGAAAAAGTATTTACAAGATCTTATGAAGCCTTTTTAGACTATTAGTCAGGTTATCTCTTCTTCATCTATAGGAAGTCTCTTATCCAAAGAAACGATCAATGAATTGGAAAGAATGAAGACCTCCACATAGGTCACACTTGATTGGTTGAATGGAGTGGAAACTAGAGGAGATGATGTAAGCAAATAAATCCTGTCAACTAGTGGAGATGAGCATAGGTCAATGGAATGGTTGAAGAATGTGCTAGCCCAAGATAAGGAAGATGTTGATCTCCTGCTGTAGAAAACCAAAGTCATCATGGAGTACACTGAAGAGAAAATGGTAAGTGATGGAATCCTTCCCTATTCAAAGGTTACAGAACCTTGGGAATGGTATGAGACCTTGTAGATTAGACAAAGGGTGTTGAAGAAGATCCAAATGTAGGGAAAACAAATAGAGGGAACCCTGACAGATAAATATATAACAAGTGCATTTCATTTTTTAAATTCATGACCAACAGAAAGAAGTTCTCACTAAGGCATCTCAGCCTAGAGCAATTAAGAAAGTGGTGGCATGATGTTTATGCCCCAATGAATGATGGACCAATCACGGTTCACCACTTGGATGATGCAGCCACATATATTGTAGTCATGGAAAAAAACCAAACCCTCAAGGTGGAATGGGGTAAAATTATCAACCAAGCAAGGGAAGATATTAAATCTGTTGAGAGAAAGTTTAAAATATTAATTATTCCACCTTTGGCCAACTTAGAAAGGATTTTCTTGATGGTGAAATATAAAGTGGAACAAGATAAAGACAAGGGGGGGAATTTAATGCAGTGCTATATCAAAATTTGTGCTTCCGCATTATTCCTTTGTCATCTTTCCCATGCATTAGACCGAGCAACACTGGAAAACCTAGGCTAACCTATATGAGTTCAAGCATTTAATGTAAATATTGTTTTATTTTAGAATTTTCTTGGCCGACTTGTTTTGTGGCTAACTTTCTTGTAACCCTATTTGGGCCAACATAGCATGAGATTTCTATAAGTATGGAGTTTTTCCTCATTTGTAAGGGCTAGATGATTATACTTTGAAGCAAGCTAAGTAATAGAGTAGAGGTTAGTGTAAGGAGGTAGTTTTATTTTGAAGCAAGTGTTGTTACAGAACATTGGAATTGTTGCTATCATTGGATGATTCAATACAATTGAAGACATTGTGCTCTTGGTGATTTCTCTTGTTTTGACTTATCTTGCATGGTTCTTGTTGTTCTATCTTTTGATATTTCTTGATAAATATTGAAATATTTTAGATTTAGAGTTAGATATTATTCAAAAGTGTTTATGGTTTGATGCTTGAAGTGTTTGTAGCAACCCCTGGTCCATAATTTTTGCAACTGGCTGATTGTGAGTTGCTTTGCAAAGTTAGCTTGAACCATATATTCATTATGCTTAGTTCAATTGTGAATGTTTGTTTGTCTCAATTGCAATAGGGTTGTTTTGGATGAATATTCATGATCTGAAAATCATTAATGCCTTAGAAGATTGCATTATTTATGTAAGAATTCAGGTTCATCTAGGTTGTGTAGGAATTAGTTTTAGGGGATTGGTCCATTTCAAGTATTTCATCATTTGCATTGTTGATCTTAGGAGTAGTTTAAATCTTAGGAATTTCTCTTAAACCCTCATATTTTTTTATTTCTTTACCATCTGTGTTAGATTTAGGACTTGAATTATCACCTTATTGCAAGATCTGATAAGTTTGAATATTCAACATTGGTTCGTAAGGCCCTTTGTGATTGGAACATTTTCACATTATCACTAAGTTGTTTATGCATTGTCAAGATCTGACATTAGAAACCTTGGGGTTATCTCTTGAGGTTTGCTGATAGAGATTTACCTTTCAAGAGAGATAGGATTTTCATAGTCTTTTTAAGTTGTTGTGTAGAAAACACCATCAACATGCATCTTTGGATTTATAGAAGGAAAATTGTTGGGACATGTTATCTAAGAGAGAGGTATTGATACTGATCTTGAATGCATGGAAGCCATACTCAAGATTCACAAACTTGCTAGTAAGGAAGAAATGAAATCATTCTTTGGAAAAATAAACTTTGTAAGGAAGATTATCACTGGATTTGAAAAAATAGTCAAGTCATTAAATGTAATGTTGAAGCAAGAAGAAAAAGTTGAATGGAGTGTAGAAGCAAAGAAATCATTTGTAGAAATTAAGAGAGCCATTGTTGAAGCTTCGATATTGGTAAGCCTTGACTATGCTAAACCTTTTTATATATATTCATTTTCCTTAGACCACTCCTATCCTGGTATGTTGACCCAGAAGTCTGATCAAGGGAATGAGCACCCCATAGCATTTATGAGTACTCCTTTAAAGGATGTAGAATTAAGGTACCCAAGTGTGGAAAAGCAGGCCTATGCCTTGGTTAGAGGTGTAAATAAATTTAGACATTATATTCTAAGGAATAAGGTCTTTGCAATAGTTTAGGATCCTGTAGTTAAATTGTTGTTGATGCAAAATGAATTAGGAGAACGTAGGGCTAAGTGGGTAACCATGTTACAAGAATATTGTATTGAGATTCAACCCATGAAGCTGGTAAGAGGACAAGGGCTAACCAAAGCAATGGCTGAAATGGGGCTTGAACTCACATCTCAACACTACCACCTCCAAGATGTGTCCCCAGGAGATTGGTATGATGATATTATCTACTATCTTTTGAACCAACAATGTCCTCAGCATCTTAATTTAGTACAAAGGAGAGATTTGAGTCTGAAGAGTGATAGTTTTATGTTGAAGGGAGCTATTTTGTATAAGATAAATCATGAGGGTGTCTACTTAAGGTGCTTGGGAAAGAAAGAAGCTCAAAGAGTGATGGCAGAATTTCATGATAGATATGGCACAGGCCATGGATCTACACCCTCCAGTAAAAAATAGATTTTGAGGGTTGGTTATTATTGGCCCACATTGTTCAAAGATGCACATAACCACATAAGAACCTACCATGTGTGTCAGACCATAGCAAGCAGAGAGAAATATGCAACTCTTCCACTTCAACTAGACATAGAGGTAAAACTATTTGCATAGTGGGGATTCAAATTCATTGGCCCAATCAATCCACCTTCTTCCATAGGCCACAATTACCTTCTCATTGTCACTGATTATTTTAATAGGTGGACTGAGGCTCTTGCATGCAAGCAATGTACTTCTAAAGTGGTAATCAATTTCATCAAATCAGGTATTATCAATTGCTTTGGGTGTCCGTTGGCTTTAGTTTGTGAAAATGGTCTTGCATTTGCATCACTAAAATTCTCTAATTGGGCCTTTGATTATGGGATCATCATAAATATTGAATTTAATTATTACCCACAAGGAAATGGTTTAGTCGAGTCTTCCAATAAGAACCTTTTAACAGTCATCTGTAAGATATTAGAGAAGAATCCCAAGGATCAACACACTCAACTTAGTTTTTCACTTTGGGCATACTGTACGAGACATAAGACCTCCTTAAGGACCTCTCCTTATCACCTTGTGTATGGTCTGGAACATGTATTTCCCATTCAGTTAAAGATCTCCACTTTGCAGTTCATTAATGAATACTATGATGAGGGGGACAAGCATGAAGCCCACCTGTCTGAATTGTTACACCTCGAAGAGAGAAGAGATGAAGCTTTAGAAAATTTTTCCAAAAATTAGGGTGTAGTTAAGAGATGGTTTGATAGAAGAGCCAAGGTGAAAGCCTTTAGATTATCTAACTTGGTTCTCTATTGGGATAAAGCACATGACTAGAAAGGGGAGCATGAAAATTTTGAAAAACTTTGGCTCCATCCTTACCAGATTTCAGAGATTTTGGGAGATAATGCTTTTCACTTGAAAAATCTCATTGGAGAGGATATCCCACTACTTTTCAATGGGAAATATTTGAAGCATTACTTCCAATCCTGAGTTGTTTACAAATATTATTTATAAATAGTTAGATTAGGTTTCCTTTCTTTTGTTCTTCTTTTGTTCTGGTTAGGGTAGGTTTGTCTGGTTTAGGGTAGGTTTTCTTTCTGGTTTTCTCTTGCTTTATTTTTTCTTGTTTTCTTTTGATCTTGTTGCATCTGCATGGCAACCATTATATTAGTCGAGACTATTCTAAATATTTCTTTTACAAACCCTAATCATCCTTCGAGAGTCAATTGGTAAAAGTTCTTTATTTTGGGTGTCACATATGCTTGGAGTAGATGGGTCACTGGATCAAGTTAAATTTGGAATGTATTTGTGTCTCATATCTCTATACATATTCTAAAGATTCCAAGGTTGTACATAGTCCTTACTAATTCTAGTCAAGTGAAAAATATTATATTTTGTTTTAGTGCCCTTGTGGTTCTCGACCTTGAGTGCAAGCTTCATTGCTTACAAGGTGAAAGGGAAAGTTTAATTTTTTTTTTTCAGAATATCAAAAGAAAAAAGAAGAAGATGGAATCTTGAAAATAAAAAGAAATATTCACCTTATCAAGAGTTTCCAAGTATCTCTATCGGGGCTATGGATGCCTGGCTGATAGTAGAGCTATGCTTGGGGGGACCACAATGATAACCATGCCAGGGCTATGGATGCTTGATTGGAAGTGAGGCTCTATCTATGATGATTTTGGAGTCAGAATCCTTATGTAGCTTGATTAGATTGTGTTTGGTTCTTGCTACAATTGAGGAGAGGGAAATGAATACATGTGCCCAAACTTTGACCCTGGTACAAGAGAGGTTTGCTTTCCTGTGAACTCTGAAACTTTGTTTATAGATGACCTAATGTAAGAACTGAAACCAAATATTTTGGGTTCTTGATTCCATTTTGTCACTGAAATTCTCTAAAGAATTTCCCCATCAAGAGTCACCATTTGTTGTGTAGTTTTCTCACACACACCCCACTGAAAGCAGGGACCCTCTTTTCTGGTCTTTTGGGTGTTTTCTGTAGTCCTACCTCTTGGACTAGTATTTGGTCTTGGGTGCTTGTAATCCTCTAGTTGTGAAGGTTTAGCCACTTTGAAACATTCTAGAATGCTTATCTTGCCCATGCAAGTGATCCCTTTAGGTGCTTCATTCAAAATCCTAAGTTAAGGGTGCATTTCGGGTTTTTCATAGATCTCGGGTTTTTCCTCCCTATGTGGAAATATTTGATTTCCATCAACATATCGGATGCAAAAAGGTTATTTCTTATATTATTTCATTTCAGATGTTTTATCATTTCACAAAATTCGGTATCTAGTAGAATTCTTCGAACTTCCTTGAGTCTTCAAATCCCCACCTTTCGTCATTCCCTCAGATCCCCAAAGAAGGCTTTAAGTGGTCATTTTGTCTCATTTATGCATGTTGTATGAACACTATAGTTTTCATTTAATGGGATCGTGAGAGATTTTATGTTGGTAAATTGGTGTCATTTGTCTCACAACGAATTTGAAGAGCTTGGTCCTAGGAAGTTGCATGTGAGCTAGATTGTCAGTGCTATGGATTGCTAGTTTTAGTGGCATTTCCTTGACCTCATTCACATCTATTCAGGATTTGAAGCTTACTATCAGTAATTTTCTTCCTGTGTTTTGCTTCATCAATGGTATGTACATGATTCATTTGCTTTTGATGGATGAGTATGTATGGTGTTATGGTATTATGTGTATTCTATGCTTGAGTTTTTGTGTATTTAGAGGTTTGTGATTAAACTAGGGTTGTCCCTTTTTAATTTTGATGCCTCCCTGAGTGTCAATGTCATAACTCTCCATTGAATTGATTATTTAATATGCCAATCGTTCCTAGATATGGGCCCTTGAATCTAGTGTTGTTCATGATTATGATTTAAGTTGATAGATCTAAGGTTCTACGTGTTTGATAGATTGATGATTTGAGTGCAAGTTTGAGTTGTTATTTTCCATTTGTATCTGCTTGATTACTTTCCTTTGAGGGTTTTGGAAGAATTGATTATGATTTGATTGAATGAATGAGTGTATTGAAGTTTTGACTAGTTATTCATGGCAGAACCCTAGGGTTGCATATTTTGAATTTCTTGTTAAAGGATTAATTGAGTTGTGCTTGAATGAGTTATAAGTCTAAATCATGGATGAACAATGTGAAGTGAATAAAAATATGACCCAAATCCCAAATTTGTGATCATTCGATCAATTTGGGAAAAACTGTGAAAAAATCAAGACTCTTAGAGATTTTAGGTACCTCGTGGAATTCCTTCACACTCAAAAATATCCAAAATTTTCATTGCCCTATCATTTAACCAAGAATGCATATAAATGTGAAAGTTATGATATCCTCACTAATTTCTATCCTGAATGGAAATCCCCAAAACTTTCTGAAAATGAGAAAATTCTAGAAATGGATGAATTGGAATTGTAATTTTTCAATATTTCATGATTGGTTTGATTAATTAGAGGTTGGATATTGCCATTTCTTGAGCTATAATGATGATTAAATTATTTTTGGGGTGATAGCTATGTTTTCCTCATTGATTTCCACTTGGTCATGAATTCCTCAAATTTCCTCCTTGGCCCGATTTCTACAAAGGGGTGAAAATCCTAGAATCATGTTTGTGAGATTTTAAGGGATTATAATCATTGTTTGGGCTTATTTGATGATGAATGTATTATTTAGGATGGGCTAACCTTAACTTTTGTGTTGTAATGAACATTGATTGTGACTTGGTTGTAGAGTGCAGGGTGAATCAAGCAAGACTATTGTTGGCAAGGGTAAGAGCAAAGAAATGGATCCTAATGTTGAGGAAGCTCCTATTTCAGAAGCTGAAAGGATTAAGTTGGATATGAAAAGCAAGATTTATGAGAGAAAACTTATTTCTATTTGGTCAGAGGTGACTGACACCAATGTGGGAAAGTTGGACTATGAAGAATTTAATGCAAGGATGGTAGCAGATGACCCTTCTATTTTGGTAAGGAGAATGAGAGATTCTAGGTTGGCTCATGTAGCCAGTTTTCCTTCCATAGTGTAATGTTATGAGCTTATCTTGGAATGTGCTTGACACTATGATCAAGGTACATAAAGCGTAATTGGTCCCTAGGGCAGAGTTCTTACAAACTTCTCTCCTATTTTGTTTGACATGCCAGACGAATCTCATATAGCATAGTTTGATATTGATATAGCCAAGAAATATTACGAGCATGATACAAATAAGGCTTTGGAGGTTATTAATACCTGGATAGAGAAACCAAAGGGATATATTTCTAAATTTCCAAAATAGTTGTTTAGGGCTAGGTTCAAATCAAATTACTATGATGCAATCACTCTTCTCAGTAGAGTGATGGGTCTGAAGAGTGCATGAATGCTTGAAAATTGGATGTTTTATTTGATAGTGAGAATGGAACAAGGTAAAAAATACCATTTGGCAGTAATAATTAGTAAGATAATTCATGAGAAATTGTACAACATGTTGCAGACCAAGACTTTCACTATGCCATCTTATTTGGTCTATGCCTTGGCAAGGTTCCATCCATATATAGGATTAAGCACTCAAGGGTTCTTTGGCCAGGATGTAATTTATGAAGTCAAACCTCAAATACATTTGGATAGTCTTGGCTATAGAAGGGTGAATGATGCATTCAACATGTACATTACAAGGTTGCTCTAGGGTGTAGAGCATGTTAGAATTTTTTATGCTTGTAAGGAATTGATTTAGAAGTTTGGAGCATGGTTTATACAATTTCCCATATTTTCTTACATTAGGATTGATGGTTGTCCAAGAGCTCCATATAGATTGCATAGGTATCCTATAGATCATAAAATTATTTTAGAGGTTACAAGGAAAATTTGTTCCTTTGATGCAATTGTGAAAAAGGATATGCATAAAACTAGTTTTGGTAATGAATTCCCACTAAGGATTCAAGGTCATGAGGCTTGCCCTTCCTTGGCCACATCATAGTTTTTTGATGAAGAGATGGTAACTTTCAACCTATCCTTACGTACTAAAAGGCCCATATTTGATAGAATAGGTGGGGCTCAAAAGAGATCCAACAAGGAATTCATACATAAAGAAGATTTTGAAGATTATTAGGCTAATTGCAACGATGAATTCAAAGTTTTCAAGAAGTTTTCCAGGTTGCCTGCTAATTTGATTAGACTGTACAATATCAAGGTCATTCTAGATAAAATTGACGATGATGGAGAAGTTAAACAAGCCCACGATTATGAATTAGTTAAAGATAAGCCTATAGGTGAAATTGATTGGATGGAAGAGAAAATAACAGAGTTGGAGAAAATCAATTCCCCTATAATCAAATGCACTAAGTTGTGGATCAAGCATAAGAATTTGGAGCTAGATAATGAAGGGAAATAGTATACTTATGAATTGATGGGAAACTTGGAATCTCAGTCTTATTTTGAGGAGGAGCAGGACCCAAAAGGAAAGGAAAAAGTGAGTTCCCCTTTTAAAATTAAGATCAAAGGTGGTCAAACAAAGAATGGGGAAGAAAAGAAAAGAAAGGGCCTATTAAAAAGAAGAGAAGGATTACCTACAAAGATAAGAAATCTTCTCAAGAAGAAGAACATGAGGAAGAGGAAGACAAGGGTGAAACCTATATGCTTAAAAGGAGAAGAGTAATGAAAACATCAAGGAAGCAAAATGAGCCTCCTATGGAAGAGGATGGGAGAAGACCACAATTGGTAAATGTTGATTATTCTGGAGAGAAAACATAGGTTTATACCCAGATAACAAGAACTCCATCCCCTAAGGGAGTTTAGTAAAATAGTTTCCCTCTATGATTCCCTTTGTTACACAACAAAAAAAGGATACTTCTACCTCTCCTTCTACCGAAGAATTGCATGGTGAAGAAAAAGAGCCAACAAATGCAGCTATTGAGGATATCCATCAAGGTGAAGACACAAAAGAATTTAAGGATGGAGATCTTCACATTATGAAGGTATTGATAAGATTCTAAAATCTTCTTTGGTATCACATGAAGATTCACCTATCAAGGATAAAGGAGAGAAATACCCTGAGAAAGAATATATGCATGAAAGAACTCCCTCTCCAATTGGTAAAGTGACAACGATGCATGACAAGAAAAAGAATGAGAATCCAGAGGGGGATAGGGAGAAAGATAAAGAAAAAGAAGATAAAGGTGAAGACATTTTGGTAGTGCATGGTTCAAATGTTGATTCCTCTACTGGTCAACAAGAAAGGGATAAATAAGGTGAGCAACAACTAGATATTTCTAATCCTAGTTGGCTTAATGAGGAATTAAAAAGCAGGCAAGTAGTTATAGATGATATGAACCTCTGAATTGGGATGATTTATTGGATAATGTTGGAAAAGGTAAATCAAAGAAGAAGGCCAAAGCTATTTCTAGAATTGACAGGGATCAATCAAACAATAGGGTGATTCATATTGCCACTCCTACAACAGAAAAAAATACAGATGAGGTAACTCCTCAAGATTACAACATTCAAACAATAAATTTGGGGCCTACCTCTAGAAGGAAAGAAGTAGAAGAGTTAAAGGGGTTTTCTTCCACAATTTTGGAAAGATTGGATAAAGAAGAGTAGACCAAGGAAAGATTGAAGAAATAAAATGAAGAGTTAAAGAAATATCTACAAAATCTCATGAAGCCCTTGCAATCCATCAGCCAAATTGGTTCTTCTTCATCAACAAGAGGTTTCTTACCCAAGGAGATAGTTCATAAGCTTGAAAAGATGAAAACTTCTGCATAGGGTACACATGAATGGTTACAAGGAGTAGGGATCATAGGAGACAACATGATTAAGGGAATTTTTTCAACCTATGGAGATGCACGTAGATCATTTGAGTGGTTATAAAATGTATTGGTACAAGATAAAGATGATGTAGATCTTCTCCTGCAGAAAGCAAGGAAAATCATGGATTATATTGAGGAAAGATTAATAAGTGATGGAATTTTTCCTTCCTCAAAGGTTTCAGAGCCTTGGGAGTGGTATGAGGCCCTGCAGATCAAGTAGAGAGTTCTAAAGAATATTCATAAGCAAGGAAAGTAGGTGGGGAATACATTGAATGGCATTTATAATAGATGCATCTCATTCTTTGAAGCAATGAATGGAAGGAAGAAGTTTGCATCAAAGCATCTGAGCCTAGAACAATTGAGAAAGTGGTGGCATGAAGTTTACACTCCAAGTGATGATGGCCAAATCACCACCCACCAATTGGATGATGTGGCTACCTATATTGTTGTTTTGGAGAATTTTCAAGATCTCAAGGTAGAGTGGGACAAGGTCTTCAAAGAATCAAGGGAGGAGATTAAATCAATTGAAAGAATATTTAAAGTATTGATCACTCCACCATAGGCTTACTTAGTGTGGATTTTTCTTAAGGTGCAAGATAAATTGGGTCAAGATAAAGACAAGTGGCCAATTAATGCATGATTGCATCGATATTTGTGCTTCCCATCTATTTAGGGTTTTCTACACATTTCTTCTTTTGTCCTCTACATGCATTGGAGTGATCTACATTGGAGAACCCAGGACGACTTGGAAGAAGTCTCAAGCATTAAACGCAAGAGTTATTATTTTATTGAAAGAAGTTTCTAGGCTGACCTATTTTTAGCCACTCATTTTGTAACCCTAGTTGGGCTAACCTAGCTTAAAATTTTTATAAATAGGGCATTTTGCTTCTTTTGTGAGAGTGAGATTTTGGAGAAAGCTAAGTAATAGGGCAAGAGATAGAGGTAGGAGTTAGTTTATTCTGAAAGCAAGTGCTGTAATACTGAATATTGGAATTGTTGTAACATTTGGGTGATTCAATATAATTAAAGACAATGTGCTTTGGTGCTTTTTCTTGTATTGATTTATCTTGCATGGTTCTTGTTATTCTATCTTTCAAGATTTCTTGAACAACATTTGATATATATTAGATTTAGAGTTAGATATGATTCAATGGTTTTTATGGTTTGATGTTTGAAGTGTTGGTAGCAATCCCTGGTCCATACTTTTAGCATCTGGTTGATTGTGGGTTGATGTGTAAAGTTAGCCTAGACCTTATATTTATGTGCTTAGTTCAATTGTGAGTATTTATTCATTTTAATTGGAAAATAGGGTTGGTATGAATGAATGTCTCATGATCTAAAAATCTTTAGTTCCTTAGAAGATTGCACTATTTTGGTAAGATTGTAGATGAAATCTGGGTTAAGAAGGAATTAGTTTTGAGGGATTGGTCCATTTCAAATGTTTTATCATTTGCATTGTTAATCCTAGGAGTAATTTTTATCTTAGGATCTCTCTTAAACCCTGATCTTTTGCTATTTATTTTATCATCTAGGTTAGATTTAGGATTTCAAGTATCAATACATTGCAAAATCTAATAAGTTTGAGGATTCAACATTTGTTTGTAAGGTTCTTTTGTGATTACTAAAATTTTCACATTTATCATTGAGTTGTTTTTTCATTGTCAAGACTTGAAATTAGAGACCTTGGGGTTATCTCTTGAGGCTTGCTGATAGAGATTTACCTTTCAAGAGAGATAGGATATTATATTTTGTCTAAGTTGTTGTTGTGCAGAAAACAACATCAACACGTATCTTTAATTTGTTCATTGATTTTCCATATATTTACAAAGTTAAATCTATATAAAAAAATGAAATAGGTTTTTGAAATCTGTCCTAAATTGATTTTAAAACATAGCAAATGTTTTAAAATTCATTCCTTTGAAACTTTAGCACATAGGAATTTTTTTTTTAATATTGGCTGGAGGGAGAACAAAGTAATTTCACTATGGGCATATAGAGCATCCTAAAGCCATGAAAATTTTCAAGGGATTGTGATCAATTATTTTGGAAGTGGGTTTCTGATGGATTTTGAACAACTTGCCAAATCAAGGTAATTCCTTTTAACATTGGCCCTACCAGAGCATGTAGCGAGAAAAATGAATTTTTAAATTAATACACCAAATGACCTCAGAATCCAATGAAATTGAAATTTGAGACATTTGGGGCCAAAATATGAATTGGCTCATCCTTAGAATTTCAAAAGTTGCATCTTTTTGGAGTGCCAAATCTAGCCTAGGAGCAGTCACAAAACAATTAAAAACCATACCAGAACTCCTTCGATGACCATGAAAAATGCATAGGCATGTTGAGTTGTGATAGGAGAATATGCTCATCAAATGGTTTGGCATGTCATCATCAAGATTGAAAATTTTCAACACTCCAAGTTGCTCATTTAGCATTTTCCGAAAATTGCCACAGTCAAACTCAACTAAAACCTACTAACTTCCCCTTTTGAAAAAAATATCAAATTTGAACTTGGGAAGCTATAACTTTGGATATTGGCTCATTTATGTGAGATGAACATGTGTGAAATAGGGTTTTTCATCTATCATCTTCATTCACAAAATATCAAACATCAAAGTTGACCTCTGCAAAAGATTTCTGGAAATGCAATGTTCAAACTGGGTAAAATCCATTTGGATTTGATTTTGAAAAAATACCAAATGATGTCTTGAAGCCTTGAAAATTGGAATGAATGGAAATTGATATGAGGAGAGACATGATCACCAATTGGTTTTCCATGAAATTCTTCTAGTTGCTTAATATTATCCTCCAAAGTTGGTCACTTTAACAAATTTTACTATGTAGACATCAACCCTTCATAGAACCCTTCAACTTGGCCTTTCTAAATCTTGTCGCAACTAATTGTATGAAGCTAAAAATTGGTGTGCACATTCCCATATGGTAGAGGAACATGCATGCAAGGTGGTTTGACATGAAAATGAATAGATATAAAGCTATGATTTTTTAAAATGTGCTCCTAGGGCTGATTTTACAACTAAGTTTTTTGAGTGTTGAAATCCAAATTTTCAGCATAGGAACCTAAAATTTCCATGAAATTTTAGGATCCAACAAGCTATCGGTGTCATAACTCTTCCATGAATGGCATATTATCATTGCATCAATTCTTAACCATTCATATTGGCATCTTTCTAGAAGTTTGATCTTGACCATTCATTTCGTAACCTCCCTCTCATCCATTCTCATCCGTCGATCTTGGAATCTTTCTAGAAGATCGATCTCAACCATTTGTTTGAATGGTTGTTTATAAAAGCAACCTTCCTCTCCCATTTTTAACTTAACATTGTTTTATCTCCAACTTTATTGCTTACTAGTTGAAGGTATTTGCACAACTTCAACAACAAATCTAAGGACAATATTGGCATAAGAAGAAATAGGAGAGACAAGAGAAGTGAAGCAACTACAATGGGGAGTGTTTACTTATGAATGCTTTCATTTTGATTCTATATTGTTTGTTTTCTCTTGTTTGATGTGGTTTGTAGCTTAGAAGTGTTGGTTGTCACTTTATCTAGGCTAAGAATTCTCTATCCCCATCTTATATTGGTGAACCTAATGTGAACACTAGTTTTGCAAATTTTTCATATGATTTTTGCTTGATTTTGTAGATTTGAGGTTAAAAATGATGCAACTAATAGACACAATGACACAGTTGCCCAAAAGTGATGCATTTGATAAATGCAATGATGCATTTGATGAGAAGTGACACATCCATTGAAGACATGGTGGGCAGGAAAATTTGAATTTGAAAGTGTGAAGCAATTGCTCTGGTGTGACATGAGAATATGACACAATCATTGTATAGAACAACACATTTGTCTGCTCGGTATAAAAGTCCAGTTTTCTTGTCTTTTACATTTTTCTTTTAGGTTTTTCAAGTAGAATAGTGTTTTATGGTTGCTAATCTTCGATTTGTAGCATGTGGCTTTGGAGTGGAGCTCCTAAAATTGCTTCTTTTGAAGCAACAAAAAAGTCGGGCTCTTAGTTTAGTTTCTTTAATTTTGTTTTTAAGTTAGTCTAGTTTCTTTATTTTTTGATCTATTTTAGGTGTTAATTTTTGAGTTTTAGTTTAGCTCTTAACCTTTCATCCTAACTAGGTTTTTACAACTTTTCGTTGGTCCAAGATATCTTTTGTGAAACTACTAATACATGGTTTTGTAGGTTTTGAGTCTCCAAGGCTTTATGTTGAAACCACAATCTTGTTTTCTTTATATTAGATAACATTTCATTTGGTGCATTAAAAAAATGATTGACTTCTCTCACATAGATTTGACTAGGGGGTAATGAACCATAGTTTTAGTGTTTGAAGGATGGTAGGTATTATGCTCTCACCTTGTGCAAACTTAGTCATCAGAAAGCCAGACCCATCTATTGTTTGTTTACCCATTAGAGGGCCTACCTTGGTGGAAAAAAGTACTCACCCCAAGGGAACTACCCAAGTGGTAATGGGCTAAAGCCAAGTCCTTTTGAATTACTATCTAAATTTGTGATTGCAAGAAAAGTTTGTAATCAATGGGAACTAGTATGTGATAGCCCTCCACCAATATCTTTATAGAGATTTTATCATAGTATCCCATGGACTGAATGCCCTTACTAGACACCTCTTATTTTTAGAATCCAAAATCCTTCTATTTGCTGGCGCAGGAGGTCAGACCTTTGAAGTCGTCCCACATTTTTGCAGTTCACTGTAGAGATGGAAAATTTCTCGGGATCCTTGTGGTCTTAGGGAAATGATAACTTGGTATTCCTGAGAAGTGGGTGTACTGTAAGGGGGGGATTATGCTACCAAGTTCCTAGGCTATCCGCTTTGAATAGGTGCGACTGGAAAAATCCAAGTGGGAACCCAACAAATATTGTCCTTTCCAACCATAGGATTGTGCTTGTTATCTTGGAATTAAAGATTTTTACATCTAAACCAGATTGAAAATAAGTGCTTGATACTATCTATTCTGTTTTTCAATTATATTTCATCAGAAACAATCAAAATTTCATCAAAGACCATTTCAAAAACATCAAAACTGTAAAAAAAAAAACATTTTTGAAAATCGCAATTGATCGACATAGAGCCACAACTATTACTATGAACCACAACTATAAGTTGGAAAACTACAATCATTTTCCTAAACCTCACTTGCTGAAAACAAAGTCACATTTGATAACTTGAACCGCAACTGTGAGACACATTTGCTGAAAACTAAGCTGCAATTGTATGCTAAACAAAAACTTCTAAAATTTGTGTCCAAAATTTGACCAAAACAATTTCATAATAACCTCTAACTGATAAACTAGAGACTTGCAAGATTTACCATTTCATTTTAAGAATTCCCATTAGAAATAAATTGCATTATAGGCTGCCTTCCTCAATCCTTTGCATCACACAAATTAGACTTTGATTCTTAGGTTACATTTAGACCTTCAAATTTTGAACATAGGGAGACCTTTGAGCTTCTTGAAATTCTTGGTTACATATTCTATTTGTCATTGAACATTATCCTTGTCATTGCCTTGTCATTGTCACCTTACCAAGCTTGAGTCTTAGTCTTGTGTCCTATTCTTGGCTCTACTTTGTCAAAGTTATCCTCTTATGGTCAATGCCATTTGGAATTTGTTGTTGTGGGTTCACATTAGCTTGATTTCAACCCTTTGTTTAAAATTTTAGGATTTCTTTTCCTTGGCTTGCTCTCATATTTCTTATATTGCACCTTGCACCCTTATTCCAAAAGCACAAAAAAATAGCTCACTTTACCTTAGCCTTGGCATCATATTATCATCAATATCCTTTTGCATCCATTAGTTTCATTATATTTCCATCCTTATACTCCAAAAATACAAAAACATAGCTTAATTTCATTTTGACCTTAGTTGCATTATTACCCTTATCTTCAACTAGCATCATCTAGTCACCTTATCATTCAACTTGAACATCAATCAATATTTAGTATCCTTTAGCATTCATTATCTCCAATGCTTTGGCCATTATCATTCTTTTATTATCATTGCATAGAACACATTCCTAAATTCAACACATCATGTAAGGAAGTCTCATATGACCCTACCTATTTAATGAGACTATTCCCATGAAGCCTCACAGGACCAACCTTAGATTGGTTTGCATACCTATCTCTTGGGATTAGAACGTGGGGTGAACTAGTTGAAAAATTCATCAATCATTTCACCTTCAACATTAAAAATGATGCCACCCTTGCAACATTGACAACAACCAAACAAGAAGAAGGGGAATCACTTACCTCATTCTATTGGAGATGGTGAGGATTGGTTAGCAAATTCCCTTGTCACATTCTTGAAAAATAACTTGTCACCTTGTTTGTGGAAAACCTTAGTTCAAAGAATTGATGAGTTGAATTCAAATCCAATATTGCACAACCTTTGAGGAGATTCTTGAGAAATGTGTCCTTATTGAAAAGGGTCTTATTGCAAAGGGGCTAGTCAAAATCAATGAAGAAAATCCAAAACCTAAAAATGACAAGAGAAAATACTAGTCCCAAAACCAAAATGTCACTAATGATGGTTTTTTTTATGCCAAACTAATAACCAAAGGTCCAATCATTCAACTTAAAGGTCACTCTTCATCAAATGCACCCAATACTCCAAACACATAGACACAATATCAAAACCAAATGCTAAATGTAGTAAAAAACAATAAAAAATGCAAAGGTCCTCCCTACACCAAGATAACATACACCCCTTTGGGTGAACCCATCTAATGTCATCACACTACCAGACACTAAAAACTATGAGCCTACATTGATCAAACTTGATTGGTGGAAAGACGACAAATACTGTGAATACCATCGAACCAAAGGACATAAAACACCTGGGTGTTGGACACTTAAGAACATAATTCAAAACCTTATTGAAGATGGAACCATTTAGGTTGATAATTCACAAGCCAAAATAAATGTTGATCATACCATATCAAAACTCCCTTTCAAGAACATGATAAAGGAAAAGCTTCCAATTTGGGGAACAACAATAATGCCAATTATGTAGCTATCAAACATGATTAAATCACTCTCATCCTTAATATGAGACCCTTTGATGATCATATTGCCACTATCACTATAAACAAGCCAAAATCAGATAGTGTTGTTGCTACCCATAGAACCAAGATAACAATTCTAGGTCCTTCTCCAAATCCCCAACAAAAAGGTCAATATAATTCTTAGAGTAGTTAGGGTAAACTCTGACACAAATTTCTATCTTGAAACTCCTTCACATCTCACCACAGCATAGGGCTATCCTTGATAAGGCATTGCAAGAAGCATCCATACACACAAACCTAGATGTAAATGAATTTTAGGCCATGGTTGGATACTTAACTATGCAACACCATGTCACCTTCTCTAAACAAGACTTCTCCGCACCAAAATCTGATCATATTGACCCTTTACACCTTGAAGTATGCATTAATAAACACAAGGTCAAATGAGTCTTAGTAGATGGTGGAGCAGTTTTGAACATTTGTTCACTAAATTAGTGAAAGCCTTGGGATACTCTGAGAATTGTATTCATCAAACCAAGAACATTGTGATCAAAGCTTATGATTATGTTGAATGTTCTTATGAAGGAATAATTTCACTTCTTGTGAGAGTCAGCCAAACAATACAAAACATAGTATTTCACACCTTGGATTTGGATTTACATTACAATCTCCTCCTTAGCTATCCATGTATCGATGCCATGAAGGCTATTCCTTCCACTTTCCATCAATGCCTCAAGTTCCCACTATTCTAGATGACCTTGATCCTTTTCAATACTGCTCAAACTTAAAAGGAATTGTTGAATGTCAAGTGCCCATCAATCAATAGGCTTCATCTTCCACCTCACCTACCACCCCAACTCACTACATTGATCCATCCACTCTTTCCAAATATTCCACCTCATTTTTCACACATTCCATGTCCAAGATCTAGATTCAAGACAAATGATGTGGAGAATACAACATGAAGAGTCTATTTTTCATAGGAAATTACCAAAATCACCAAATTCATATGGAAAACCACATCCCATGCAACCCAAAGTTGTCATTCACAATCCTCATACCACCTTCACTAGATGGGGGTAACTTGATAAGGAATCTCTAGATGACCACATTCTCACATGGTTGTACAAAGAAGAGGAGGAAACTGAAATTAAGAAACTACCAATTGAACAATATCCAAAAGTGTTCCAAATAATGAAACAACATGGATATGATGGACACAATGGCCTTGAACAAAATAAACAAGGAATTTTGGAACCTCTATAGCCTCCTAAGCTAATAATTCATCAAGGGTTAGGGTTTTTACCCATAAAAGTGACCATCTAGGGTACCAAGTTACCTTTGAGTGAGTTTGTGGATGCTTTAGATGAGATCGAGACATATGAGAACTCTTGGGATTATGATGTTGATTCCAATGAATATGAATGGGGCTCCCTATTTTCCACTAATTTTATGGACCTTGAAAAATTATTTGAGGAATTTGACCAAATTCTTACCATTGATTCCTCACGAAACTCGTCTAGTACCTATCTAAAAATTCCTTTGAAAAAAGAAGAGTGGATCAAATATTGTGTTTGGAAATCCATTGATCCTTCCTCTTGGGAACTTGATGACTCCACTTCTGTCTTTACTCTATCTGCCTATACCATGACCCTTGACAATACTAATGATATCTTACCCCTTTTCTACCCTCAACTTATAGATTAAGATCAACTATCTAACCACTAGAAGTTTGGCCACTTTCAAGAATGACGAAGCAATTATTGATTTCATGGGACTTCGTGAAGGAATATGTAGTGGGGATCATAAGGTTGGATTTTCCATAGAACTCAATTATTTAGCATACATTGGTGAGGCCATCCTATACTTTTGTCACAAAAGTGAAAATGAAAAAAGTAAAAATAAAAATAATAGGTCTTCAAGTGAAAACTGAAATGCACCTACTGACTGTGAAAAAGTAAAAATAAAGGACGTATTCGAGGGTGAAAACCTCTCTGAGGCACCTGAGGATGGAGGAATGGATCGTCTCCCAATATACCAAGAGAGATCATCATTTCTTATAGAATAAATAGAGGAAGTCAACATTGAAACATAAGATAACTCCAGGATGATAAAATTAGTAGCATCCTTGACCATTGAGGAAAAGCCTGAGTTTATAACATTCTTTTCAGAAAGACAAGTCAATTTAGCATGGTCATATGTTGATATTCCTAGATTGGATCTTGAACTTGTTTTTCATCACCTACCATTGCTACCTAATGTAAAACCATATAAATAGAAGCTAAGGAAAATGCACTCCTAGATTGTGCTCCTTGACAAGGTGGAATTGAAGAAACTACTAAATGTTGGATTCATTCGCTCCATTTATTATGCAAAGTGGATATCAAATCTTGTTCCTGTCACCAAGCCAGATGGTAAAATAAATATTTGCACATATTTTAAATACCTCAACAAAGCTTTTCCCAAAGATGATTTTACTTTAGCAAACATTGACATCATAGTAGACCTTATAGCTGGATATGAGATGTCACTGGTGGACGGATTCTCAGGTTACAATCACATAAGAATTGCTACTGAAGATTAGCCAAAGATAGCTTTCACATGCACTTGGGAAATGTTTTGTTGGAACGTTATGCAATTAGGATTGAAAAATGTTGGAGCTACCTACCAGATAGCCATGAATACAATTTTTCATGACTATATGCATGTCCTTATGGAAGATTATGTTGATGACGTTCTCTCTAAATCTCTAGAATAAATTGGAAACTTAGCAGTATTGGACAATATTTTCACATGACCAGAAAAGTATCAACTCAGTCTAAATCCAAAGAAATATGTCTTTGGGATCCAATTAGGCAAGCTTCTTGGATATATTGTCTCACATAGAGGAATAGAGGTTGATCCCACCAAAGTTAAATCCATTTTGGAAATGCCACTGCCAACCAATATCAGTTAGTTAAGAATATCACAAGGACGACTACAATCCATCCATAGGTTCATTGCTCAATTAGCAGACAAAATCCACCCATTCCAAGATTTGTTAAGAAAAGGCATTCCCTTCAACTAGACAAAAAAATTGTCAAGAGGCATTTGATAAAATCAAGAACTATCTACTAACTCCACTAGTTCTCATGCCTCCAATTGATGGAAGACATTTGATACGATATGTGACGGCTGCTACATCAGAATTGGTGGCACTCTTAGCACAAAAATAAAATGATGGAAAGGAAAGAGTAATATATTATATCGGTCACACTTTAGTTAGGTATGAGCTAAACTATAGTCCTATTGAGAAAGCATGTCTAGCAGTGGTATTCGCAACACAAAAATTGAGACACTGCATGCTAAATCACAAGACAAAATTGATTTCCAAAACTGATCCTTTGAAATATCTTCACAACAAAGCAACAGTGATAGGAAGGCTAGCTAAATGGGTTATGATTCTAAGTGAATATGACATTGAGTATATTGACCACAAAGAAATAAAGGGACAAGTAATAGTTGACCAACTTGTAGAAGCACTATAGAAGCAGACCATCCCTTGATATTTGATTTCCTAGATGAATCAATCTTTGTCCTAGACAGACCAACAACATGGAAGATATACTTTGATGGATCTTATACAAGTCATGGATTGGGAGTTGGTATCTTGTTCATCACACCTAAATGAGATGCCATTCCTAAGTCATTTTGAATAACATTCCTGTGCAAAATCAAAATGGCTAAATATGAAGCATTATTGACAAGACTCTAAATGGCAATAAATTGGGAAATCAAGGACCTTCAAGTCTATGGTGACTCCCAATTAGTTATTAAACAAGTTAATGATGACTATGACACCAAGGATGAGAAATTGATGCTCTACAAGTGCATGGTAGATAAGTTCAAACTATACTTTGATAATATTTATTTTGAATAGATGTTAATAACATCCACAGTCCAATCAAATAATCAAGATATAGCTGATCATAATGATGCTGACCGAATTGATGGATCATCTCTTGGATATATTCTGACATAACTAATACTCTTGGAAATTCCTAACAATACCTCACAATTTGAGTTCTTGGTGGAACAACTATTGATCCCTGCATTTGGTGTCCCCAAAACCAAACTTGTGTTTGAACTTGTTGGTCTTGAATCCCCTTGGTATAAAGAAATATACATCTCTTTGCACAACTATATTATCCCTCCTAACTTTTCCCCTAACAAAAAAAAGACCTTTATCTGAAAAGCATCCAAATATGCCATCACCAGAGACACCCTTTACTACCACATCTTAGATAGTACCCTCATCTGATATCTGAACTCAAATGAAGCACAAACAACCTTACAAGAGGTACATCACGGTATATGTGAAGCTTACTATACTTGTCCAACCTTAGCCAAAAAGCTCATGATAAAGGGGTACTATTGCCTACAATGGAACATGATGCCTATCACTTTGTAAATAAATGTCACCAACATCAAATTCATGGAGATCTTATACATGCACTAGCTCAGGAATGTTGTGCAGTTATCGCACAAACGCCCCGCTGAAAGCAGGGACCCTCTTTTTCTTTCATTTTTGGTATTTTGGCCCTTTGATTTTGAGGATTTGGTTGCCTTGGAATGTTCGTAAATGATTATCCTACTCATGCAAATCCCCCTTTTTTGGGAAGCACTTTGAGAAACGTATGTTCTAGACTCATTTTGGGGTTTTTCATTGTTTTCAGGAAAATTCCCTCTGGGTGGAGTTCCCTAGATGCTTTGAAAACCCGGTGATGGATGTTTTGCATTGTTTCTCAAAAATTCTGATCCTTCACAGAATTCCACATGGAGCAGATTTCCCTGAGATTCTGTCACCTTGTTGAATTCCTAGATTGCATTTTGACATGTCTTATCGATTGCATTAATGCTCAATGGTATGATTCTTGAGGTGTGTATTTAGTTGGTTTTTGAGGATTTCCTATTGTCCTTTGCTTTTTGTTTCCATTGAGATATTTATTTTGAAGTGCTTAAGTGGTTTTCCAGCGTGAGTGATTGATTTGAGGATTTGGCGACAAATTTCTTGCATTTTCGTTGTGGTTGCTTGTTAGGACATTGAAGTTCATTTCTAGCCATCGCTACGGCTAAGTTCACTTTGTTTAAGTATGTGGCTTTTTCTTGCTTTTGATTCTTGAATGTAAATGATGTTGTGATGTCTTGAGGGCCTTTGGGGTCTAGGTTTTGCATATTTTGGTGTCAAGCATTTAAATTGGGGTTTGGTGTGTCATTTTTAAGAATGTTGATGACTAAGTTGGTGTATTCTCCTATTGATTTATAAGTTTAGTGGTGCCTAGTATTCCCATGATGTATTTTTGAGCTCGACCCTAGGTGTGAGGTTGCTTTCATTTGGATTGATTGTAGGGTTTCTGAGCTTGTTAGATTATCAACCATGAGTAAATTCATGGGCGTGGTTTCAATTTCATCTAGGAAAATCTCACTTGTGCACAATTTAAACAATCCATCTTCGAGCTTAGTAAAATGGACAATCCAAATCTAAGCTAATTCCCTTGTGTTAATGGAAAATTTTAAGGTTTTAAGCTTAGGAGATTGATGATTAAATTTATGGCATCACCAATCTACACCAATTTGCCTCTGGTAGAGTTGAGAACTTGAAAATGAACAATAGAAAACTCAAAATAAATCAGATTCGAGTCCAGGGACCTCCAATTTATGATCGTTCGATTATTCTGGGTGAGATCGAGAGAAATAATAGTTTTCGGGATTTTGTGGTATTTTCAAAATTCCCACATCTTCGGAATTTCCTGATTTTTCCTTTGTCTTCTCATTTTGTTGGATGTATACAAAAGCCTGGAGTTACTCATACCTTGTGGTTTACCCTCCCTATCGAATTTTCCCAAAATGGTCTCATAGTATGGAGAACTCAAAAGATAATGAATGCAATGTTATGGGTTTAGCATTTCATGCTTGATTTGAATCATTTAAACAATGTTCTGTACTTTTCCTTCATATTCTGATGATTGATTTTTGGATAACCATGTTTTATCATTAAATATGTTGAGTTGGGAAATTTCCCAGATTTTCTCCCTAGCTGGATTTCCTCGGATGGCTCAAAATCCTAGATTTCTTAGCAATTGTGCCTTATGTTAAATTTAAGGGATTTTGATCTTAGCTTTGGGTTGATTGGTCATCATTATATCATCTATGGTTGGATAACCCCTATGCTGATATTATAAAGGTGAATTTACTATGGTTTCTTGTTGGATGTAGGTTGAATCAAGTAGAGTGGTGGCTAGCAAGGCAATGTGTAAGCAGATAGATCCAAGTTGTGAGGGATCTTCCATCTCTGAAGTAGAAAGAATAAAGTTGGAAATTAAAAGTAAGGTTCCTGAGTCTAAGCTTTCCTCCATATGGACCAAAGTAGGTGACACCAATATAGGCAGATGGGATTATGAGGAGTTCAAAGTCAGAATGGTAGCACAAAACCTCCCATTATTGGCTAGAAGGTTAGTGAAATTAGGATTGTCTAATGTGCTCAGTTTTCCTCCTACGGTTCAATGCTATGAGTTGGTGCTTGAATGTGCTAGACATTATGATAGAGGTACACAAAGGGTGATCGGCCCTCAAGGTAGGGTGTTAGCCAACTTCTCTCTTGTATCTGTGGCACAAACCTTTGACATGCCTGACAGATCTCATGTGGTGGCTCTCAACTTGGATATTTCCAAGAACTATTTTGAGGATGATTCAAACAAGGATTTAAAGGTGGTCAATTCTTGGTTGGAGAAACCTCAGCACCAAATCTCAAAGCTACCAAAACAATTATTCAGGGAAAAATTCAAACTAGAGTACTATGATGCTATCACACTACTTAGCAGAGTAATAGGTTTGAAAAGTGTTGGAGTTTTTGAGAACTTGATGTTCTTTATTATAGTGATGATGGAGTAGAATACATATTATCACTAGGAAAGCATTATAATTGTGATGATATGTGATCAACTATGCAATGTCTTATAGACCAAGATCTTCACAATGACTTCTTATCTGGTCCACGCCTTGGTGAGGTTCCATCCATATAAGGGGTTGAGTACCCGAGGATCATTTGGGAAGGATTTAATATAGGAAGTCTATCCACAATTACACCTAGGAAACTCAAGCTATAGGAGGGTGAATGATGCATTCACCATGTACATCACTAGGTTTCTTTAACGTGTAGAGCATGTTAGAATATCTGACAATGCTAAGGAGTTGATCAAAAGGTATTGGGATTGGTTTATATAGTTTCCCAACTTTTCTTACCTAAGGATAGATGGTTGCTAGAGACCCCCATATAAACTTCCTAGGTATCCTATCGACCACCTCATACTCCTGGAAGTCACAAAGTAGATATGTGATTTTGATGCCATAGTTAAGAAGGAGAAGCACAAAGCAGGATTTGGCAATGACTTTCCCCTTTGGATAGGTGGTAATGAGTATTTCCCTTCCATACATATAACACATTTCTCTGAAGAGGAGATGAGCACTCTTGGCTTATCTTTCCATTCAAAAGGGTCAAGATTTGATAGAACTGGTGAAGCCAAAAAGAATGCTAGTAGGGAATACAACCACAAGGATGAGCTAGAAGATTGCTAGGCTAACTATAAAGATGAGTTCAAGATTAGAAAGAAGAAATTCTTAGGATTTTGGTCAATTTGATTAGATTGTACAATGTTAAAGTCATCCTAGATCAAATAGATGATCGAGATGTGATTCAAAGTCATGATTATGACGCTGTGAAGGATAAATCAGTTTGTGAGATAGACTAGCTAGAGGAGGAAAAGAAAAAATTGGAACAAGTCATGGCTCCAGTAATTAAATACACAAAGTTATGGCTTAAGCACAAGATTTAGGAACTAGAGAGCGAAGATGTATAATGCACCTGTGACTTAATGGGAGACATAGAGTCTCATTCAACCTTTGAGGAGTCAGTTGAGAAGGATCCTAAGGGTAAGGCCAAGTTGATCTCTCATTTCAGAATAAAGATTAAGGATGCTCAAGTAGAGGAAGGAGAAAAGAAAAGGAGGTCTATTTCCAAGAAGAGGAAACATGCTTCAAGGGAAAATAAATCTGTAGAGGAAGAGCTTGAGGAAAAGGGAGATGAAGGTGGTGCTTTTGTGCCTAAGAGAAGAAGAATAGTGAGATTATCTCAAAAGGAGTCTTCTAAGGTAGAGGATGAAACTGGCCCACCAGTAGTGAATGTAGAGAGTTTAGGAGAGATAACAAAGGTATACACAAGGAGATCAAGAACTCCTTCTCCCAAGGATAGTGTGCCAAAGAGGTATATTCCCTTACCTGCCCTTGATACAGAGCATGAAGATTCCCTTTCCTTCTCATGAAACTCACAATGTACCTAGTAAATCTAAAGATGCATAGGATCACCAATATAGAGGAAAGGAAAAATTATGAGAAGGTGAACTCTACAGTGTAGAGGTAGAGATAGAAAATATATTATATTCCCCTTTGGTGACTTATGAGGACTCACCCATTCACCAGGAACAAGACAGATCTCCAAAGAGAGAGGAAGTTCCCGTCAAGACCCCTTCACTAGAAGATGCAAAAAAGTAACACGATGAAGAAAAGGATAGTAATGTAGATGGTGATAGGGAAGGTAAGATTGAGGAGATTCTTGAAAAGAAAAATATGAATGGGGATCTCTCTAGGGATCAACAAGATGAGGTTGAGCAACATAATTTTCAATCAGGATCCACTGTGATTTCTTGGTTGGAAAGAGAGTTGAAGAGTAAGCAGATTGTGGTGGATGACATTGTCCCGAATTGGGATGACTTACTGGCCAAAATTGGAAAAGGTAAAACAAAGAAGAAGGCTAGGGTTATTTCAAAGATTGAAAGAGATAGAGCAAATAATAGGGTGGTTCACATTGCTACTCTTGATCTTGATAAGAATAAGGATGATGTGACTGGTAGTGATTACAGTGTGTAAACTATCAACTTAGGGCCTACTTCCATGGAGCAAGAGATTTAAGAATATGAAGGCTCTAGTGCTATAATATTGGGTAGATTGAGGAAAGAGGTGAAAACCAAGTAAGAATTAAATAGGGAGAATGAGAAATTGAAGAATTATTTGCAGGATTTGATAAAACCCTTGCAGTCTATCAGCTAGATTAGTTCTTCATAATCTGTAGTAAATCTCCTACTAGAAGAGACCATAACTAGGTTGGAAAAGATGAAAACTACTACTCATGCCACACTGAACTGGTTGCAAGGGGTAGGAACCAAGGGTGATGATGAATTAAATAAATTATGTAAACTAGTGGGGATGCCAATAGATCTATGGAGTTTTTGAAAAGTGTGCTAGCTCAGGATAAAGAAGATGTATACCTCCTACTGCACAAAACTAGGACTATCATGGATTACACTGAAGAAAAGCTAGCTAGCGATGGAATCCTCCCTTCTTCAAAAGCTGCAAAACCATGGGAATGGCATGAGGTCTTGCAACTCAGGTAGAAGGTGTTGAAGAAGGTGCACAAGCAAGGTAAGTAAATAGAGGGTACCTTAATAGATATTTACAATAAATGTATCTCTTTCTTTGAGATTATGATAGGAAGGAAAAGGTTTACACCAAAATATTTTAATTTAGAGTAAATCGAGAAATGGTGGCATGATGTATATTCTCCAGACACTGTTGGTCTAGTTACTAAACACCAGCTAGATGATGTGGCCACTTACTTTGCAATTATGGATAAATATCAAACCCTAAAAGTGGATTGGGATAAAGTTTTTAAACAATTAGGGGATGATATCAAATCTATTGAGAGGAGAATTAAGGTGTTAGTTTTTCCACATTTGGCCGACCTAGAAAGGGTATTTTTAATGGTGCAGGGTAAGGTGCGACAAGATAAAGATAAGGGAGAAAGCATTTAATGCAAGCCTACATAAAAATTTGTGCTTCCCCATTATTCCTTCTTCTTCCTTTGCATGCATTGGAATGAGTTATGTTGGAGAACCTAGGCCGATGTGGATGAGCCCCAAGCATTTAATGCTATTTTATTTTGTTCTAGAACTTCTTGGGCCAACTTGTTTTGTGGCCGTTTATTATTGTGAACCTAATTGGGCCAGCATATCTTGAGCTTTCTATAAATATGGAATTTTTCCTGATTTGTAAGTGCTAGTTAGATTTACTTGGAGTGAATTATGCAATATAGAAAGAGTTTAAGCTAGGAGTTATATTTTTTTGAGCAAGTGTTGTAACACAAAACACTAGACTTGTTGCTGTCATTGGGTGATTCAATACAATTGAAGACATTGTGCTTTGGTGATCTCTCTTGTATTGACTTATCTCGCATGGTTCTTGCTGTTCTATCTTTTGAGATTGCTTGAGAAATATTGTATGTATGTTAGATTTAGAATTAGTTATGATTCAATGCAGTTTATAGTTTGATGCTTGAAGTGTTTGTAGCAATCCTTAGTCCATACTTTTTCCAGGTAGCTAATTGTTAGCTGCTTTGCAAAGTTAGCATGGACTTTATATTCATTGTGCTTAGTTCAATTGTAAATATTTGTTCATTTCAATTGCAATAATGTTGTTTTGGATGAATTTTCATGATCTGAAAATCTTTAATGCCTTAGAAGATTGCACTATTTCTATAAGATTTCCAAATCATCTGGGTCAAGTAGAAATTAGTTTCTGGGGGATAGGTCCATTTCAAGTATTTTATCATTTGCATTGTTAATCTTAGGACTAGTGTTAAATTTAGAAATCTCTCTAAAACCCTTATCTCTTTTTCTATTTCTTTATTCATTTGTGTTAGATTTAGGATTTTAGGTATCACCATATTGCAAAATTTGATAAGTTCAAAGATTCAATATTTTCTTGTAGTAAGGCCCCCTTATGATTACCAGCAATTTCACATTATCATTGAGTTTTTTATGCATTGTCAAGACTTGAAATTAGAGACCTTGGGGTTATCTCTTGAGGCTTGCTGATAGAGATTTACCTTTCAAGAGAGATATGATATTTATATATTGTATGAGTTATTGTTGTGCAAAAATCATGATCAACATATTGGTGCTAGAAGGATGGTTTGAATAAGCAAGTTGGATAAATTTTTTTCTTCCATTTCTCCTGAAAGGTTAAGAAGAAGAACCAAATCTACTCCAAGGGAAGAGGGATTTAAAGAGTTGCAAGCTCCCACTAGGTCAAGAAGGACCAAAAGAAGGGGAGAATCATCATCCAACTAGCCACTTCCATCATCTCTGTCATCCTCCTCTTCATCAAGTCCATATTTGTCTAATTCCGAAGCCATCCCCATTCAATAGCCTCAACAAGCCATAAATTAACCTTTACCACCTCCACCTCCATTGATGGATTTCCTTGCTAACAATCTGTCTCCTTTGACCGTCAATAATTACAATGTCATGGCCAAGAACCCATAAGACTTTTGTTTCAAGTTCCATGTTAATGACCCTAATAGGACCACAAAGGAACATATCAGGAGTTTTTAGAATTTCCTTAGGGATAGAGGAATTAACCATGAGGATTTAGCATGTAGGCTCTTTCCTTATTCCTTAGGGGAAGATGCATTCTACTGGTACAATCATTTTCCTGCTGGGTCTATTCATAATTGGACTAAACTGGAGACTACATTTTTGCAGAAGTTTAGGATCCCCATTAGTCCAAATGAGCTTTACTTTTAGTTCACTAAGGTTAAGAGAGAGATCAATGAGCCAATAGGGTCCTTTAACAATATTTTTCATCGTGCTTATACTCAATTGCAGGCCCCTTATGTTGTAGATGATGCCACTACTCTAGAAGTATATTATGAGGGTATTGATAGCCTTACAACTACCTTCTTAAAATGGAGACCCAACCCTCCAAACAACTTGCTTGATGCATACAAGAAAGTTGTTAAGGTTAGTACTAATCTAAGACAACACTTGTCTGGGCCTTTACCATCCCTAGGACCCACTACTCACCTTGGGTAGGTTACCGCTCTCAATCAGGCTCTAGCCAATCACACTCCTATCATGAATCCAATACCTCAGTTGCCACTAGTCCCTCATCTAGGACCCCCTATTAACCAAGTCCCACCAATGGAAAATTATCCCCAACAAAGTGTTAGTCAGCCCATTCACTCACAACTGTAGTCAAGTTTCCCTACTTATTTGCAGAATTCTAAAGTCTTGAATCATTCTTTGGTCTCTGGTGTATCAACAAGACCTTCCCAAAATAATGTGAACTAGACTCCATATAATAATCCTAAAAAATAAAGGTTAGATGAATTATCTAAACAAGTGAAGAAGCTGAACATGGAGGTCACCTATCTAAAAAATAAAAATAGTTAACTCTAGGCTACCCAGAGGAGTATGTAGTCTAATTATAATAGAGAAAAGGAGCCCCATCAAGGACAAAATTTTGATAGGGGGTAGGGTTTCGATAGAGGACAAAATTTTGATAGAGGATAGAACTTTGAGAGAGGGCAACCCTCTGGCTAGAATTTTGATAGAGGATAGGTTGGTGGTCAAGGATTTGATAGAAAACAACCACCTAGAAAGAATAAAACTTGGAATACTAGGCCAAATAATGGAGGTTTCCCTACCCCATTGCATCAACCAACTAATCAAGAGAGGCCTTCTAATGGTGTGTTTTTGGTCGAAGCTGCTCTATCAGGATGGTGTAGGTTCAATAAAACAAGTCAACATTTTGACTTAGACTGCCTTGAATTCTAGACAGCTGCCTCTATCTTTTAGTATGAGGTGGAGATTAATGCAAGTAACTAGGATTTGGTTCCATCCACTCCTTATGACTCACCTGTGCTAGTGCTAAACCATGCTCCTTTCCCACGAAGTGAGGAGAATGGACCTGAAGAAGAATCAAGCCAGTCTAAGGAGGAGGCAGATCAAGTGTGCAATGGAGATGAGATTACATAGTTGTTTAATGAAAATCCTAAGAATGATAATGGCCCCTTGTACGAAGAAGAGACCTACATTGAAGAGGTGTAGCCATTCCAACGACCAATAAGGAAGTATGACTTAAGAGATCTACCAAATAGACGCCCGCAAGCTAAAGGACCTTTCACCACTTCTATCCCTCCAAAAAACTTCACCACACCTCTAGATCCCAATGTCAGTAATAATCCAACATATCCTCATGTGCCTAAACAATACCTATCAAAGGAAGGACAAGCACAAGTTGACTCATCAAAAGGAAAGAGTGTTGAAGCAAGCAAAGACAAGGTGATGGAATGTCTCAAGGAGGCTCCTACTGACATGAACACTGAGCAGTTGGTTCTATATATGTGGCAGAAGAACTCAAGAAGTTGAAGGTAAGTCTCTCTGCATTTGAATTATTGAGAGTTTCGGCTGTTATAAATGCAGTTTTAGGAGCTTACAATGCAAGTTTAGTATCACAAGATAAATCAATTAGTGGGAGTGTTAATAAAGCATCTAGTTCTCAAGTAGTAAAAGATTAGAATTAGGTCCATATACAACTTGGAGACAAAGGGAGAGAAAGAGATAAAAGTCAAATTGCTCAGGTTGATAGGCCATGTGTAGGATCATCATGGAAAAAATAAGCCCTTAAGTGGCAAAAAAATTAGAAAAATCAGAGTTAGGAAACTTGATGTAAAAATTTGAATAAGTTATATATATTATCTCAAAAATATGTAAGAATAGAATCTGTAGACAATTGAATGTAGTTTCCAAACTACTAGGTTTATTTTAAATAAAGAAAAATCTATTTGCTGAAATTTTGAAATTTCAATGCAAGAGTACTTAAATTTTAGGGAAAAAATAAGAAGTAGGTGTCCTAACCACCCTAACCACAATAAAATGATAATTTTTTTTTATAAGATTTTAGATATAAGTAGAGGACTCATGTCTTGATGTGATGCATATTATTTTGTAATTTTTTTCCAAGTAAATAATTAATTATGATTTTTTATTACAACTTTTAAAAAATATAAAACATTGTATATTTGACCACTTGAACTTGGTCAAAACTTCATGTTTTATTCATTTTTTTTAATCTTATAGTATGTGAAGCATGGAATGTGACACCTATTTTGGATTCAAAAAATGTTATACCATTTGAAGCTATAGATGTTTTTCAATGAACCTCTCAATTAGGACTTTAGTCATAATTCAAATATAAAATGAATAATAATTATTTATTAAATTCAAAGTAAAGCATAATTTATATTAGTGGAAAGCTAAGAATCTCCTTTAAAAACCCTTTTTGTTTCATCAATTTTGGGTAAAAAAAATTCATCAGCCACATACCTACACATACCCATCATATTAAGCATTTTGTCTATCATAACCAAAGACATACTCCTAAAATAAATTAATTGTGTTAACACTCTGGGTGTAAGGCAGGATCATCATGGAAAAATAGGCCCTTAAGTGGCAAAAAAAAAGAAAAATCAAGTGTTAGGCAACTTGACGTGAAAAAATTTGAATGTTATCTATTATTTCAAAAAAATATGTAAAATAGAATCTGTGGCAAATTGAATGTAGTTACTAAACTACTAGGTTTATTTTTCTAAAAAAAAAATTATTTGGTGAAAAATTGAAATTTCAATGCAGTAATACTTAAATTTTATTGAAAAAATAAGAAGTAGGTGGTCGCTCCCACTCACCCTAACCATAATAAAATGATAATATTTTTTATAATATTTTATATATAAGTAGAGGAATCATGTCTGATGTGATGCATTTTTTTTATAATTTTTCTCCCCAGAATAATTAATTATAACTTTTTTATTACAAATTTTAAAAAATATAAAAAATTGTATGTCTAACCACCTTAACTTGGTCAAAACTTCATGAAATTTAATTTTTCTTTTTTTATTCCTATAGTATGTGAAGCATAGAATGTGACACATGTTTTGGATTCAAAAAATATATATTGTTTGAAAGTTATAGATGTTTTTCAATTAGCCTATCGATTAGGACTTTAGTCATAATTCTAATAGAAAATAAATAATAATTACTTATTAAATTCAAATTAAAGCATAGTTTACATTGGTGGAAAGCTAAGAATCTCCTCTAAAAACCCTTTTTGTTTCATCAATTTTGGATAAAAAAAAGTCGTTAGCCACATACCCTACAAATACCCATAATTTTGCCACTTTTTGGCCCATCATGATCCTGCACATACCCACTCCCTTTGTTCAATAATTAAAAAAATATTATTTATTTTATTATTTATCTTTTTATCGTCTTCCTTAGTCAAATAATAAAAATTATTATTATTTTTCTATGCGTCAACCTTTTCATTCTTCTATAATTAAATAATTGTCAAGATTATTTAATTATGTGTCATTCCTCTCCCCATTAAATAATTAATTCAAATTAATTATTTAGTATCTAATTTCCACCTCTCCCCATTTAATTAAATTGATTTTATAAATTGATTTAATTGAATGCTCATTTTTCATTTTCCTCAAATAGATAATTTGAATGAATTACTTATCCTCCACTTGTCCATTTCCTCCATTATCCCTTTTTCAAATAAATAATTTGAATAAATTACTTATGGCTCCCTTTTTGTCAAAGATTCCTTACTCATTAATCTCTATCATGGCCTTTATTTCTTTCATAGCTGTCAGGCATCATAACTATTGGCATCATAACTGTCATAACCCTTCCATGAATAAGATATTCTTGGTGCATCAATCCTTCATCATCGATCTTGGAATCTTTCTAGAAGATTAATCTCATCCATCCGGTTGGTGGTAGCTGTGGATCTAATACACATGGTAGGAAGCCTCGAGAATTGGAGACATTCCCGTTGACTAATAACTCTGACCTCTCAAAATTTGTAAATTTTGAATGTGAAAATGAGAATTTTCCAAACTCAAATTGCTATTTATAGGTTCAAAATTAGGGGTTTTGACCTCCCTTGCCTACTGGTCACACCTTTTAAAGCCCTTGACCTTGAATTTGATCCCTTTATCAAGCTTGAGCCTCAATTTTGTCTTTAATGTCAAATTCATGGATGGGGGCATTCCTACACCTTGATTTCATTGGGCCATCTTGGGGCACCTTTTGACTAAATTTCTCTAACACAACGTGATGAACTGCATTATGCCAAAGAGGGGAAAAATGTCCTAAGTCTATGAGCATCATTTTTCTTGGTCTTCGTCCTTTGATAATTGAATAATTTTAATTATTTGATTATCCTTGACCATAATCCTTTATTCATTAAATAATTTTTAATTATTTAATTAATTCACTTTCTAATCTTTATTCTATCCTAATCAATTAAAATAAATTAATTGTGTCACTAAAACCCCCTTTCTTCAATAATTAAATAAATCATTATTTATTTTATTATTTATCATTCATCATTTATCTATAGTCTGATAATAATAATAATTATTTGACCTTTTCATTTTTATATAATTAAATAATCATCGAGATTATTTAATTATGTGTCATTCCTCTCCCAATTAAATAATAATTTCAAATCAATTTTCAATGTCTAATTTCCATCTCCCCATTTAATTAAATTGATTTCACAATTTGATTTAATTAAATGCTCCCTTTTCTTTTTCTCCAAATAAATAATTCAAATGAATTATTTATTTTCCACTTGTCCATTTTCTCCATTTTTGAATAAATAATTTAAAATAATTCATTTATATATCCCTTTTGGTCAAAGATGCCTTGTCATTCATTTTTGTCATAGCCTTCATTTTTGTTATAGTCATTGGGCATCATAGCCATCAACGTCATTGTTCTTCCATGAATGGCATATTCTGGTTGCTTCCATTCTCAACCGTTGATCTTGGCATCTTGACCATCCATTTTGTAACCTCCCTCTCATCCATTCTCCTTCGTCGATCTTGAAATCTTTCTAGAAGATCAATCTCAATCATCCATTTAAATGGTTGTCTATAAAAGAAACCTTCCTCTCCCATTTTCAACTTAACAACATTTTATCTCCAACTTTCTTGCTTACTATTTACAGGTAGTTGCATAACTTCAAAAACAAATATGAGGGGAGTATTGGCATAAGAAGAAATAGGAGAGACAAGAGAAGTGAAGCAACTACAATGGGGAGTGTTTACTTGTGAATGCTTTCATTTTAATTCCTTATTGTTTTTTTCTCTTGTTTGATGTGGTTTGTAGCCTAGAAATGTTGGCTATCACTTTATCTAGGATAGGAATTTTGTAACCCCATCTTAAAATTAATAGTTAAAATTATATATCTATAACATAAAAAATATCCTTCCATTATGCTATGATATCTATGTCATATACTAAATTATAAAGACCCTATTTTGACATAATTAAGAAGGTAGTGTAGTGGAGGAAAATGCATCCCTTTACATTTTCACACTTGTTTGGGCCCTCTCTACTAAAATTGAGCTTCTTTATGCTTTAATTGGTCCCATTTTTCATCCATAATCCTTAACTAATGCATCTTTTCGAGGATAATCCTGACATATATCAAGTGAACAATCAAACATTAATGGTTTTTTATTGTATATCCTAGATTTAGTGGTTTGGGACTCATACGCCACCTTGGGCGTATGGGTCCCACCTAATTTTTAGGGCCTAGATCTAAATTTCACATTAAACTAAGCATTTCTTAAAAAATATGTCCCAAGCTTATCCTAATGGGACTCATATGCCCTAATTGGCATATGAGTCCTACTTAGCTTAGAACTAATTTGAGTTCAACTTATTGGCATGATTTTATTCTCCTAGATCTGATGTCAGATTGTAGTATTGTAATTTTAAAATTTTTGGCATAAACAAGTACAAATACAAGGTTTTTCACATATTTTCACCTAGCAAGTTTACAAGTCATCTAGCAATTTTTGAGATCAAGCATTCTAGCATTCAAGAGTGATTATCAAGAATTTTGGAGAACTATTCAAATATCAAGCTTAATGTTAAAGTCATCATGCATCATGTTTGTTTTTAAGCTAACATTTGTGATGTAGGGTTTTATGATTCAAGCAAGCATTTAAGTCCAAATCCATATCATTCAAGAAAGAGTCAAGATCCAAATTAATGCTAGCCATTACATATAATATTGTAGCCTTTTTTTCAAGGGTTTGGTGAGTTGTGACATTGCATATTTTTTTACTCATCATTCCTCCATTCTATTTCTATTCATTTCAAGGTTTGATTATCAAAATGGGTTTTCACCAAGGAAAATTGCTATCCACTAACAAAACAACATTTTTACCTATTTTTGATGTGTGATTTGCATATTTAATTTGAAGATTCATTGAAGAGAAAGATTGGAGAAAATTTTTCAAGGTTGCAAAGTTATAAAAGTTGTCACATTATTTGCAAGATCACAAAAAGTCACCTACAAGGTAGAAGTCAGGGTTTAAGAATCAGAGATTTGACAAGAGGGAAGTTATAATAGATCACTAGAGGATTCCGTAATTTGAGATCAACCCTAATACTAGGACTAAATCACCACTTGTGGCGTATTAGTCCCAGTGTAGACATTTGTAGGCATTTTATGTAAATCCTAGTTCAACAGTTCTAGATTCCTATTTCAGCACAAAACTCTAAACTGGGACTAAATTGCCCCTACTGGTGTATGATTCCCAATGTGCTTCAAAATTTAGCATTTTCAAGATTTCAAACCCTCATTGAAGTGTCTTCATTTTTTAGGTGCAGCTCTATTCTTTCTCAATCTATTATTCTATTTTTCAGTTTAATAATCTAGGCCATATAGTTAGATTTTGCATATCATTTACATTCCTAGTCTTTCTAATCCCTTTCTTGGTGGTGAACCCTCTTTTATTGTTTAATCACACCCTAGGACACCTTATTCCAAATCTCTTTCCCTTATTACATCCTTGGATTGAGATCTCTAAGGTTTCCTTGAGTGAAACTTGTAGGAAATTAGTTGTTGTGTGTCCTAAAAAATACAACCACCATTTTCTAGGTTTCAATTTGGTGAACCTTACCTTTAGAACACCTTCTTTTCTGATTTGGAGTGCATTATAGTTCTTGATCTAGCTTGCATTAAATTTTCATTAGGTTTTTCATTAGTTAATTTGCATCTAGGATTTCAAAATATTGCATTAGTGAAAGTGCATATAGGTTGCATTTTTGCACCTTGCATCATTAATTTTCATTTGAAAATTGTAATTACACTTAGTCTAGAAATCATTCAAACCAAAAAACCTAACATTCACTTAGAATTTTCTAATTTTTTTGCTAAAACCCTAATCTGGGACTCATACGCTCCTCTGGGCAATTTAGTCCTAATGTAGTTGGTTTTTCCTGATCTCTAGGTATTTTATGTTGATTGTTTATCAAAATTTGAATCCTTCAAAAAAATTGATTGGGACTCATATACCCCTCTAGGTAATTTAGTCCCCTGTCAAATCCTAAACTGCATTATACAACATTAAAAACTTTGTTTATGTGTTTCTATTTGTTGTTGTTAGATTTCTATTTCACTTCACTGAGTTTTTGTTTCATTCATTTCATTGCATTTAGCTTGATTTGATTCATTTTGGTCAATTAAAAGTTTAAAAATTACATTTAAACCTTTCATTCTAGGTTATTACATTACATTTCATCATGGATATGTGCTTTGGTAAGCTTTGGATATCCTTGAAATCATTCGTGGATGTGTCAAGTTGTGCCTTTGGAAATGATCCTAATGAAATTTAACTTATTCATGCACACTCAACTCCTAATGCATGCCCTCCTCATGATATTGACATCATTGAAGAAGATCAGGACATCATGAACAACTTCATAAATGATTTCCTTAACAACCTTGAGATTAATGTATCCTTTTATCCTTCACTGAAACAACCAACACCTCCCATCATCCCATTACTTGAGATGTTTGGTCGTTTACATCCTGAAATTGAAACACAAGCTAAACCTAAGTTCCCTACAATAGGTGAACCTAGTTCCTCTAATCAAGAAAAAATCTAACCATCCTATGTTAACAAAGTTACCAACACTCCCATCCACCTAGAAGAGACACATGGAAAAGGATTCACTATCTTAAGTAAACAAGGATGTGATACAACAAGTGAACATGAAATTCATAAACTCTTATAGCAAATACCAACCAAAGATACGAAAGGGCTAGGATATCAAGATCCTCCTCCTGACATAAGTTTCTTCCTTCCTAAAGAGCAACCAATGCCTTGTAATGATGATAAGGATGATATGATTGTCTTAGATCATCCTCCTCAACATCTAACTCAATAAATTGGTGAATCTACAAGGAAATGACTAGGCCTTACAAACTCAAGAAACTACAATTCCATTGTATTCCATTTGCAACTTAAAGAACTTTGCACATAATTCTAATCCAAGGAATTATTACATTACCACCTATAAGAGAATGTTGACATCAAAATCCTAAGAATACAAACACATGTATCACATTGAAAATACCAAAGAGTTCTTGGACATAGTACTCATGAGTGTTGTGTCTTAAAGAATTTTTTTAAAAAGCTCGATATCATAGAAATAATTCCTTAAAGCATGTTCTTTCACTCCAAAACTTGTAATAGTTGTAGGATGACAATATGCTCACTATTACATGCTTTACCTTAATTCCAAATCATTTAAAAATGCAAGGAGCTCTTTCCCATCACCTACCTTGGCTCTTTCTTGTCTTGCACATAGCAGAGGGAAGAATTAGATAGCCTTGTCCTAGTAACACATTTTTCATTGTCCCTTTGGCTAGTTGTTTTCCTTTTGTATATGATGAACACGATTGGGATGTCAACGACCTGCTAGTAGGTTGACTCACATGTGCCTTGCTATTCATTTGCATTATTTTCTTTTTCATGTTTTGTGTGTGATTGCATGTGCGTAATGTGATCCCCCATGCTATTATGTTTGATGTATCTCTCTCTTTGTGACATTCCTCTAATTGTATCTACATTCCTCTTTATGTCGTAAACACTTTTTATTTTATATTTTTCATGTGTTTTGAATCTTTTGTGGATGATGCAAGGTGTCAAGACATTTAGGTTTCTTCTATGTTGACCCAAAGGCTTTGCCTTTATCTTTTTCATTTGCCTTTTTTTTTTCCTTTTGGGGATGATACAAGGCATCGAGAAATTTAGGTCTCTTCCATGTTGATCCGAAATGATTTTATTTGTTTTCTCTCTCTTTTTTTCATTCTTCTTGTTCTGTGAGTATTTGGGGAATGATGAAAGTTTTGAGCTCTATAAAAATATTGTAGCAAAGACATATTGACCCCAAATCCATGGATCCCTCATGTGTTTGGAGTTTTATTTTGGGGGCAATACCTTGTCATTTTCATGTTGTAGCTTTATTTGGAATCATATGACTTGGCATAGGGATTTCCAAATAAGCTCTCATATCCTCTATATTGTAAGCCTTTATCAATTTCTAATTTAAAGTAATTACTCACAATATGGTGTTTAGCAATTTCTTTAAAGTGGGGGCGTAAATTGGTATTATTCGTTTTGCATATCTCATGTTTCATTGTGTAGTCTTCTTACTTCATGCAATGTATCTTTCTCTTTGTGGTGACATTGAGTGTGATGTCCTTCAAGAGCATGATCTCTCTTAGCATATTATATTCCTCTTAGTGACTTGATGCAACACACTGCATCCCCTAAGTTGTGAATATTCTACTCTTTGATTGGTCCTCTCTTGGAGACATTAGGCATGATGCTCCCTAAGATAAGACCTTACATGAACTAAGAAAAATCCTTTGAACGTACCTTACACTAGTTTTGCATTTACAACTTCAGTTATATGGCCACCTTGCATAACACACTTTGATTGTGTGTGGTGCCATCTTATTTGTTCATGAGTATCAAGCACACAAATCTTTGCTTGTGGAGCTTGAAGTTCATTATTGTGTGGCACCTTATCAAATTTATTAGGAGGTATAGCTTTGGTATGGTTGTATGTATGGGATTTGAACTTAGGTGTGGCATTCCCATAGCCACTTGCTTATTTGTATGAGCACATACAGACCGCGTGCATATGTGTCTCGCTAGGGGATCACCTAGTGGATGGTCTGAGGCTGCACTAGCCCTTGTGAGTGTACATTTGGTTTACATAGTGGAAATCATGTTCCATTTGTAAACTTTCTTTGAAAAATAGCTTAGATATGATTCATAGTGTGCAGGGAAAATAGTCAAAGCTTGATCCACCCCCCCTTTTTTTCCTTTTGCTTTTTGTCTTTGGCAGTGTATGCTTGTATCTTGATTGTTCTCCTTATATCATTTTCATTTTTGTTCCCTTGTGACTATGTTGGTTTTCTATAGGATCTTGATCAGTGTTGTCCTATCTCACTAGCTTTAGTACACTTAGACCGCTCTTGATGTGATTTTGTCTACTTTAGTGTGAGTTTGAAGTAAGTTCATCCTCTCACTAAAGTGAGGGGTAAATGTAGTGTAGTAAAATGTATTCATTTACATTTTAACACTTGTTTGGGCCCTCCTTGCTAAAATTTGGCTTCTTTATGCTTTAATTGGTCTTATTTTGCACCCACAATCCTTAATTAATGCATCTTTCCAAGGATAATCTTGATGTATATATCAAGTGACCAATAAAAAATCAATGATTTTTTATTGTATGGCCTAGATTTAGTGGTTTGGGACTGATACACCACCTTGGGTGTTTGAGTCCCACCTAAGTTTTGGGGCCTAGATCCAAATATTACATTAAACTAAGCATTTCTTGATAAATGTGTCCCAAGCTTGGCCTAATGGGATTCATATGCCCCAACTGACATATAAGTCCCACCTAGCTTATACTTAATTTGAATTCAAACTCTTAATGGGATTTTATTCTCTTAGATTTTATGTTAGGTTGCAGTGTTGTAATTTCAGGAAATTTGGCATAAACAAATATAAATACAAGGTTATTTAACATATTTTCACTTAGCAAGTTTACAAGTCATCAAAGCACTTTTTGAGATTAAAAATTCTAAAATTCAAGAGCATTCAAGAGTGGTTATCAATCATTTTGGACAACTATTCAAATATCAAGCATCATGTGAAAGTCATCATGTATCATGTTTGTTTTTGAGCTAACATTTGTGATGTAGGGTTTTATGGTTCAAGGAAGTATTCAAGTCAAAATCCATATCATTCAAGCAAGATTCAAGAGCCACATTCATGCTATCCATTACATAGAAGATTGTAACCTTTTTCTTAAGGGTTTGGTGAGTCACAACATTTCATATTTGTTCACACATCATTCCTCCATTCTATTTATATTGATTTCAAGGGTTGATTACCGAAACAAGGTTTGACCAAGGAAAACCCATATCCACTAACTAAACAAAATTTTTACCTCTCTCTGATATGTGATTTGTGGATTTATTTTGAAGATCCATTGAAGAGCAATATTGGATAAATTTTTTCAAGGTTGCAAAGTTGTCAAAGTTGTTACCTTACTTGCAAGATCACAGAAAGTCACCTACAAGGTAGAATTCACTGTTTTAGAATCAAAGATTTGAAAGGAAGGAAGTTACAATAGATCACTAGAAGATTCCAAAATTTTAGATTAATCCTAATACGAAGACTAAATCACCACCTGTGGTGTATGAGTCCTAGTATACATATTTTTAGGCTTTTTTGTAGATCCTAGTTCAATAGTTCTAGATGCTGGTTTTGACTTGAAACTCTAAATTGGGAATAAATCGCCTCTACTGGCATATGATTCCCAATGTGCTTCAAAATTTAGTATTTTTAGGATTTCAGACCATCATTCAAGCCTCTTTAGTTTCTAAGTGCACCTCTATTCTTTCTTAGTCTATTATTATGATTTTTAGTTTCATAATCTAGGTCATATAGTTAGGTTTTCCATATGATTTACATTCCTAGTATTTCCAATACCTTGCTTGGTGGTGAACCATATTTGAGCCTATAATCACACTTTGGGACACCTTATTTCAAATATCTTTCCCTTATTCAATCCTTGGATTGAGATCTCTAAAGTTTTGTTGAGTGAAAATTGTAGGAAATCAATTATTGTGTCTTAAAACATATGTAACCACCATTTTCTAGGTTTTAGGTAGGAAAAGATTTTTGAGAATGGATTTATACATGTTGATTGTATTTTCTCAAAAGTTTCCAAGAAATTTTCAACAAATCCATTTTGTGTATATTCTATGATTTTAGAAAGCCATGACAATAGATCTTTAGGAAATTATACCAAACAATTTTATCCCACAAAATTTGATCAATTGAGTTTAGGCTCCAAGTTCCACCCATTAGAATCAATTTGATAATGTAGGCTATCTAATTGGTCTCCAAGTATAAAGATTAATTACTTCTTACCAAAAAAATTATGGTAAATTCCTCTCTAGTTGATGCATTAACAAGGACATTGGTATAGGTGGGTATGTAGGTAGGATGAATACCATATAACACAAAATTAATTTCCCCAAATTATTTTTAGTGTTAAGATATGTTGTATTGTAAATTTTAACCTCATACCGGTACACTATTTTGATGATAGAAATGAGCCCTTCTTTTGTAATGAGATGAAATAAATTCATAGTATTTTATTTTCTAAAATCTAGTTCATTGTTGTCCCAATACATATGCTCTAGGAGAATTATTATCTATCTAGATTAGAAATTACTTATATTAAAGAAAATTTTAGTAAAGAAGTGGTAATGAAAGTAGATCTAACTTGTTCTTTTGAAGAGAATATGTCTCTTTACTATAAATTTTTTATTTTATTTTTCTTTTGTGTGTCCCATGTTGGGAATACATCAATTAATCCCTCACAAGTTGAAACTCATGAAAGAAGAAATAGAAGTGAAAAATAGTGTAAGTGTATATGTCATGCCTTGGCTCACCAACTTGCTAAAAAGAACCAAAATTTACCTAATGACCAACCACCCATTCAAGCCAAATATGATGAATTACCTCATGTCCACCCGTCCTTCTCATCAATTGAATCCACTCTGCCACCCTCACCAAAACATGAACTTGGACCATACCTATCTCAAGCTACGAATATAATGAAGAATGAACATATGGATGATATTTTATGTATGCCACCTATTGTGATAAATTTAGATAATGAAGAAGAATAACCTAAGATAAAAAAAATTGCATAGTCAATTATCTTTATTGTTCTTCACATCTATGGATTTGAATAGGGGCAAGAATGATAATACTCTTGATGAGAGTGATAAACCATGTGTTGAACCTAGTGCTACTCCTTGTATGAAACTTTTTGTAGTCCCTTTATGTTATTGTCCTCCTATGTGCAATGTTTTTTACCTAACCTACAATGAAAATCTAAAAAAAAATGCAACAAAGGAAAACACAAAGAAAAAAACTTGGATAGGCCTAGTTAAATCTAAACAAAACACAAGAAGCAAAAAACAATTTTACCTTGTTTAGATGATAGTTTTGGTTGGCCCATTGGATGCTCGATATGTGGGATCCTTCTTTGGAAAAATATCTCAAAATGATGCTCAAAATGATCCTAAAGTGATAAGTATTCTAATGATGCAAATGGGTATGTGGATAGATGCAATATTGAGGCTTAAAGATGGTTGCAACAATGGTGGATGGCTTGAATGCTTAAAAATTGCTAAGTGTGGGTGAGTTATTGATTTGATAAAATGGATAGATACAAATGGAGATATTTTCCACCATTTTTAGGGTTGATATTGATCCATGATGGATGAGATCAAGGGCTAGAGTGAGTTGAGAACTCACAAGCCCTCACAAATTGACATGTGGTGGATGATGTGGAAAAGAGATGTTGATGTGGAGGTTAGATGGAGGTACTAGGTTGTACCTTGGGAAGGGACAAGATATCCTCATAAAGTAGGTCCTTGTCCACATGTGCATTGAGAAGACATGTAAGGAATTAAAAATTCTTCACAAATCCTTGTATGAGGATGGGAGAAGGAATTTAAAATTCCTTTAAATGCCTTGGGTGAATAAATGTGAATTTAAAATTCACATAGGGGAGGGGATTCCTTTGTCAAAAGGAGAAAGCATTTAATGTTGGTTGACCAAGAACACATGGCATAAATGGCATGGAGATTAGGCTAGCCTAACTAGGTGATTAAGGTTGTGCAAATGTGGGATTAGGAAAGTTAATAAAGGATTAGAAGCAAGTGGGAGATTATGGAGGATGTGACCCCAATGATGATTAGGGGTGTGCACATTCTAATCACAAATTAATTAGACTAATCTAGATTAAAGGGGATTATGGAGGATGTGACATGAGGAGAGAGAAGAAAATGAATTAAAACTTGATTTAATCCATTTTGTTAATGACTAAATTAAATAAATTGGTCTATTTATTTAATTTAGAGATGAATGGGGTAAAGTATTGAATTGATTAATTAAATGACTTAGGGGATAGTAGGCTGTAGGGAAATATTAATCAAATAATGAAATATTTAATTAATATGGATCAGGGATATGAGATAGAGGAATGCAAGGGTGAATTTGACCATATGGGAGTGGTACAAATTAATGTGTATACATTTTGTCCCTCTTCAAAATACTATTAGAACAATAGTGTTTCAAAGAGAAATAAAAGACACATGATTCGATATAAGAAAATAATGTTAGATGATTCTCTAATGTCACAAGAGAATGGATAGGATAGAAGGATGAAGGAAAATGGTAGGGTATGCCCCATAAAGAGGGTAGAGGGAGAAGAAAAGGGGCCCTTAGTGACTTCCTGATATGGAGAAATAGAGGGCACCATGCGATAGATGATGAAAAACCATGAAGAATGAATTTTGAGCAAAGGAAAACAGAAACATGGGGTACAAATGACAACCCTCAGAAGAAAAGGGGAAAATGAATTAATAAAGGGTTAATTAAAGGGTTAAAATTACCCAAAAACTTAAAAGGATAATTAGGAGAAAAAGTTAAAATTATAAATAGTAAATTTGAAAAATTACTATTCACCTAATTATAATTTGCACACTTGGTAGCTGACTAGACGAGAGAGAGAGAGAGAGAGTGATGAGGATGGCAAATGATGACTAGGCATTTGTGGATGATGAGCTGATCCACCAAGGCGAGAATGTGTGACAATACTATTATGAGCAAGCGGTACCCCACAAAGTAGGTCCATCCACCTGCATTTATGATTTCAATTTTAATTTTATGTACATTTTTTAATTCGGGATGGGTAGCTAGGTAGGCAGACTCACCACAGGAGGGAAGATTTTCCCTTTTGGCAAGCCATACTCCCACATCTGGTAGATCAGCAAGGAAAGGGGTAGATTCATGCAATGCAAAGGTGGGCATGCAGGGGGAGGGGAAATTGTGAAATTGCCTCTCCCTGAAGAGGGTGAACCTACGCAATGCAGGGGTAGGAATGAAATAGGATAGGTAATTAAAAAATACCGAAATTGGGGAAGGGTGAAAGTGAATTCGCTAAAACAAGAAAAGTTCAAATGCATATTTGACCAAAGGAGGGACAGGCAGATGCAATCAACCCCTTGGGGAAAAGGGAAAATGTGAATTCACCACTCAGGAGGAAAAAGGCATAGGGGAGATTGTAAAATTTCCCATTTAGGGAAAGGAGAAAATGTAATTTCACCTCTGAGGAAAAGAGGGCTAGATTCATAGCCAGATAAGAAAGGGGCAGGTGCACTTACAAAATAGGAAAACACACAAAAAGAAGATAGAGGGGTGAATGTCCTAGCTTGATAGGAAAATGCACTGGGAAAGGAATGGGCAATATTGCCTCACATAGAAGTGAACTCGCCAAACTAGAGCAGGGATGAAAATGACAAGAACTAGGAATGAAATGTTAGAAAATCTAAGAGAATGGTTGGTATGGATGTAGAGTTTTGAGACTTTGAGGACATGAGAGAGGCATTTTGTGGTGTTATATGTGACGATGAGGGCTATGAATGCCCAAGATCAGCAACATTAGAACAGGTAGGATTACTACTTATGTTGGGATATTCCAACATCTGAGTGCACAGGGGACTGTTGGCAACATTGATAGAGTGATGGAGCTCTGAGACCTCGACTTTCCATCTCCCGACAGGGGATATGACTATGACTCTAAAGGACATATAGAGGATCCTCAGATTACCAATCCGAGGTGACTTGATTAGTTGGATAGGATCCTACATGCCATATTTGGACATGTTTACCTTCCCATCTAGGGGAGGGAGTTAGACATTGATGCTTGCTTATGGATAGAGATACTAGCTCTCGATTATATCTTTGCAGCCTGATTAGCATGATTTTGATTTTGGATAGGAGTGGATGCTTTTGTAGCCTTAAGATGATTGAGGTGGTGAGACACATCATGAAGAGATGAAAGGGGAAGTTTGCATGGGGAGCTTACATGCTAGGCCAACAATATCAATACATGCACATCATCTCTTATAGGTGAGCCATTAGCATTACGCATGTGACTCTACTCTAGGTATGGGCCTGGGAGCATATCGGTGTAGCGTGACTAAAAATTTTGATTACAGGTGTTAGAGATGAGATGGTGCTAGTGACATACTTGTGGGGGATGGACTGCGATTGGAGACTACACTATCAGGAGGTGGGTGATTTGGAGGAGTGGTAGAGGAGATTAGATGGACTGAGAGGGGAGAACATCACCTATAGACCATACATGACATGACACTTCCAAGGATGGAGGGATGATGATAGGAGATGGAGGGGCCACCTATTCTCTCAGTATTACCTGATTGGTTGAGACTCGTTTATTGTGGAGATGGATAGACCAAATAGGGTTACTCATTAGTATATGATATAGTAGTACATTCTTGTAGGAGCATAGAGGTTTTGTTGGATTAGCTGAGAGCTAGAGATGGTATTGGGTGAGTAGATCACAACAGATTTTTCTACATAGATGTGGGATGTATTCCCGATGACATAGTTTCCATGTAGGGGAGGGTCAACTAATGTAGGGACTACAATAAAATATTTTGCATGGTGAGCAAAGTAGAAGCTAGGGTGGATGAACACAATACACCTGATTATCGGTGCTCTGGGATTCAAGTTAGATGATGAGAGAAAGTTGGCTTGACCATAGAGGAGGAGGAGGAGAGGCAACTGACAAAGGTGGGAGGGAGATGGTGATGTTGAGATGTAGGGGGTAGGGGGAGGACCAGGCTATGGATGTGGATGCCCTATCTATGCATCAATTAGCGATGTTACCTTATGTACCACCACCACTAGAGGATCCCATAGTATTAATTACAGGAGCTTTGGCCTAACTAGGGATAGCAGAGCATTGACTGAGAGAGTTAGAGGTAGATCAGGATGTGTTGTAGAAGGAGGTGGATAGATTGCAGGGTTTGCAAAGTGATGGAGATAGGGGTTATGAAGCTTTGGTGGATGAGGCAGCATATAGGGTATAAGAGGAACATACAAAGAGAGATGATCGACGGAGGCAGGTGGGGCAGCTACAAAGAGGATTGGAGGAGATGCAAAGAGAAAGGGATGAGGCCTCAGACAGAGCAAAGTGCATTGAGGTGGCCATGGGAGATGCAAGGGGAATACTAGAGAGGGAAGAGGCAGAAAAGGCATAGGTGCAGACACTATAGGGTGAGTGGGATGCATCAACACAAAGTATAGCGCAAATACAGGCACATGTGGATCAGATGCAGTTAGCCCAGGAGGCTTGGGAGAGGGAGAGGTGACATATAAGTGGCATTAGGGAGATGTATACAATAGAGAGGGAAATAACATAGTCACAAGCAATAGGAGAGGTTGATGCCTAGTCAGAGGCCAAATACTATATGAGTGCTTATTTTTCTGTTGTCCTAGATCCTACATGGAGGGTACCACTATATATTAGAGCAGCTCCATAGATTCCAGCGCCATCACACTTAGTGGCCACTCATACACGTGGGTACAATAGTTATCATGAGACAACCCTCATAGCCAAGGTGTAATGCTAGACTCCCCTTAGAGGTCAGATGTCAGGAGCTATGGTTAGACAAAGAGAGGAGACACGATCAAGATTTTGACAAGTGCAAGGTGTATGGATAGTATACAAAGATAGAGGCTACAAATTTTCTTCATAGATTCAAAGATTTCATTCATTCATTGATTCTTTAATTCTTTATTCATTATTCATTTAGGAGATGTAGTCTATATTTTATTGTCTTATGTACTTGTATCTTATTTGATGGATGTCGATGGAATTTATGATGGATTTTTATTATGTATTTTCATGGAATTATATGGTTTTTATTATGGACATGTGGTAGACACTTTTTAAATTTTGATATATATATATATATATATATATATATATATGATGGAAATTGCTGACACTCTGTGATTATTATGTGATGGATGTTTATTATGCTCATGTGTATGATGGTTTATGCTTATGATGTGTATGCATGTGATTATGAGGATGGATGTCTATGTCTATGTGGATGGTATGGATTATATGTATTATTTCTAACACTTTGTGATGCAGGATGTGATGGATGATTTATGATTTTTTGATATATGCTATGAATGTGGTAGTAATGACATGTGATGTAGGTGGAAAAGTTAATGTAATTTATTATGTATGTGTATGTGATATGATGTATGTATGATGTGATATGAGAGTATGTGATATATGCATATGTGATCATGTTATGAATGGATGTGATGTAATGCAATGTATGTGATGAAAGGAACCAAAAATGATAATGCAATGAAAGGATAAAGAACATGGAATGAACTTAAGATGCTTAGAATAACCAATCTAGATCAATCTAAACAACTTAAAATGAATATGAAAATGATAATGCAATGGATATGATATGATATGAAATGAAGTTTAAATTCTTAGAATAACCAATCAAGATAAATCTAAATAACTTAAAATGGGTACGAAAATGATAATGCAATGGCTACGATATGAAATGAAATGAATTTAAGATGCTTAGACTAACAGATCTATATTAATCTAAACAAGATAATGAACCTAGGTGAACAATGATAGATGTAGAAATGCATCACATAATGAGATGAATGATAATGGGTGTGATGGTGGACCTGTCAAAACCATAGGAATCCTATTAGGAAGAATAGGTGGATGAAGAAAATTCGCACAATGAAAATCACTAACCATAGGCTAGGGAAATAATTGGATGAGGGAAATGCAATGCAATGGGATGGTAAATGAAATGAAAACCTAATGCCATTTTTCCATTTTAGGAGCAATGAATTTTCTATAGCATAGGACACAATGTGCCTGGGTATGAAGAAAAATGACCAATTAATGTCCAATGCAGAACACAAACACACCAAACAAGAAGGATATCCCAACAACCCAAAGTCATAGGGGCTTTGGGTGGGTTAGGTATTGGAATAACCAAAAACACAAAGGATTCCCCAACATAACACAAGACTATTGGGATCTTGGTGGATACTATGTGGGACAACCAAGAAGAAAATAATAGACAAAAGATTAAGATATGCTTCTATGTTTACTCGTCCAAGCGCACCATGATATGATGGATCATGGTGACCCTCACAAAGCATAATAGGAAGCTCAAATGATAAAAAAAAATGTCAAAGGAATCAAAAGATCACAATAGATTTCAAATTTCCTTTGACATAGGATCAAGGGGTGGATGGGATTGATACAGTTTGATCTAGGAAGGATACATCCTGTTAAGACCAAGGATGGAGGATAGATTGTATGATCGACATGACTTGGGATACTCGAAACCAATCGAACCTCATGATACTAGTGACATTTTTTTTTAAACACTAGTTGAATAGGGACATACTTGAAAACATGACATGACACTGAGACACACCCTAAGGACAGACATAGGGACTTGGGGGCTGATCAAAGATTAGCCTTTCCTACATGAAATCTTAGAGCCCTCGTAGTTTGATAAAAATATTAATGAATGACCATGGATAAAAGTAGAAAGAGGACAATGGAGACCTTGATGGATGACAAATATTGGTTGAACACATGGCCTAGGGGCTGATAAGATGATTAGTCTTTCCTATGTGAAAGCACAAGGGAAATTTTGTTTGACAAAATGAACCAAAGATAAGATGAAACCTAATGATGACCGCTGTGATGAAAGATCCTCGATGAGGAAACAAGATCAATGAATGACACTGATATACAAGTGATGAAAAGCTCAGGTTTAGGATGAAAGCTTGGGATTTAGGATAGCCGACCTACATCATCCAATGCTCAATCAAAATATACCAAGCAACAGATGCCAAGATGTCAATGGGAAGATGGATTTGATAGGATGGAAGGATATGATATGTGGATAGGATAGATGGAAGCATAAAGTAACTAGGACACAAGGTAGATAAATGATTAAACCTTCTATGAATGGCACTTGTTTCCAAGTTTTCATGAAACATACTTATCCAAGGTGTCACTAAGGGTGGTTTTCACCATAGGATAGATTATTTCTCTTTACTATTTTTGGACTTTTTTGACCTTTTCAATTTTTTTGGATTTTTCAAGATAGGGTAATGCAACTGACTTAGGTGTGAAACCTCTTCAGATGCATGATGTTAATGTGATATTCTAAGGGTTCTCCCTCAAGTTTATAAATTTGTTATTCCCTGAAACTATATTTTGTTGTGACAATAGAGGGACCCAACCAATTGGCTTCAAACTTTCCTTTCTTTTCTCTGTCTTGCTAGGTATGCTGATTTTCCTTCAACAATAAATCACCAATGTTAAATTGGCGAGGATGAACCTTCTTGTTGTAGTTCCTCCTAAGACAATGTTGATATGCTTGGAGATGATCGTATTCCTTGATACATTTTTTGTCCAAGAGTTTCAGTTGGCTTAACTGTGTGACTCAAGCATCTTCATCACTAATAAGATTCTTCAAATAAATTCAAAGTGATGAGATCTCCACCTCAATCAAAAAGATAGGATCGATGCCCTAAACGAGAGAGTATGGAGTAGTGTTAGTGGGTGTGTAGATGGAAGTATTTTATGCCCAAAGGGAAAAATTGAGATGGAGATGCCAATCTCTACTAGTGTTGTTGACCAACTTTTTATGGATTTTGATGAAAGTTTTTTTGGTCGCTTTAGCTTTGCCATTACCCTGAGGGTAATAGGGGGTGGACCAACAATGTTGGATATGATAAGTTAAAGGTGTTTCATATACTATTTTTTGAATGGTTTACCATTTTAAGTGATGATGGTGAATGGGATAGGGTATGTGCAAGATCATCATGGAAAAAACAGGCCCTTAAGTAGCAAAAAAATCAAAAAAATTAGAGTTAGGCAACTTGGCATAAAAATTTGAATAAGTTATCTATATTATTTCAAAAATATGTAAGAATAGAATCTGTAGAAAATTGAATGTAGTTTCTAAAATACTAGGTTTGTTTAAGAAAAAAAGAAATCTATTTGGTGAAAATTTGAAATTTCAATGTAAGTAATTAAATTTTAGGGAAAAATAAGTAGGTGTTTGTCTGACCACCCTAACCACAATAAAATGATAATATTTTTTTATAAGATTTTAGATATAAGTAAGGACTCATGTCTTGATGCGATGCATATTTTTTTGTAATTTTTTTCCAAGTAAACAATTAATTATGAATTTTTTATTACAACTTTTAAAAAATAGAAAAAAATTATACGTCTAACCACCTTAACTTGGTCAAAACTTAATGAAATTCATTTTTTCTTTTTGTAATCCTATAGTATGCGAAGTATAGAATGTGACGCATGTTTTGGATTCAAAAAATGTGATATAGTTTGAAAGCTATAGATGTTTTTCAATTAGCCTATTAATTAGGACTTTAGTCATAATTTGAATAGAAAATGAATAATACTTATTAAATTCAAAGTAAATCATAATTTATATTGGTGGAAATCTGAGAATTTCCTTTAAAAACCCTTTTTGTTTCATCAATTTTGGGTAAAAAAAAGTCGTCAGCCACAAACCCATCATATTGCCACTTTTTGGCCCATCATGATCCTGCACATACCCGATACCATATCTGCCAAGAATATGGTAAAGGATGAACTTGGAAATCTGAATACCCATAATTTGGGAGCATGGAATTGATTCCACCCATTTGATGAAGTATTCAATGGTGGTGATAATGAAGGTATGGCCTTCGGATGATGGAGGGTAAATCCTTCTGGTTAGGTCAAAACCACATTGTGAAAAAGGCCATGGAGCAATGATAGGCTACAAGTCTTGAGCAGGAGCATGGATCAAATCGACATGTTGTTGGCATCATATACATTTCTTCGTGAACTCATAGGAATCATGTTTCATAGTGGGCCAATAATATCCTACTCTTAGAATCTTCTTTGCTAAGGCCATTCCATTAGAATGAGACCCACAAACACCACTATGTACCTCATTTAATGCAACTTGGTATTATGATTCATTGAGAAATCAAAGGAGAGTGCCATCATACCCTCTATAATAAAGAATATCTCCTATGATGGTATAGTGGGAAGTACATTGAATGAATGCTTTACATTGATTGTGTGTAACATCAGGTGGTAAGATGTTGTCACGAAGGTAGACATAAATGTCACAGTACTAGGGTGATTAAGGACCTACAATATCACAGACCATCTCACTATTAGGGACATCATATGCAGTGATTAGTAGTTGCTCAATAAGAAACTTACAATCCATTCGATCTTTGGGCATGTCAATAAGGGCACCAATTATAGCCATTACATATTCTACTACCTTTTTTGGGTTCTGTGAATTTGCTCAAACTGGATGTAGGTGAAATCCTTCTTGAAGTCATCCACCATATGTTTATATGGTAAGAGCTTATCATCATTTTTCTGAAACTCATTCTTGACCTACTTGACAATGAGTTATGAATCACCAAAGACACGAAGGTGAGTGATGTTCCATTGGATGTTGATTCTTAGGCCAGTGATTAAAGCTTCATACTTGGCAATATTTTTGGTGCATGGGAATGCTAACCTGAATGAATTTGGAATATAATCACCTTGAGGTATGATTGTTGATGGTGTTTTCTGCACAACAACAACTTAGACAGAATGCAGTATTCTATCTCTCTTGAAAGGTAATCTTCAACTATAAATTACTGAAAATCACCCCAAGGTCTCTTGGGTGTTAGGTCATGATGATGCATAAACAACTCAGATAATATGTGAAATGCTAGTAATCACAATCGGACCTTACTACAAGCAAACTATACCTTTCCAATTTATCAAATTTTGCAATATGATGATCTTAAGTCCTAAATCTAACCAGATAATAAAAAATAGAAAAAGATAAGGGTACGAAGTTATGATAAGATCTAAACTATTCCTAGAATGAACAATGCAAATGACAGATATCTGGAATGGACCAATCTCAAATAACCAACTCTCGCTTAACCCACAATGCAATATCACAAGAACGGTGCGATCTTCTAAGGTGTAGAGATTTTAAAATCATAGATATTCATCCACAATCGAACTAAGCACACATAAATATATGGTCCAGGTTGAATTCACCAGCCTACTACAATCAGATAGTAACTTAGAGTATAGACCAGAGATTGCTACAAACATTCCAAAATATGAAATCATGAACATCATTCACCAAATTAATCTAATTCTAACACAAACCCTAAATCTTCAAGCAATTTGAAAGATGAAACAACAAGAACCATGCAAGATAAAATAACACAAGAGATTTCACCAGGAAAGCCACAATGTCTTCAATTGTATTAGATCATCAAAATGTTGCAACAATTCCACTGTTTTGTTTACAATATTTGCTTCAAGAAATTCACTATTATCCCTACTACAAAATGCTCTAACTCCTTTGATCTAACTTGACTCTATTATCTTTTTTCTAGTGCCTTTACAATGAAGCGGGAATGCCTTTATAGAGAATTCATAAAACATGTCAGCCCAGCCAAACATTTACAAAATAAAGTTAGCCAAAACAGGTTGGCCTTAGGAACTCCAAAATAAGGCGCGCATTAAATGCCGATACATCATCAAGGTTGGCCTAGACACATTCCCCAATGTAGCCCGAATCAACACATGCCCTATAATAATAGGGAAGCACAAATCTCAAAATGGGCCTTAACTACTGCCCCCTTATCCTTGTTCTAATCTTGAACTCTCAAAAATAATTTGTCTAGCTCAGCAACAGGTGGCAAAGGCAAGATCCTAAGCCGACATTCAATGGAGCCAATCTCCTCCTTTGACTGTTTAACAACTTTATTCCAATCATCCTTGTATGCTTGATACTTATCCGTTACTGCCAAATAGGTTGCTGCATCATCCAGCTAGTGTCCTGTTATGACGTTTTTAGAATCTGGGGCATAGACATCATGCCACCATTCCCTTAGTTGTTCCAGGCTCAGGAACTTAGGAGCAATTTTCCTCCTGCCAGTCATGATCTCAAAAAATGCAATGCATCCATCATAAACTCCAGTTAGATCACCATCTATTTGTTTCTTTCATTTATGGATCTTTCTCATGGCCTTCTGCCAAATCTGCAAAGCCTCAAACCATTCCCAAGGCTCATTAAGTCTGGAGGAAGGAAGAATCCCATCCACAACCAACTGATCTTTTCCATATTCCATAATCACTTTGGATTTCTGTAACAGAAGGTCGATGTCCTCCTTATCCTGAGACAACACATGTTCCAACAAGTCTTTGGCTCTGACCGAATCCTTCCCAACTGAAAGGACATCCTTTATTGCATTGTCTCCTTTCACTTGCACATCCTTTAACCAATCTGTTGCAGCTTGGGCAGAGGCTTTCAACCTTTCAATTTCAGAAATTATTTCCTTGGGCAAGAAACCAGGAGTAGCAGAAGAAGATGGGTGGAGAGATTGTAGGGGTTTCATCACATCTTCCAAGCACTTCCTAAGCCTCTCATTTTCCTTTTTAAGATCATGTTTTGACTGGGTCTCTTTCCTTAATCTGCCAATTATCACTGCATTGGACCCTTCATACTCTTCAATATCTTGTTCCATAGATGCTGGTCCAAGGTTAAAAGTTTGGACATTGTAATCCTTACCAGTGACCTCTTCCTTAGTTTTATCCGCAGCAGGGGTGGCAATGTGGATAACTCTGTTGTTTATTTCATCCCTTTCTATCCTTGAAACAACTTTAGCCACCTTCTTCTTCTTACCTTTACCAATCTTGGACAACATCTCATCCCAATCCAAAGGGGTGTCCTCAACAATGACTTGTTTTTTCCTTGTGATCTCTTTTTCTAACCAATCCGAGACAGCAGGATCCACCTGAATTTCATCTGTTTTTGCCTCTTCATGCTATTCTACTATTTTATCCTTTTCCTTTTCAGGGAGCTGCTCACCTTGATCACCTATTTCAATCTCCTCTTCTTGCACCAGCAATGGGGTTCTAATAGGAATATTCTCCTTTTCAGGTGATTCGTTGCCTCTACTGCTTGCCGGAAAATCTTCATATTGTACTAGTGGGGAAGGATATTTTTCTACTTCTTCAACTTCAAGCTCAGCTGCCGCACCAAAGAGTTCTCCTTCCTTGAATGGCTCTGTTTCTCCACTAGTTTCTTGTTCTTGATGAGATGTCTGTTGTTCAGGTAAACTCGGTGGAGGAGAAACAACCCTAGATTGCTCCACAATTGGTGTCTATGGAGGAGGATCCATCTTTTGCAAAACCTCCTTAGGAGAGGGAGTCCTTGATCTCCTCATATAAACTTTAGTCTTCTCTCCTGAACTCTCCACATCAACAAGAAGAGGCTCATCTTTTGAGGTATCCTAGCCCTTTCTTTTCAAAACCCTAGTTGTCCTCATCTTCTTTGGCTACGGAGGAGCATCATATTCTTCTGCCTTTTCAAATTCCTCCTCTTCAAAGGATCATCCTATTTTCAAAGCTCGACTTCTTTTCTTTCCTTTTGGCTTCCTTTTCGGTTCTGGCTCACTTTCTTGAGGACCCCTGATTTTGATTTTGAAGGGTGAGCTCCCTTTAGTTTTCCCTTTGGGGTCATCTTCCCCAGATTCTTCTGAAGTGGACATAGGATTGAGATTTCCCATCAAATAAAAGGTACATGGTACCTTCTCACTTTCCAACTCCCAAACCTTATGTTTCAACCATGAAGTAGTAAATTTCATAACCGGTGCCATTAGATCCTCTAACTCAGTCACCTCATCCTCATTCCAGATTATTTCTCCAATTGATCTATCCTCAACAGACTCATATGCATGGTCCTACACCAAATTTCCATCATCTTCTAGCTGGTCGGGGATAAACTTGACATTATATTGCTTAATCACATCAATCGGAAGCCTAGAGTACCTCTTCTTCCTTGCCTCAAAATCATCCTTGATATTTTCCCAATATTCTTCTAGGTTATCCTTGTGACGATATTCTCTGGTGGCCCTCTTCTGTGCTTCCCCGGTGATGTCAAAGTTTGTCCTCTTGGAGTGGAAGGAGAAACCATGAGCTGCCAATTCATCCCCTCCTGCATGTGCTGATTGGATGGAAGGGCACACCTCATCTATACCAATTCTAAGAGGGAAATCCCCACCAAAACCTATTTTATTCTTTTCCTTTTTGAAAATTCCATCAAATTCACATATCTGTCTCACCACTTCCAATAACACAATATGATCAGTAGGGTACCTGGGCAACTTGTATGGAGCAGCCAAACATCCATCAATTCTAATGTAAGAGAAGGTAGGAAACTGAATGAACCAGGCTCCGTATTTCTTTATCAACTCCTTCACTCCATCTGACAATCTCACATGCTCTGCATTTTGAGGCATCCTAGTGATGTGCATCATGAATGCATCATTGGCTCTTCTATAGTTCTGATTTCCTAAGTGTAATTCTGGGTATATCTCATAGACTATGTCTTGTCCAAATGTCCCCTATGGATTCAAACCCCTGTATGGGTAGAATCTGGCTAACACATACACCACATAGGAAGACATGGTGAATTTCTTTGTTTCTAAGACATCCCTTAATTGCCTATCAATCACAACACTAATAAGTCCTACCCAATGGTAATTGGTTCGCTGTTCAATTTTATTGATCACAAGAACCATCCAACTCTCTAGCACTCCAATAGTCTTAAAACCTGCCACTCTTCTCAAAAATGTGATTGCATCATAAATATCTGATTAGAATTTAACCTTGTGCAATTGCTTGGGTAGTTTGGAATAGTGTGACTTTGGCTTCCCCAACCAAGCATTAATCATTTGTTGGGCTTTGGTGGGCTCATTCTCATAATATGTCCTGGCCAGGTCCATGTTTAAGGCACATACAAAAGGAAAATCAGGCATGTCAAAGGCTTGAGCAATAGAAATGGGATTGAAATTCACCAAGACTCTCCCCTCAGTGCTAACAACCCTCTGTGTGTCGAAATCATATTGTCGGGCACACTCTAGTATTAACTCATAGCATTGGATTGCAAGAGGGAACCTTGCCACATGGACTAGTCCGGACCTCATCATTCCCTATCTAAAGACTGACAGATCCTTCTGAGCTGTTCTCTATTTAAACTCCTCGTATCTCCAGGCTCCAACATTGGTGTCAGATACTTCAGACCACACAGAAGATATCTTGCTATCAGGGAGCTGACTCTTGGTGTCTAATCTTAATCTTTCTGCCTTTGAAATGGAGGATCCTTTCGTATCACCTTTGGATTTTCCCGCAGCAGCCTTGCTTGATTCAGCTGGCATTCGCAAAAGAACGTTATAAGCACTCCATTTGTTATACATATTCCGATCCAAAGGTTAGCATAAAATCATGTAAAGTAGTTAAGATCCATCACAAATCATCAATGTTTGGAAATCCGAAAAAATGAAGCAATCCAGGAAAACAAGGTAAACCGGGAAAATCCGATTGAGGTGGACTTTGGAGAAATCTGACCCAGACGGATTCTTGCTGCCAAAATGCCATTCGCCAAATAAATCGTTAGTTTGGGCAAAATATTATAAGATTATCATGAAATTCATCCATTGGTAGCAAGAAATCATCACTTAACACTTACTTCATTAGTCCTAGCCTCGAGAAATTGAAAGAAATGAAACCAGGCAGGAAAAATGGAAAAGTCTGGATCAGACGAGTTTTCACGAACAGTTTGAAGTTTTGAAACTCGCCACACTCCGTGGAATTGGCCGAAACTGAGAAAATCCGGGTGCGTAGAAATTCTGCAGACACCTCAGAAACCCGACGAATGTTAACACACAAAACATTGATCATATGATCATGCAAAACCTTACTACTTGGGATTCAAATGGTCTCAAAATTGACGCCAATAGGCAAGACCTCAAATGTAGACGAATTCAAGTTTCCAAAGCTTTCAAGTGATGAGTCCTCATGGAAAAACAATGATGCCCTAATTTTAACTAAACCCCCCACCATGAAAACCAGGGTAAACTTCAAGGTTTAAAATACCATCCGTACAGATGAATCTAAAGCACTCGAGTCTTCACAAGGCAAGGGACTAGTTTAGTATAGGTGCAAGATATGCAAACCATAAAAAATTCATTAATTAGGGCTGAGCACCGAAAACCCTAACCTCGCACAATACAGCAAATCACACACTTTAGAGGGCAAAAAATATGACCAAGAACACCATCCAAATGGACACACCCACCATCTAATGGATGAATACAAGCACACATGGTATAGGTGATAAAGTTCCATGAAAAGATGGGTCAAACCCCAATTTGATAAATACAAAAATCATAACCAAGCACAGGTCGACCCGAAATGACCATCAATCAACATAGAAAAACTCAATCATGGTGCAAACAAAGGGAGGGGTCAGTGACAACTTACCATGGATTAATACTGATGAAGGCCGAGCTCGAAGAGGTGACTGCAAACAAATATTCCCTAGCAACGAAAACCTTAATCAGTGCTCCATTAATCCCCACGCAAGCAGCCCAAAATCAATGATCAAAGCTCGAATGATGAGTGAACTCAGATGCCAAGGCATAAAAAAAGCGCATAGTGAAATCAAAATGATGCCTAAAAGAATTTAAATCCATCCATATTCACGTCTAAGCAAAGGTACTTCAAGCATTAATGAGCGACAAGACATGTCTGAAAAATCTGGAAACCCGAGCCCAAGACGGAATTTCAAAAAAAACCAAGACACACGGAAAATCCGGATGAACGCGAATTTCGCGGATATGGCAGAAACGTGATTTTAATGAAGTTCAGGATTTTGACACAGTCCAGGAAAATCCGCCAAAACTGGAAAATCCTGGAGTCAAGCAGAAACCCAAATTCAGAAAATTCAGTAGGAAACAGACAATGAACCGAAGCCCGGGGAAATCCGCCAGAGCCGGAAAATCCTGGATTCAAGTCAAAACCTGGACTTTCACCAAAACCTAAGTTTAACCAAATCAAGCCTTAGGGCAAGACCAAAGCCAACAAGACAAACATCTCAAGACCTCAAAAAGACAAATCCAATAAAAGTAAAGGTCCAAAAGACATCCCAGAAAGAGGGTCCCTACTCTAAGTGGGGCGTGTGTGCAAAAATGCACAACAAATGGTGACTCTACTGGGGAAATACTTCTGAGCGTTTCGATGACAAACTGGAATCAAGAACCCAAAACTTATGGTTTTAGCTTATCTATCCTACCACCTCCTACGGTTAAAACAAAGAAGCCCCTAGTCACCCAAACTCTCCTACACCAGGGTCTAAGTGTGTGCATATGCATTCATTATCCTCCTTTAGTTACAATAGGAACTGAACTTGGTATGAACAAGCTACGTAAAGATTCATACTCTAAAAGTAACTTGGATAGAGCCTCATTGCCAGTTAGGCGTCCATAGCCCCGATGAGGTTATCACTGTAATTCTCCTGAACATAGCTCTACTACTAGCCAGGCGTCCATAGCCCCGGTAGAGATATTCAGATTCCCCTGATAAGTTGAATTTAAACCTCTTTTTTTTTTTGATACTACTTGTCTTTTCACTGCTTCTACTTCAACCTGTGAACAATGAAGTTCACACTCAGGGATGAGAACCACAGTGGCACTAGAGCAGAAAAGGATTTTTCACCTGTTCAAACCTCATAAGGACC